>CM071922.1:34004095-34591030 GCA_036785865.1 Coffea canephora | reverse complement strand
ATGATATTCTGAAAAATGATTAGCAAACCACAATCTAATTGAGCAAAGACCACGAATAAAGGAGAGAAAGGCAGCCCAAATGGCTGTTGCCGCAAGCCGAAACTTCAACTTGTGCATCAGACCCAAAACTATTCCTAAGGTCTATCAGCCGAGCAAATATTAAGGACGAATGCAGCTTTCTTTTACTTCCTGGGTATGAGTTTCTACCATACTCAAAACGTTCATCAACCAGTAGAATCCAACCAAGTGAGTTGCAAAAAATAAACGGCAAAAATTTTTAAGTAAGAGAGGAAAACAAGGAAACAAAATGGGCAAGAAATTTAACGAGTTTGATGCCATACCCAAATCCAGCTGTCCAGCCATCCCTAATCTACCCTCCGTATGCTCTCCTTCTTCCTCTTAATGCAGCCGCCCATCAGCCTCTCTTAGTTTCTCAACCCTTGGCTCCTCTGTAAGCTCGATAGTTTTCTGTTCCAACCTCCTTGTTGCGCCGCCCGCACAGACGAAGCTCCCCCTGTTTTCCTTTTTCTTCCGTCAAACCCCTCTGTTTCTTCCCTTAGCTTTTCCCTCAGTCCGTTTTCTCTCCGTTTTCCCTCACCCAGCCGTCCCCTTTTGCTTTCTTTTCCCACCCCTCCGAACTCTCCCTGCTCCCTCTAGTTTTCTTTTTTTTCTCAGCCGTTCTTACTCTAGCGTCCAACTCTCGGTTTCTTCTCTTTAGCCGTTTCCATATCTCCTCCTCTTTCTCCCTCCGCTGTTTTTTTCCTTTCCAACCCTTCTCCTCTCTTCCTCCCTTTTCGGCTGTCCACTCCTTTTTTATTTATATGGAAACCTCACAACCCTAAACACTCCAGCCCTCTTCTGTATTTGCAGCCAAAGGAGCCGTCCCAAACTTTCCTTGCAAGCTGCTACAAATGCAGCTTGCCGCGGCTATCCTTCCTTTTTTTTTTTTTTTTTAAACAACTTGATAATTACAAAAATGATAAATATAAAAATAAAAATAATAAATTGACAAAAACCAGGTAATAATAATAAATAATGAAAATAATTTAAAAACTAAACAACTAGAAACAACAAAAATGGCCATTTTTCCATCTTTTTCTACATTTTTCTTTTTCATAGTTTTTTCATTTTTCACCTTTTCTCTTTTTTCTAAATGAATCAAACAACAATAAAAAGATAAATTAAGTAGAAATGACTAAAATAAAGCTAAATAAAACAAATTGCTAATTTTTTCTTTTTCTTTTCCTTTTTTTTCCTTTTTAATGATTTTTCTTTTTTCTTCTTTTTTCATGATTTTTCCTTTTTCTCTTTTTTTCATTTCAAGAAATTCTATGCTAAAAACTTACAAATAAAAATATAAACTATAAACTAAAACTAAAAATCGAATAAAACTAACACGACAAATAAAAAACTAAAAATAAAACAGTAAATGAAATTACACCAAAATTTGGTGTCTACAGTTTGCCCCTCTTTTGTCTGAGTTTTGGAAAAACTTGAGACAAAGAAGTAGACACCAAATATACTTACCTGCTTTATTCGGCGGCGAACGTCACGAACGGTGGAACGTTTTAGAACGGGGACTGACCCCTTTTTGACAAAGCTTAAAATGGAATTGACTCGGACAGGAAATTTAAAACGGGACTGACCCGAACAGGAATTAAAAAACGGGACTGACCTGAACAGGATTTGAAATCATGGGACTGACGCGAACAAAATGTAAAATCATGGGATAGACCCACGAGATAGAAATGTAAAATCATGGACAGAAATTTAAATGGGATAGACCGGACTGAAATTTAAATGGGATAGACCCAGACAGAAATGTAAAACGGGACTTAATCCGAACAGAAAAATTAAAGTTGGGACTGACTAGGAAGGGAATTCAAATCATTGGACTGGCCCGAACAAGCTTTAATTGCGGGACTGACCCGAATAAGCTTTAAATCGCGGGACTGACCCGAATAAAACTTTGAATTGCGGGACTGACCCGAATAAGCTTTTGATCATGGAACTGACCCGAAAAATGCTTTTGATCATGGGACTGACCCGAAAAATGCTTTTGATCGTGGGACTGAACCCGATATAAACTTTGAATCGTGGGACTTGACACCGAATAAGCTTTTGATCATGGGACTGACCCGAAAATGCTTTTGATCATGGGACTGACCCAATAATGCTTTCGATCATGGGACTGACCCGAATAAGCTCTTGATCGTGGGACTGTCCCGAAAATGCTTTTGATCATGGGACTGACCCGAAAATGCTTTTGATCGTGGGACTGACCCGAATAAGCTTTTGATCATGGAACTGACCCAAAAATGCTTTTGATCATGGGACTGACCCGAAAAATGCTTTTGATCGTGGGACTGACCCGAATAAGCTTTTAATCGCGGGACTGACCCGAACAGGCTTTGAATCGCTGGGACTGACCCGTAAACTTTGAATCGTGGGACTGACCGAATAAGCTTTTGATCATGGGACTGACCCGAAAGTGCTTTTGATCGTGGGACTGACCCGAATAAGCTTTTAATCGCGGGACTGACCCGAACAGACTTTGAATCGCGGACTGACCCGAATAAACTTTGAAATCGTGGGACTGACCCGAATAAGCTTTTGATCATGGACTGACCCGAAAGTGCTTTTGATCGTGGGACTGACCCGAAAATGCTTTTGTGATCGAAGGACTGACCCGAATATGCTTTGATCGAGGGACTGACCCGAAAATACTTTTGATCGTGGGACTGACCCGAAATGCTTTGAATCATGGGACTGACCCGAATAGCTTTGAATCGTGGGACTGACCCGAAAATGCTTTGAATCGTGGGACTGGACCCGAATAAGCTTTTGAATCGTGGGACTGACCCGAAAATGCTTTGAATCGTGGGATGACCCGAAAACGCTTTGAATCATGGGACTGACCGAAAAGGCTTTGAATCATGGGACTGACCCGAGTAAGCTTTGAATCAGGGACTGACCCGAAAATGCTTTGAATCATGGGACTGACCCGAATATGATTTGAATCATGGGACTGACCGAATAAGTTTTGAATCAGGGGACTGACCCGAAAATGCTTTTAATAATCGGTCAGTGGGATTAAGCCCAAACCTGCCGTGATGAAACTTGATTTGATTTTGATTTTGATTCTTTTCTTTTCTTTTTTTTTCTGATTTTTTTATTTTTTTTATTTTTTCTGATTTTTTTTTTTTTTATTTTTATTTTATTTTATTTATTTTTTTATTTTTGATTTTTCAAAAGAATTTGCCCCAGTATGATGAATTGATCAGTGGAATTACACCAAAGCCTGCCTTGGTTGCACTGGCGGCACAAATTTCAGACTCAATAGGATGTCGGCGGCACAAAGTCCAGGCCGACGTGATTTTTGGAGGGTTGGCGGCACGAAGTCCAGGCCCAACTTGATTTTTGGAAGGTTGGCGGCACGAAAGTCCAGGCCCAATGTGATATTTGTGAATGGCCAGTGGGATAAGACCCAGTCCTGCCACCCAATTGGTCAAGAAATTGAATTTGATTTGTCAAGAAACAAGAAATTTGATTTTCCAAGAAACAAGAATTTGAACTTGATTTTTGATTTTTGAATTTTTCTGATTTTTCGAGAGAATCTTTTTCAAAATAATTTGCCCTCAGTGTAGGGCCCTTTTTCCCTTCTTTCTTTTCTTTCTTCGGCGTCTGCTTTCCACATCACCAGATGCTCCTTCGTCGATTTCAACTATGAATACCTGCACAGGGGCTTACCAAAATATGACATGCACTTGAATTTCATGAAAAGAAACAGCGTGATTGATTTGAAAAATGCATTATTTGATTCTTGGACGAAATCCTCAAATGAACTATAAAAATTTTGCCCCAGTGTGGGCTTATTCTGTGAAATCCCATGAATAAAAATTTGCCCCAGTGTGGGCACAATTTGTGAAATCTTGTAAATGAAAATTTGCCCCATTATGGGCCTATTTTGCAAAATCCCTCAAATGAAAATTTGCCCCAGCGTGGGCTTATTTAATTGCAAAAAATTTGTTTGGATGACACTCCCTTTATTTGAACAATGTAAGAAACTGTGTTTCCTAACAGAAAATTTGATGATGAATCTTTCGAAATAATTCCAAATTACAAAAGATTTCTTTCCCACTTTAGCATAAATGCTTAGGGTAATGGATTACCACTTCTCATCTTTCAGGACCAATCAAGTGGGTGTTATTTTTGATTTTGAGGTGGCTAAGAAAAATGAGAAATCAGGATTTGTCTTGTTTTTGTGCCCCCAATCGTATGTAATCCATTCAATATCACATCTTAGTGAAAGCAAATAGTTTGTCACCCCTATTTCTTAAGAAAATTTGTCAACATATAAGCTTTAAACTTGTACCAAAATGGGTAGAAGCGATAGCTAAACCTGTGAAAACTGGTTATACCCCCATGATCACAAATGATTGATGGATTTCTTACGAGCATAATCCTCACTTTGGATTGTCATGAAGGAATAAGTCAACGATGGACTTTATTAACTTGTAATGTGGCTTGAAACGATAGCTGAAGGATAAGTCTTTCAAGGACATTGCACCGAAGATCGCATTTTTCCAAAACTGCCCCTATTCTGAACTCAAAGATCTCAGAATTTGTTTGTATTCTTCTCATCATTCACCAGGGACTTCAACGTCGGAATTTTTTTGCTTTTCTTGCATTTACTTTTCTTACTTTGCTTTTTGCCTCTTTTCCCTTTCCCTCAACTTGATGGGTTTTCACATGGTGAGTAGTGTCAACCCATACCCAAACAATTCAGAAATACAGCTAAAATTTCGGCATCAGAAATCTTCTTGACAGGGGCCATTGCAAAGAACGGAAGTCAGGACTTTCGGCTTTTGTAATGAGGTCAGGTGGATGCTTAGAAAAGTTAAGGCCTGAAAGGGATTTCAAAGTGTTTGAAGAATCTGAGATCGCATTGTTGCACCAACCCTATTTAGGGTTAAATCAGAATTTGCCCCAGAGTTTATGCTCAATTGAGGCTTTTCTCTTTCATTTTCTTTTGATTGAATTTCCTTTGGCTTTTTTTGCCATTTTTGAACTTTCACAAAATTTGCCCCAGTTTACTTTTGTACTGAGGTTCTCTTTTTTCTTTTCTTTTGATTTTGCGGCATTGGTCACTTTTTCACTTCTTGAAATTTTCCTTTTCAACTCCAACTTGCCCCAGTGTGGGTTTGCGATTCTCAGGGGTTGCCAAATGAAGTATTTTTATTCTGAAGGTTAAAAAAGGAAAAACTAGGGATAGAACGTTTGATTGGAAAAGAAGAGGGCCTGACTTTTATTCCGTTCCTTACAATAACTCTGAAAGGAAACTTTCATTAATGCGAAATTTTTTGCATGTATCTGAATTACTGACTGAGGAAGACCCTTATTCATTCATATTTGTGACACATAGGCGGTCCGTGCGGATAAATCTCTTCCTTTTCTTCTTTTTCAAAATTGGAACCCAAGTGGAATCAAATTTTTCCAATCTGCGGTTCCCTTTCCCCTTTTTCTTTTTTTTTCCTTTTTCAAAATTCCCCAATCTCCTTCCCCAATGTGGGTGCGATCATATGTGCACTCGAAAAGAACCACCAATTTTTTTTGGCTCAAATGAGGATGCAAGGGATAAATGGTGTTTAGGTCGTAGAAATGATGGCCAAAGTATCATTCTTACACCTCATGACAATCAGAGTAACGCAATGCTCATTGAAAATCCACTCCCTTTTGATATTTAACAATTTCCATGTAGGGTAGTGATCATCAAGGCGCTTACTTGAAACGAAATTATTCTTTTAAAGGCTCAAACGGGAGAGCAAATGATAAACTCTGTATAGATAGAGAAAAGACTGCTCAAAGTATCATTCCAACTTTTCAAAACAAACAAGAATAATGCACATTTTTGCTTTCACTTAGATGTGAATTGAATCGGTTAAACACAATGGATATTTTCAAGCAAAGATGGCCCCAATTTGCAATTTATCAATCAATGTGACTGATTTTATTTTGGGGTTAAGTGAAGGTATCTCATTGGGCCTTTTGAGTGACCATTCACCTCTTTTCCTGAGCACTCTTATTGTATGGCTCGGATTGCCAATCGAGTGTAAGGATTTTAGGAGAGTATACACTTGTGAAATTCAGGCTGGAGGTTGAAAAAATCTCAACTTAGTTTTATTTTTCAAAATTCATCATGAAATCTCCAATGAGTAAGAATAAAGAATGAAATGTACATAAATATACACAAAAAAATGATTGTCCAAAAATTTTACTACTGAAAAAGTTTGAAACAAAATGTATTAACAAATCAAATAAACAGAATTTCCCTTTGGAAAACAATTACAACATCTCTCAGAGGCTTTAGCGTAGAACTTCCAGATAGATCATTTATGTTTTCATTGTAGGATCTGCCCAAGAATCAAATAACACTTGTAATCTTCAAACTTTATTGGATTAAAATTAGCATCAGATATAGAAGAATATTTTCGTCTTATTGAAACATTTTTATGAATGCAGAGGAGGGGGAAAACAAAAGAAAAATACCCAAAGTTAGTAGGCAAAACTGCAAAATCGGTATGCATGTCCTATGGGGGGAGCCATTTTTGTGCCAAGGGTAGGCCTAGCATGAAAATGCAATCCTCTGAGGTAGGCACTATACCATACCTGATGGATCTGATCAACTCATTGAGTGAAAATAATTTTTGAAAAATTTGGTCAATCGGAGTGACGAGAGTCACTTGTCAAAACGAGGACCTCGTCCGGAGGGATTGATCACTTTTGATTGATACAAGAATTTGCAAAAACGCACAGGTTTGACCTTGACGAACTTCCTATCGAAGAGATTGGAATTCGTTTTGACAACTTTTCTTAGTGGAGCACGGGTCAAAACTCCAACTGATCAAATGGCTGGATACAATGGATGGTTTTCTCAAAAATCGACTAAATTTCCCAATTTGAAATTGACATTGAAACCCTGATTAGTCAAATGGGTTGAATGAAATTGACCATTTATTTAAAATCGACCGGATTACCCTAAAAAGGGAAACAGGTCAAATGAATTGAATGAATTTAACTTATCCAAAATTAATCAGATCACCCTAAAAAGGGTAAATTGATCAAATAGATTGAACGCAACTTGATTTATTCAAAATCGGCTCGATTGCCCTAAAAATGGGTAAATTGGCCAAATGAATGCAATTGAATTAGTGATTTATTCAAAAATCGGTCGAATGACCCTAAAAAGGGTAAATTGATCAAATGAATTGATGATTTATTCAAAATCGACCAGATGACCCTAAAAAGGGTAAATTGGTCAAAATGAATGGATGATTTTTTCAAAAATCGACCTGATGACCCTAAAAGGGTAAATTGGTCAAATGAATGAATTGGTCAAATGATGAATGAATTGACAAAATGGATTGGATAAAATGGATGATTTATTCAAAAATCGACCGAATCGCCTTCAAAAAGGGTAAAATGGTCAAATGCATTTATTCAAAATTGAATGGATAACCCTAAGAATGAATTAAACTAATCAAATGAATTGAATGAAGTCAATTGATCAAACAGATCGAGTGAAATGATGATTTGACCAACTCGCCCTAAAACTAGGCAAATCGGTCCAATGGATCGAATGATTGATTCAAAATTGACTAGATCACCCTAAAAAGGGTAAACTAGTCAAATGAAATCAGATGACTTATTCAAAATTGATTGAATTGACCTAAGAAATGAGTAAATTGGTCCAATGAATAAAATGGAGATTGATGATTTATGCAAAAATCGACCAAATCACCCTAAAAGGGTAAATTTGGTCAAATGAATTGATTTATTCAAAATTGATTAGGAATTGACAAAATGGATCGATTGAATCGTTCGGCCATTGATGGTTTCAAAAAATTAGTCTATGAGCCTTCTAAAATCACGATTTGGCCTCAATTTATTCATCGTCTCAACAGGAGGAATCATTTGTAAATTTTTTTCAAATTAATGTCCTTTTACGCAAGGGAATTTTACCAATTTTGATAAAATGGCCAAAAAGTGATTATTAGACGCTCATATACCAAAAAATCACTCTTATGAAGATGATCGGATCCTACCTTACCTTGTGCACTACCCCTTTAGATGGTACAAAATGTAAACGTGCAAGTCTCACTGGATTAAGTATCCGAGACACAAGGTGGCTTATTCCTAAACACGGGATTCCCTATGTGGCATGCCCTTTCTATGGTTTATGCATGATGCCAGTTTATTAAAGCGATAAAATGTGCAATTCGAAATGAAACGTGACCTAAGGAACCCTTTATTTGCCAGGGTAGGCCTAAAATGCTATGCAATTACCAAAATCTATGAATGCAATATACCAAAATCTTTAAACGTGCAATAACCTATCTACGAGGGTAGGTTCTAAAAGAAGGTCATGCCAGACCTCTTATTTGATAGGGTTTGTGAATGCAATGGGGACATAAAACCAAGAAAAGTTAGTTCAGCCAGATAAATACACATAACACATTGTAGCAACGAAATCAATACAAAGAAATAAAGCAAGAAAAGGGAGAAAGGGGTTGGACCCCTCCCCTCGTGAATAGTGTCCCTAGCTCAGGATAAGGCCGACTCTACCCTAAGGCAATTCTAATATGGATGCATGAGGCTGGGGTTCGCTAATGCATCTAGACTCGATAAACTCAGGTCCCCGAGCCTTCAGACTTAGAAACCAAGGGTCATCAATCCCAAGGTTCTTTGTCGGTGGCTCGAGCGATTCCCCAAACACCGCTACGCACACATCGTGTCACGGCTACGTGTTTGAGTGAATCTATCAAAATCCTCAACCTTCGACTAAAAGCTAAAGGCTATCAACCCATAGCTTAAAGCGGAAGATTGAGTGACCCATCGGATCGTGCTACACACACATCGTGTCGTGATCACACGTCCAAGTGGGTCACCTAATCCTAATAGGGTGGAGTGGCGTGACAAGCCACTAAAAGAAAAATAAATGGGGGGTAAAAATAATTAAAGCGTATGCACGTATGCTAGTACTCATTTGGAGGGGAGGGATCAAGAACCAACGCGAGGCTCTAAGGTGATGTCCCCCACCCAAATGCAATGCAAGCGCGAGATAAGCAAGTAAACATACATCCAATCAACCAAACATACATTCGCAAGCGAGGGAGTAGTTGGATACGCGTGAAATGCAAAATCCTAAAAAAAGGGAAAAATGCAACCCTAAACATCCAATGTGATAAATGAAAAGGTTAAAAAGAGAAAAAGGTTGATTAAATCAAATTTGCTCGGACTCTCAAACTTCCCCAGTGGAGTCGCCAACTGTCGCGCCCCATTTTTTGAATAAATAAATAAATGGTTTGAAAAATGGATTTTGTGATTGGAAAATGAATCGTGATTTAAAAGAAAAATGGGTCTAGATGGGGGTTTGAAAATGCGACGATTTGACCCAAAATTATAGTTTAAAAAGGGTTTTTAAAAAAAAATGGGAGTCGCCACTTGGTAATGAGTTAAGGTGTACCAAGTCATCTAAAAAATGAATTTTTTAGGAAAAAAATTATAAGAAACCCTTTTAAACGACTCCTAGTCCACGTAAACCAATGAAAAAGGTTCGGGAGTCACATTTGACGAAGGGGAAGGCAAGGATAAAAATCCAAGGCACCCCTTCGACCTAGCCAAGGCTAGTTGCATGATTTAATCAAAGATTTTCTTGTTTTAACCAAAGAATTTATTACATTTGGATGCACTACGTGAATGCAAACCCTAGACCTAGGGGTATTGGGGAAATTTCCCTTCAAAGGTTAAGTGGTGCCAATCACATTAATTGTGAAGCCCAATAACGATCCTTTGAAGAAGTCACGAATAATGCAAGTGGGATGCAAATGAAGGGAATGCATGTATGCAATGTGAAGGCATAAATTTGAAAAAGTAATAAAAAACAAAGATGCATAAGTGAAAATGTGCACGTGAGTGGGCAAGGTATGGTATGTGCAATGGTAATATGAAGTGCATGTGTGCAAGTGATGATAAAGGTGTTCGTGTGTAAGTGAAGGGATAAAATGTATACGTGTGCAAAATGGGACAAAAGTGTTAGTGTGCAAGTGAAGGATAAAAGGTGTACGTGTGCAAATGGGAGGAAAAAATGAAAGTGTAATGATAGGGTGGATGCATGAACCTAGGGAATGCATGCATATTGGGTACGGGGAGACCTAAATCGTGACTCAATTTACCCTTTTGTAGAGGGAATACAAGCGTGCTAAGGCTTAGAAAAAGCCACACTCGTCTATATTCCATATTTAAGGGGACTCTCAAGCAAATGAACCCTATAACTAGCATGAAATGCAAAAATCCTAAAATGGAGGGAAAAGGGGTTCGAGGGGCATGCAAAATGATAAAACTAAAAAAGAATGCATGACATGTAGTGAACATGCAAATATGCACTATCGAAAAGGGGAAATGGCTTATTGGGTCTAGCATTGGACTAGCCCTTTCTATGAATTTCTACTAGCATTGGACTAGTAGAAACGGAACAATGAACCACAACTAGCGTTGGACTAGTGTGGTGACGGGAAAGGGGCCACAACTAGCATTGGACTAGTGTGGTGACGTCCATTCATTCATCACATTCATTCATGACTATAAAAGGCGAGTAGACATGCGAATCACTTATAAACACGTAGCACATAACACTTAGCATGCTTGACTAGATGCAAGGACCTAATAAAGCGATTAAACACGTAGCAACGAAAGCAAGCAATGAACTTATTACATTTGCTAACTAAAACAAAGGGGGGAAAGGGAAAATGGACAAGAAAGCTCGCCAAGCCCTATCTATTACAAGCCAAGAGGTGTACACATACCCCATTAAAAGAATAACTTAATGAAAACAAAAAGTAAATGACATAAGTAAAAGGAATTAAAGAAAAGCTAGGAAAGCAAAGTAGACATGTATTTCTCACGTAGCACGTTGGTTCACATATGAGACACAAAAGGGATAAAAGAAAAGTTATACCTCCTTCACGATGGTAATCAAATGAAGTAAAAATGGCTTCAAAACAATAAAAAGGTCAAGGTACCACTTTATTTAAGAAAAATTAAAAGAAATATGCAAAACAAAGCTTACTTGATCATAAAGTCCCTAAAGTCATGACTTAAGCGCAATTGAAACAAAGCACGGTAGTTAATTGAAGCAAACAAGCAATGAAGTTGCACAAATTAAAATTACCAAGGACCCAATTGATGAAATTATTTAATTGATTGGGCCCTAGCAGCATTAGTTGGAAGCCAAGGGGTCGATTTGCAATTTTTAGAAATTATTTCTTCATGCAAAGCATGCATACGAAGAAGATTTCTGCAATTTAAAACCTGCTGCAACTAGAATGTCGGCTGCGCTTTCATCTTCAACCACAAATTCCAGAAAAACTAACTCAAGCTTTGAACAAACTCTCTCAAACCAATGACCAAACTTTGAATTAAACAACACAACACACAACTTGGATATTCAAACTAGTAAAACACAGCAAGAAATGATGCAAAATCAAACTGCAACAAGGTTTCAACAAGCATATGAAGCTTTCGGCAAAACCGAAGCTTTCTTTGCTTCTGTAATTTTTCTATTGTGAGCTCATAGCTTGTAGCCACCCAGAAAAATGGCCAACATTAAAAGCAAAATCCATGGTGATCATACAAACAAGGTAAGGAAGCTCAGCTTTTGGGCTATCGCACAACTAAGGGAAATGGAAAAACATGTGAGATGAAGCGCAGCTTTTGATAACCAATTGAACACATTCATTGAAGAATAACATTCTCTAATCGAAAACCCAACCATAACCCAGCTCAATCATCACAAAAAGCATGAACTAAACAGTCAAGAGAAACTCAGCCATAGGACCCCTGCAACCCTCTAAGTTCAATCAACTTCTTAATAGCTTCAAACTGCAGGAATACCTTGTTATTTCCCAAACCTGTCCGTGTGAAGTAACACCAGTAAGGTCTATCAATTTGACCAACTAAAAACCGAACACAGGACCTTTAGTTATCCTTGTTGACATTTCCTAGCACAAATATCTATCCCCAGGGGATCAATTCAAAGCAACCGAATAAAAATGTAGCCCAGAAGAAAGGAAGCTTTCAGTAAGCTTAGATAGCTCATTGCAGTCACATATCAAACCAAAAATGAACATTTCGAACAAGTCAAGAAATTTCAGCATAACACAGGACAATGAAACTATAACATGATATTCTGAAAAATGATTAGCAAACCACAATCTAGATTGAGCAAAGCACCAGCGAATAAAGGAGAAGAAAGGCAGCCCAAATGTGCTGTTGCCGCAAGCCGAAACTTCATACTTGTTGCATCAGACCCTAAAACTGATTCCTAAGGGTTCTATCAGCCGAGCAAAATATTAAGGACGAATGCAGCTTTCTTTTACTTCCTGGGTATTGAGTTTCTACAGACGTAAGAGAGAAATCCTCATTTCCAAAGCTACGGACTCAAGGACGACACCACATTTTATACACTCAAACCCATAAACCATACTCAAAACGTTCATCAACCAGTAGAATCCAACCAAGTGAGTTGCAAAAATAAACGGCAAAAATTTTTAGTAAGAGAGGAAAACAACGGAAACAAAATGGGCAAGAAATTTTAACGAGTTTGATGCCATACCCAAATCCAGCTGTCCAGCCATCCCTAATCTACCCTCCGTATGCTCTCCTTCTTCCTCTTAATCAGCCGCCCATCAGCCTCTCTTAGTTTCTCAACCCTTGGCTCCTCTGTAGCTCGATAGTTTTCTGTTCCAACCTCCTTGTTGCGCCGCCCGCCAGACGAAGCTCCCCTGTTTTCCTTTTTCTTCCGTCAAACCCCTCTGTTTCTTCCCCTTAGCTTTTCCCTCAGTCCGTTTTCTCCGTTTTCCCTCACCTCCAGCCGTCCCCTTTTACTTTCTTTCCTCACCCCTCCGAACTCTCCCTGCTCCCTCTAGTTTTCTTTTTTTTCTCAGCCGTTCTCTACTCTAGCCGTCCAACTCTCGGTTTCTTCTCTTTAGCCGTTCCCAATCTCCTCCCTCTTTCTCCCTCCGCTGTTTTTTCCTTTCCAACCCTCTCCTCTCTCCTCCCTTTTCGGCTGTCCACCCTTTTTTATTTATATGGAAACCTCACAACCCTAAACACTCCCAGCCCTCTTCTGTATTTGCAGCCAAAGGAGCCGTCCCAAACTTTCCTTGCAAGCTGCTACAAATGCAGCTTGCCGCGGCTATCCTTCCCTTTTTTTTTTTTTTTTTTAAACAACTTGATAATTACAAAAATGATAAAATAAAAATAAAAATAATAAATTGACAAAAACCAGGTAATAATAATAATAATGAAAATAATTTAAAAACTAAACAACTAGAAACAACAAAAATGGCCATTTTTCCATCTTTTTCTACATTTTTCTTTTTCATAGTTTTTTCATTTTTCACCTTTTCTCTTTTTTCTAAATGAATCAAACAACAATAAAAGATAAATTAAGTAGAAATGACTAAAATAAAGCTAAATAAAACAAAATTGCTATTTTTCTTTTCTTTTTCCTTTTTTTTCCTTTTTATGATTTTTCTTTTTTTCTCTTTTTTCATGATTTTTCCTTTTTCTCTTTTTTTCATTTCAAGAAATTCTATGCTAAAAACTTACAAATAAAAATAAAACTATAAACTAAAAACTAAAAATCGAATAAAACTAACACGACAAATAAAAAACTAAAAATAAACAGTAAATGAAATTACACCAAAAATTTGGTGTCTACAGTTTGCCCCTCTTTGTCTGAGTTTTGGAAAAACTTGAGACAAAGAAGTAGACACCAAATACTTACCTGCTTTATTCGGCGGCGAACGTCACGAACGGTGGACGTTTTAGAAACGGGGACTGACCCCTTTTGACAAAGCTTAAAATGGAATTGACTCAGACAGGAAATTTAAAACGGGACTGACCCGAACAGGAATTAAAAAACGGGACTGACCCGAACAGGATTTGAAATCATGGGACTGACGCGAACAAAATGTAAAATCATGGGATAGACCCACGAGATAGAAATGTAAAATCATGGACAGAAATTTAAATGGGATAGACCCGGACTGAAATTTAAATGGGATAGACCCGGACTGAAATTTAAATGGGATAGACCCAGACAGAAATGTAAAACGGGACTAATCCGAACAGAAAAATTAAAGTTGGGACTGACTAGAGAAGGGAATTCAAATCATGGGACTGGCCCGAACAAGCTTTAATTGCGGGACTGACCCGAATAAGCTTTAAATCGCGGGACTGACCCGAATAAACTTTGAATTGCGGGACTGACCCGAATAAGCTTTTGATCATGGAACTGACCCGAAAATGCTTTTGATCATGGGACTGACCCGAAAAATGCTTTTGATCGTGGGACTGACCCGAATAAACTTTGAATCGTGGGACTGACCCGAATAAGCTTTTGATCATGGGACTGACCCGAAAATGCTTTTGATCATGGGACTGACCCAATAATGCTTTCGATCATGGGACTGACCCGAATAAGCTCTTGATCGTGGGACTGTCCCGAAAATGCTTTTGATCATGGGACTGACCCGAAAATGCTTTTGATCGTGGGACTGACCCGAATAAGCTTTTGATCATGGAACTGACCCAAAAATGCTTTTGATCATGGGACTGACCCGAAAAATGCTTTTGATCGTGGGACTGACCCGAATAAGCTTTTAATCGCGGGACTGACCCGAACAGGCTTTGAATCGCGGGACTGACCCGAATAAACTTTGAATCGTGGGACTGACCCGAATAAGCTTTTGATCATGGGACTGACCCGAAAGTGCTTTTGATCGTGGGACTGACCCGAATAAGCTTTTAATCGCGGGACTGACCCGAACAGGCTTTGAATCGCGGGACTGACCCGAATAAACTTTGAATCGTGGGACTGACCCGAATAAGCTTTTGATCATGGGACTGACCCGAAAGTGCTTTTGATCGTGGGACTGACCCGAAAATGCTTTTGATCATGGGACTGACCCGAAAATGCTTTTGATCGAAGGACTGACCCGAATATGCTTTTGATCGAGGGACTGACCCGAAAATACTTTTGATCGTGGGACTGACCCGAAAATGCTTTGAATCATGGGACTGACCCGAATAAGCTTTGAATCGTGGGACTGACCCGAAAATGCTTTGAATCGTGGGACTGACCCGAATAAGCTTTGAATCGTGGGACTGACCCGAAAATGCTTTGAATCGTGGGACTGACCCGAAAACGCTTTGAATCATGGGACTGACCCGAAAAGGATTTGAATCATGGGACTGACCCGAGTAAGCTTTGAATCAGGGACTGACCCGAATATGCTTTGAATCATGGGACTGACCCGAATATGATTTGAATCATGGGACTGACCCGAATAAGTTTTGAATCAGGGGACTGACCCGAAAATGCTTTTAATAATCGGTCAGTGGGATTAAGCCCAAACCTGCCGTGATGAAACTTGATTTGATTTTGATTTTGATTCTTTTCTTTTCTTTTTTTTTCTGATTTTTTTTATTTTTTTTTATTTTTTCTGATTTTTTTTATTTTTATTTTTATTTTATTTTTATTTTATTTTTTTATTTTTTGATTTTTCAAAGATAATTTGCCCCAGTATGATGAATTGATCAGTGGAATTACACCAAAGCCTGCCTTGGTTGCACTGGCGGCACAAATTTCAGACTCAATAGGATGTCGGCGGCACAAAGTCCAGGCCTGACGTGATTTTTGGAGGGTTGGCGGCACGAAGTCCAGGCCCAACTTGATTTTTGGAAGGTTGGCGGCACGAAGTCCAGGCCCAATGTGATATTTGTGAATGGCCAGTGGGATAAGACCCAGTCCTGCCACCCAATTGGTCAAGAAATTGAATTTGATTTGTCAAGAAACAAGAAATTTGATTTTCCAAGAAACAAGAATTTGAACTTGATTTTTGATTTTTGAATTTTTCTGATTTTTCGAGAGAATCTTTTTCAAAATAATTTGCCCTCAGTGTAGGGCCCTTTTTCCCTTCTTTCTTTTCTTTCTTCGGCGTCTGCTTTCCACATCACCAGATGCTCCTTCGTCGATTTCAACTATGAATACCTGCACAGGGGCTTACCAAAATATGACATGCACTTGAATTTCATGAAAAGAAACAGCGTGATTGATTTGAAAAATGCATTATTTGATTCTTGGACGAAATCCTCAAATGAACTATAAAAATTTTGCCCCAGTGTGGGCTTATTCTGTGAAATCCCATGAATAAAAATTTGCCCCAGTGTGGGCACAATTTGTGAAATCTTGTAAATGAAAATTTGCCCCATTATGGGCCTATTTTGCAAAATCCCTCAAATGAAAATTTGCCCCAGCGTGGGCTTATTTAATTGCAAAAAATTTGTTTGGATGACACTCCCTTTATTTGAACAATGTAAGAAACTGTGTTTCCTAACAGAAAATTTGATGATGAATCTTTCGAAATAATTCCAAATTACAAAAGATTTCTTTCCCACTTTAGCATAAATGCTTAGGGTAATGGATTACCACTTCTCATCTTTCAGGACCAATCAAGTGGGTGTTATTTTTGATTTTGAGGTGGCTAAGAAAAATGAGAAATCAGGATTTGTCTTGTTTTTGTGCCCCCAATCGTATGTAATCCATTCAATATCACATCTTAGTGAAAGCAAATAGTTTGTCACCCCTATTTCTTAAGAAAATTTGGTCAACATATAAGCTTTAAACTTGTACCAAAATGGGTAGAAGCGATAGCTAAACCTGTGAAAACTGGTTATACCCCCATGATCACAAATGATTGATGGATTTCTTACGAGCATAATCCTCACTTTGGATTGTCATGAAGGAATAAGTCAACGATGGACTTTATTAACTTGTAATGTGGCTTGAAACGATAGCTGAAGGATAAGTCTTTCAAGGACATTGCACCGAAGATCGCATTTTTCCAAAACTGCCCCTATTCTGAACTCAAAGATCTCAGAATTTGTTTGTATTCTTCTCATCATTCACCAGGGACTTCAACGTCGAATTTTTTTGCTTTTCTTGCATTTACTTTTCTTACTTTGCTTTTTGCCTCTTTTCCCTTTCCCTCAACTTGATGGGTTTTCACATGGTGAGTAGTGTCAACCCCATACCCAAACAATTCAGAAATACAGCTAAAATTTTCGGCATCAGAAATCTTCTTGACAGGGCCATTGCAAAGAACGGAAGTCAGGACTTTCGACTTTTGTAATGAGGTCAGGTGGAGTGCTTAGAAAAGTTAAGGCCTGAAAGCGGATTTCAAAAGTGGTTTGAAGAATCTGAGATCGCATTGTTGCACCAACCCTATTTTAGGGTTAAATCAGAATTTGCCCCAGAGTTTATGCTCAATTGAGGCTTTTCTCTTTCATTTTCTTTTGATTGAATTTCCTTTGGCTTTTTTGCCATTTTTGAACTTTCACAAAATTTGCCCCAGTTTACTTTTGTACTGAGGTTCTCTTTTTTCTTTTCTTTTGATTTTGCGGCATTGTCACTTTTTCACTTCTTGAAATTTTCCTTTTCAACTCCAACTTGCCCCAGTGTGGGGTTTGCGATTCTCAGGGGTTGCCAAATGAAGTATTTTATTCTGAAGGTTAAAAAAGGAAAACTAGGGATAGAACGTTTGATTGGAAAAGAAGAGGGCCTGACTTTTATTCCGTTCCTTACAATAACTCTGAAAGGAAACTTTCATTAATGCGAAATTTTTTGCATGTATCTGAATTACTGACTGAGGAAGACCCTTATTCATTCATATTTGTGACACATAGGCGGTCCGTGCGGATAAATCTCTTCCTTTTCTTCTTTTCAAAATTGGAACCCAAGTGGAATCAAATTTTTCCAATCTGCGGTTCCCTTTCCCCTTTTTCTTTTTTTTCCTTTTTCAAAATTCCCCAATCTCCTTCCCCAATGTGGGGTGCGATCATATGTGCACTCGAAAAGAACCACCAATTTTTTTTGGCTCAAATGAGGATGCAAGGGATAAATGGTGTTTAGGTCGTAGAAATGATGGCCAAAGTATCATTCTTACACCTCATGACAATCAGAGTAACGCAATGCTCATTGAAAATCCACTCCCTTTTGATATTTAACAATTTTCCATGTAGGGTAGTGATCATCAAGGCGCTTACTTGAAACGAAATTATTCTTTTAAAGGCTCAAACGGGAGAGCAAATGATAAACTCTGTATAGATAGAGAAAAGACTGCTCAAAGTATCATTCCAACTTTTCAAAACAAACAAGAATAATGCACATTTTTGCTTTCACTTAGATGTGAATTGAATCGGTTAAACACAATGGATATTTTCAAGCAAAGATGGCCCCAATTTGCAATTTATCAATCAATGTGACTGATTTTATTTTGGGGTTAAGTGAAGGTATCTCATTGGGCCTTTTGAGTGACCATTCACCTCTTTTCCTGAGCACTCTTATTGTATGGCTCGGATTGCCAATCGAGTGTAAGGATTTTAGGAGAGTATACACTTGTGAAATTCAGGCTGGAGGTTGAAAAAATCTCAACTTAGTTTTATTTTTCAAAATTCATCATGAAATCTCCAATGAGTAAGAATAAAGAATGAAATGTACATAAATATACACAAAACAATGATTGTCCAAAAATTTTACTACTGAAAAAGTTTGAAACAAAATGTATTAACAAATCAAATAAACAGAATTTCCCTTTGGAAAACAATTACAACATCTCTCAGAGGCTTTAGCGTAGAACTTCCAGATAGATCATTTATGTTTTCATTGTAGGATCTGCCCAAGAATCAAATAACACTTGTAATCTTCAAACTTTATTGGATTAAAATTAGCATCAGATATAGAAGAATATTTTCGTCTTATTGAAACATTTTTATGAATGCAGAGGAGGGGGAAAACAAAAGAAAAATACCCAAAGTTAGTAGGCAAAACTGCAAAATCGGTATGCATGTCCTATGGGGGGAGCCCTTTTTGTGCCAAGGGTAGGCCTAGCATGAAAATGCAATCCTCTGAGGTAGGCACTATACCATACCTGATGGATCTGATCAACTCATTGAGTGAAAATAATTTTTGAAAAATTTGGTCAATCGGAGTGACGAGAGTCACTTGTCAAAACGAGGACCTCGTCCGGAGGGATTGATCACTTTTGATTGATACAAGAATTTGCAAAAACGCACAGGTTTGACCTTGACGAACTTCCTATCGAAGAGATTGGAATTCGTTTTGACAACTTTTCTTAGTGGAGCACGGGTCAAAACTCCAACTGATCAAATGGCTGGATACAATGGATGGTTTTCTCAAAAATCGACTAAATTTCCCAATTTGAAATTGACATTGAAACCCTGATTAGTCAAATGGGTTGAATGAAATTGACCATTTATTTAAAATCGACCGGATTACCCTAAAAAGGGAAACAGGTCAAATGAATTGAATGAAATTTAACTTATCCAAAATTAATCAGATCACCCTAAAAAGGGTAAATTGATCAAATAGATTGAACGCAACTTGATTTATTCAAAATCGGCTCGATTGCCCTAAAAATGGGTAAATTGGCCAAATGAATGCAATTGAATTAGTGATTTATTCAAAAATCGGTCGAATGACCCTAAAAAGGGTAAATTGATCAAATGAATTGATGATTTATTCAAAATCGACCAGATGACCCTAAAAAGGGTAAATTGGTCAAAATGAATGGATGATTTTTCAAAAATCGACCTGATGACCCTAAAAGGGTAAATTGGTCAAATGAATGAATTGGTCAAATGATGAATGAATTGACAAAATGGATTGGATAAAATGGATGATTTATTCAAAAATCGACCGAATCGCCTTCAAAAAGGGTAAAATGGTCAAATGCATTTATTCAAAATTGAATGGATAACCCTAAGAATGAATTAAACTAATCAAATGAATTGAATGAAGTCAATTGATCAAACAGATCGAGTGAAATGATGATTTGACCAACTCGCCCTAAAACTAGGCAAATCGGTCCAATGGATCGAATGATTGATTCAAAATTGACTAGATCACCCTAAAAAGGGTAAACTAGTCAAATGAAATCAGATGACTTATTCAAAATTGATTGAATTGACCTAAGAAATGAGTAAATTGGTCCAATGAATAAAATGGAGATTGATGATTTATGCAAAAATCGACCAAATCACCCTAAAAGGGTAAATTGGTCAAATGAATTGATTTATTCAAAATTGATTAGGAATTGACAAAATGGATCGATTGAATCGTTCGGCCATTGATGGTTTCAAAAAATTAGTCTATGAGCCTTCTAAAATCACGATTTGGCCTCAATTTATTCATCGTCTCAACAGGAGGAATCATTTGTAAATTTTTTTCAAATTAATGTCCTTTTACGCAAGGGAATTTTACCAATTTTGATAAAATGGCCAAAAAGTGATTATTAGACGCTCATATACCAAAAAATCACTCTTATGAAGATGATCGGATCCTACCTTACCTTGTGCACTACCCCTTTAGATGGTACAAAATGTAAACGTGCAAGTCTCACTGGATTAAGTATCCGAGACACAAGGTGGCTTATTCCTAAACACGGGATTCCCTATGTGGCATGCCCTTTCTATGGTTTATGCATGATGCCAGTTTATTAAAGCGATAAAATGTGCAATTCGAAATGAAACGTGACCTAAGGAACCCTTTATTTGCCAGGGTAGGCCTAAAATGCTATGCAATTACCAAAATCTATGAATGCAATATACCAAAATCTTTAAACGTGCAATAACCTATCTACGAGGGTAGGTTCTAAAAGAAGGTCATGCCAGACCTCTTATTTGATAGGGTTTGTGAATGCAATGGGGACATAAAACCAAGAAAAGTTAGTTCAGCCAGATAAATACACATAACACATTGTAGCAACGAAATCAATACAAAGAAATAAAGCAAGAAAAGGGAGAAAGGGGTTGGACCCCTCCCCTCGTGAATAGTGTCCCTAGCTCAGGATAAGGCCGACTCTACCCTAAGGCAATTCTAATATGGATGCATGAGGCTGGGGTTCGCTAATGCATCTAGACTCGATAAACTCAGGTCCCCGAGCCTTCAGACTTAGAAACCAAGGGTCATCAATCCCAAGGTTCTTTGTCGGTGGCTCGAGCGATTCCCCAAACACCGCTACGCACACATCGTGTCACGGCTACGTGTTTGAGTGAATCTATCAAAATCCTCAACCTTCGACTAAAAGCTAAAGGCTATCAACCCATAGCTTAAAGCGGAAGATTGAGTGACCCATCGGATCGTGCTACACACACATCGTGTCGTGATCACACGTCCAAGTGGGTCACCTAATCCTAATAGGGTGGAGTGGCGTGACAAGCCACTAAAAGAAAAATAAATGGGGGGTAAAAATAATTAAAGCGTATGCACGTATGCTAGTACTCATTTGGAGGGGAGGGATCAAGAACCAACGCGAGGCTCTAAGGTGATGTCCCCCACCCAAATGCAATGCAAGCGCGAGATAAGCAAGTAAACATACATCCAATCAACCAAACATACATTCGCAAGCGAGGGAGTAGTTGGATACGCGTGAAATGCAAAATCCTAAAAAAAGGGAAAAATGCAACCCTAAACATCCAATGTGATAAATGAAAAGGTTAAAAAGAGAAAAAGGTTGATTAAATCAAATTTGCTCGGACTCTCAAACTTCCCCAGTGGAGTCGCCAACTGTCGCGCCCCATTTTTTGAATAAATAAATAAATGGTTTGAAAAATGGATTTTGTGATTGGAAAATGAATCGTGATTTAAAAGAAAAATGGGTCTAGATGGGGGTTTGAAAATGCGACGATTTGACCCAAAATTATAGTTTAAAAAGGGTTTTTAAAAAAAATGGGAGTCGCCACTTGGTAATGAGTTAAGGTGTACCAAGTCATCTAAAAAATGAATTTTTTAGGAAAAAAATTATAAGAAACCCTTTTAAACGACTCCTAGTCCACGTAAACCAATGAAAAAGGTTCGGGAGTCACATTTGACGAAGGGGAAGGCAAGGATAAAAATCCAAGGCACCCCTTCGACCTAGCCAAGGCTAGTTGCATGATTTAATCAAAGATTTTCTTGTTTTAACCAAAGAATTTATTACATTTGGATGCACTACGTGAATGCAAACCCTAGACCTAGGGGTATTGGGGAAATTTCCCTTCAAAGGTTAAGTGGTGCCAATCACATTAATTGTGAAGCCCAATAACGATCCTTTGAAGAAGTCACGAATAATGCAAGTGGGATGCAAATGAAGGGAATGCATGTATGCAATGTGAAGGCATAAATTTGAAAAAGTAATAAAAAACAAAGATGCATAAGTGAAAATGTGCACGTGAGTGGGCAAGGTATGGTATGTGCAATGGTAATATGAAGTGCATGTGTGCAAGTGATGATAAAGGTGTTCGTGTGTAAGTGAAGGGATAAAATGTATACGTGTGCAAAATGGGACAAAAGTGTTAGTGTGCAAGTGAAGGGATAAAAGGTGTACGTGTGCAAATGGGAGGAAAAAATGAAAGTGTAATGATAGGGTGGATGCATGAACCTAGGGAATGCATGCATATTGGGTACGGGGAGACCTAAATCGTGACTCAATTTACCCTTTTGTAGAGGGAATACAAGCGTGCTAAGGCTTAGAAAAAGCCACACTCGTCTATATTCCATATTTAAGGGGACTCTCAAGCAAATGAACCCTATAACTAGCATGAAATGCAAAAATCCTAAAATGGAGGGAAAAGGGGTTCGAGGGGCATGCAAAATGATAAAACTAAAAAAGAATGCATGACATGTAGTGAACATGCAAATATGCACTATCGAAAAGGGGAAATGGCTTATTGGGTCTAGCATTGGACTAGCCCTTTCTATGAATTTCTACTAGCATTGGACTAGTAGAAACGGAACAATGAACCACAACTAGCGTTGGACTAGTGTGGTGACGGGAAAGGGGCCACAACTAGCATTGGACTAGTGTGGTGACGTCCATTCATTCATCACATTCATTCATGACTATAAAAGGCGAGTAGACATGCGAATCACTTATAAACACGTAGCACATAACACTTAGCATGCTTGACTAGATGCAAGGACCTAATAAAGCGATTAAACACGTAGCAACGAAAGCAAGCAATGAACTTATTACATTTGCTAACTAAAACAAAGGGGGGAAAGGGAAAATGGACAAGAAAGCTCGCCAAGCCCTATCTATTACAAGCCAAGAGGTGTACACATACCCCATTAAAAGAATAACTTAATGAAAACAAAAAGTAAATGACATAAGTAAAAGGAATTAAAGAAAAGCTAGGAAAGCAAAGTAGACATGTATTTCTCACGTAGCACGTTGGTTCACATATGAGACACAAAAGGGATAAAAGAAAAGTTATACCTCCTTCACGATGGTAATCAAATGAAGTAAAAATGGCTTCAAAACAATAAAAAGGTCAAGGTACCACTTTATTTAAGAAAAATTAAAAGAAATATGCAAAACAAAGCTTACTTGATCATAAAGTCCCTAAAGTCATGACTTAAGCGCAATTGAAACAAAGCACGGTAGTTAATTGAAGCAAACAAGCAATGAAGTTGCACAAATTAAAATTACCAAGGACCCAATTGATGAAATTATTTAATTGATTGGGCCCTAGCAGCATTAGTTGGAAGCCAAGGGGTCGATTTGCAATTTTTAGAAATTATTTCTTCATGCAAAGCATGCATACGAAGAAGATTTCTGCAATTTAAAACCTGCTGCAACTAGAATGTCGGCTGCGCTTTCATCTTCAACCACAAATTCCAGAAAAACTAACTCAAGCTTTGAACAAACTCTCTCAAACCAATGACCAAACTTTGAATTAAACAACACAACACACAACTTGGATATTCAAACTAGTAAAACACAGCAAGAAATGATGCAAAATCAAACTGCAACAAGGTTTCAACAAGCATATGAAGCTTTCGGCAAAACCGAAGCTTTCTTTGCTTCTGTAATTTTTCTATTGTGAGCTCATAGCTTGTAGCCACCCAGAAAAATGGCCAACATTAAAAGCAAAATCCATGGTGATCATACAAACAAGGTAAGGAAGCTCAGCTTTTGGGCTATCGCACAACTAAGGGAAATGGAAAAGCATGTGAGATGAAGCGCAGCTTTTGATAACCAATTGAACACATTCATTGAAGAATAACATTCTCTAATCGAAAACCCAACCATAACCCAGCTCAATCATCACAAAAAGCATGAACTAAACAGTCAAGAGAAACTCAGCCATAGGACCCCTGCAACCCTCTAAGTTCAATCAACTTCTTAATAGCTTCAAACTGCAGGAATACCTTGTTATTTCCCAAACCTGTCCGTGTGAAGTAACACCAGTAAGGTCTATCAATTTGACCAACTAAAAACCGAACACAGGACCTTTAGTTATCCTTGTTGACATTTCCTAGCACAAATATCTATCCCCAGGGGATCAATTCAAAGCAACCGAATAAAAATGTAGCCCAGAAGAAAGGAAGCTTTCAGTAAGCTTAGATAGCTCATTGCAGTCACATATCAAACCAAAAATGAACATTTCGAACAAGTCAAGAAATTTCAGCATAACACAGGACAATGAAACTATAACATGATATTCTGAAAAATGATTAGCAAACCACAATCTAGATTGAGCAAAGCACCAGCGAATAAAGGAGAAGAAAGGCAGCCCAAATGTGCTGTTGCCGCAAGCCGAAACTTCATACTTGTTGCATCAGACCCTAAAACTGATTCCTAAGGGTTCTATCAGCCGAGCAAAATATTAAGGACGAATGCAGCTTTCTTTTACTTCCTGGGTATTGAGTTTCTACAGACGTAAGAGAGAAATCCTCATTTCCAAAGCTACGGACTCAAGGACGACACCACATTTTATACACTCAAACCCATAAACCATACTCAAAACGTTCATCAACCAGTAGAATCCAACCAAGTGAGTTGCAAAAATAAACGGCAAAAATTTTTAGTAAGAGAGGAAAACAACGGAAACAAAATGGGCAAGAAATTTTAACGAGTTTGATGCCATACCCAAATCCAGCTGTCCAGCCATCCCTAATCTACCCTCCGTATGCTCTCCTTCTTCCTCTTAATCAGCCGCCCATCAGCCTCTCTTAGTTTCTCAACCCTTGGCTCCTCTGTAGCTCGATAGTTTTCTGTTCCAACCTCCTTGTTGCACCGCCCGCCAGACGAAGCTCCCCTGTTTTCCTTTTTCTTCCGTCAAACCCCTCTGTTTCTTCCCCTTAGCTTTTCCCTCAGTCCGTTTTCTCCGTTTTCCCTCACCTCCAGCCGTCCCCTTTTGCTTTCTTTCCTCACCCCTCCGAACTCTCCCTGCTCCCTCTAGTTTTCTTTTTTTTCTCAGCCGTTCTCTACTCTAGCCGTCCAACTCTCGGTTTCTTCTCTTTAGCCGTTCCCAATCTCCTCCCTCTTTCTCCCTCCGCTGTTTTTTCCTTTCCAACCCTCTCCTCTCTCCTCCCTTTTCGGCTGTCCACCCTTTTTTATTTATATGGAAACCTCACAACCCTAAACACTCCCAGCCCTCTTCTGTATTTGCAGCCAAAGGAGCCGTCCCAAACTTTCCTTGCAAGCTGCTACAAATGCAGCTTGCCGCGGCTATCCTTCCCTTTTTTTTTTTTTTTAAACAACTTGATAATTACAAAAATGATAAAATAAAAATAAAAATAATAAATTGACAAAAACCAGGTAATAATAATAATAATGAAAATAATTTAAAAACTAAACAACTAGAAACAACAAAAATGGCCATTTTTCCATCTTTTTCTACATTTTTCTTTTTCATAGTTTTTTCATTTTTCACCTTTTCTCTTTTTTCTAAATGAATCAAACAACAATAAAAGATAAATTAAGTAGAAATGACTAAAATAAAGCTAAATAAAACAAAATTGCTATTTTTCTTTTCTTTTTCCTTTTTTTTTCCTTTTTATGATTTTTCTTTTTTTCTCTTTTTTCATGATTTTTCCTTTTTCTCTTTTTTTCATTTCAAGAAATTCTATGCTAAAAACTTACAAATAAAAATAAAACTATAAACTAAAAACTAAAAATCGAATAAAACTAACACGACAAATAAAAAACTAAAAATAAACAGTAAATGAAATTACACCAAAAATTTGGTGTCTACAGTTTGTATTCATAGAATGCAAGTCCGTAGAACACCGCTTTCACCAATCTCCGTCCACCAATCAACCCCCTACCGGGCCCGCACACCACAAATAGTAGTTTGGTAATACTCGAGTATACTGATTTCCAGTGTTCAGTAAACAGTCCCCAAGGTTTATCGGCCTTCTTGACCAAGCCCTTGCTGGCTCAATACGACCGATTCACCTATGAGGTTGGGTACCCAAACAGTAGCAGTAGTTGATGGAATATCACCTAAACAACTCAAACACAGTCATACATAGAGATATCACATCTTATAATAACAGTATATAAAGCTTCAGTAGAAAACCAGGGAGGTCGAGTGCCATTAAGTACACACTCGCCTCCATTACAGTATTTGGCTCCAACAATCATAAATCAAGTATTTCAAATATTCAGATATTTCACATAACAGGTAGTAGGTAGTGGAACACTCACCTGTCAAGCAAAGTAGTAGTCAAATGTCAAGTGTCTTGGTTACAACCACCTTCGTTTCCCAATCCTAAGGCAACGAGTGAAATCGTTAACATTCGAGGTTCATTTTCCACTCAAATGTAGGCTCATTAAGAGGCCAAGTGAGTGGTTAAAGCCATACAATTCATCATGTAAATTTAGCCCAAAATTCAGTAAAATTTCATGAGAAAACAAGTTTGACAAGTGCAAGAAAGTTGGCAAAAAGAAAAGTTTCATTCAAGTTAAAAATGTTCTTCACGGGTAACACAACCGTGCCCGCGTAGTTTTGGGAACACGGTCATATCTCACTGTAGGAAGGTCGGAATTAGGTGCCATCAGCGGCGTTGGAAACTAGACTTGAAGAGCTTTACAACAGAACCAATTACGCTCTCTAGTTCGTCTTCTAGCAGTACCAGTAGCTCGGACAAGTTGGCTGATTTTCCAATCCTGGATCAACCCTAACCTCAAGCAAAACTACATGAGTTCTTGGTGCTATCTTCATTTGTTTGTGTTCAAATTCACCCAAATCAGTCCTCAAATGTTCATGTACAGGGATTCAAGTCACCTAGAACCTTTGGAGCTCAAAAGTAACACATAAACATGATTGAGAATAACTATAGCAGCCTAGCCATCAAGGAAACCAAACCAGTCCACTGTGGCCCAAACCACCACTTTACTTACTCAAATTCAATCCAACTCACACATGAGCTTAACCTATGTCTAGCCATGTTTATTAGGCTTGATTAGGGTACAATAAAATCACAAAAATCAAGGAGAAACCCTTCCTTCAAGAACCGGTCAACCATGGCAAAGAAAACAGTCCACATTTTCTCATATTCACTCAACCTTCACCCTCTCATGGTTTCCCTTAAAACAACATATCTGTGACGCCCCGAAAGAAAAGAGTGTGAGAACCCGTAAAAACCCTAATGTTTTCCTAGGGTTTTAGTTCCTTTAATTGCATAATTTTTGCATTTCTGGCTTAGAAATATTATCTGGGTGGATTTTATGAGCAACTAAAGTTTTTAGATGATTTTTCTAGCATTAGTGAGTTTTTAAAAAATTAAGAATATATATCGGACGTGGGACCCACTAGTGCGAAAAGTTCGGAAAAATTCGGCCAATTAGGTTAAATTCCGGATACTGTGTAAAATTTATCGGGTGTTAATAGACAAGTAGAGTGTGTGAAATGATTGATGTGAGAGAAGAAAGAAAGGATAGGAATGCATTTAATGAGGTGACAAGTGTCACATTCTTATTGGATGTCTTTTTAAGAATTACTATTCACAATTTTGACTTTTTTGACCAAAGGTTAAATATCCAAAAATTGCACAAAATTCACCATTTTTCTCTCCTTGTTGGCCGGCCACCTTGAGCAAGAAAGGAAGGAGATTTCTTCAATTTTCAAGCTTCTACTTGGTGCAAATCAACCAAAAACATTTGCTTCCATCCATTTCACTCCATAAAATTCTTCCTTCTAGAGCTAGTAAGTTGTTTGGTGAACTTTGTTTGAAGGATTAAGGTGCCCAACATCTTCTTCTCTCTTGGTTCTTGGTAAGTGAAGCTTGAAACACCCTACTACACCTAATGATGCTTATGTTGTGCTCATTAGTGATAAGAGTGCTGAAATTTCTGGTTTTAATCTTGGTTTGAAGTGATTTGGTGAAGTTTTCCATTTTATGATGATTTTTCTGGTTTAATTGGATTATGATGGTGTGGTTGTTTGTGATGATTGGCAATGGACTATAATGGCTCTAGTGGATGTGAAATGTGGATAAATGCAACCAATTTTGGATTTGGTGTGAAAATTGAAAAGCTAGGGTTCTTAAATCCCCAATTCTGTCCGGTTTTGGATCATAGGGTTAGAAGCCGAATTTGACTTTGCTCAAAACATGAAAGTTGTAGATATTGATGTGATTGAGATGCCTACAAAATTTCAGGTCATTTGGATTAATGTAGAATGAGTTATGACGAAATTACTGTAGCTGTTCTGCTTTGGACAGAATGCGAAAACTGCGATAGTAATTGGCTATTTTGACTGGAATTGGTTTGGATTTTGGAGTTGGTGTCTTCTGATGAAATGTAGCTGGATGACTTAGCTAACTTATGCCTTTGGAATTTCGGCATTTGGACTTGTATGGACTGAGATATACCGATTACAGTTTTCTGTGTTTTGCAAACCTGTTTTGGTAATTCTGGTATAGTATTTGGCATTTTCGACCTAGTTAAGCTAGGAACTGGATTGAGTGACCTTCTACATTGTTGTAGCCCTGTTTCATAGCTTCGAAACGGCGGGTCTTACACCCCCAACCGATAATTGTAGTGAGAGTTGTGCCATTACCGCATTATGACATCAAAACTGTTTTTCTGGTTTTGAGCTTAACCTTCATTTCCGGACTTTTCCCTAGCTTGACTTGTCTTTGTACTACTTGGAGCTTGCTGAATGGATATTAGATGAACTTATTTGTGTGACTTTGGGATTGGCTGGAGTAATAATGAAGCCATGATGGCTGGAAAAGTTAGCAAATGTAGGGGAAGTGCTGTCCGAACTTTGAAGGGACTTGTTTGCATTGGGTTTGTGATCTAAGGCTTGGAGTTGAGCAAGGCAATGATACATGATGGATGGTTTCTGAGCCGTGGAGGTGAGTGACCTCAAACTACTTCTAAAGTTATTTATGAACCGTTTCTTATATTATTTACTTTTGAACTGTTTCCAAAGTTACTTTTGAAATGTTTTCTTGCATATCATGTGTGCTGGCATTTGAGTGTGCCTTGTTTGCTATGTTTCTTGACTTCATGACTTGTATTTTGGTTGATAACGTGTTAAGCGCTTATAATGATTTCCAAAACGAGTTTTCGAGGCGAGTGTGTACTTTATCGCACTCGACCTAAATAGCTGTGCAATTTTCAAGGATTTAATTATTGAAATGCTAGTTGCGCATGATGTAAGC
The DNA here is from genome assembly GCA_036785865.1 of Coffea canephora. Classification (NCBI taxonomy): domain Eukaryota; kingdom Viridiplantae; phylum Streptophyta; class Magnoliopsida; order Gentianales; family Rubiaceae; genus Coffea; species Coffea canephora. The sequence goes on along the minus strand of CM071922.1, from coordinate 34,561,443 downwards.
CTTTTGGGCTGAACTGGCCGTTGCCCCTTGTTACCGGTCGTCTTGAGCCAGAAGCGGACTCGGTCAGGCGATTAGGAACTTGGGTGAACGTTTGGTATACTCGAGTATTACCTATGTAGGTTGGTGGAGCCTGGCCAAAAGCCAGGGACAGGGTGAATGACATGAAATGAATGACCAAATGAGCGAGGAAATGTCAGGAGAATGAATGTATCCTTTCATGAATGTTACTATCGCTTTCTATTGTAAATGTTTCTTGAATTATTGATTATTGATGGTTAATGTGTTGGCTTTGTTATGTAATTTCATGTTCGGAACCTTATTGAGATTTTAGCTCATTGAGCTTTGTGGAATTACCACGTGGTGTCATTTTCTGCTTTTGTTTTACTCTCACTGTGCAAATGTTGACCTGTAACAAAATTACATTTTTTACCCCCGGTGACTTATTGAACTTTTAAAACATTACAATGATTTCACTGGCTCACGAGAGCAAAAATACGTACATCTGATTTCTGAACCATGACATCAATGAAATGAATTTTTGTGAAAACTATTTGATTACTGATTTTACTGGTTACTCGCTGAGCTTCTAGCTCACCCCAAAAATGTTTTATTTCCCCCCCACAGGGCTCAAGGCGAAGAAAAGCTTGGAGTGCTTATTCACGTGACTGGATGGCTTATATCGTGTATAGTTTAAGTTTGGATCTATTTGATGTACGAGTTGGTCTTGTATAAATATTTGAAATTGATATGGATGTAAGTATACGCTCCACGATTTGAATCAGTTTCCGCTGCATTTGTGATATGTAATTATTGGAGAATTTGATGTAATTTTGAGATTTATATTGTAATATATTTGAGGATTGTAGTGAACGACTGAGTCCCGGCGAGAGCTGGGCAGGTGGCCCGCCGAACCCTCTGGTTCGCCTTAGGGGGAGGTGGGGCCGTCACAATATCAAGTGGTAGATCTAACTCAAAAGAGGTTTAAAACATGTTAACACCTCATAAACAAACATGAACAAAGGTTAAGCATTTCATCAAACACATGGTAGGCATACTAACAAGCTTAACTACTACTTGTTCAATTCAAGAGATTTACCCCAAATCTCAACCAAACAACTTGTATTTTACCATTAAAACTTAAAGTAGATGATATAACATCATAAAACTCCAATTTGAAGATCATTTACTTCACTTACAAGTTGCTTAAGTCACCAAACAATCCACCAAGATGGAAGCTTCAAGCTTGGAACAACCACTAGGATTGAAGGGAAGTTTCTCAACTAACTCAAGATCTTTCTCTTTTGATTTTTTGCTCTTGATTTACTAGGGTTAGAAAGCAAGGAAAAATGGAGTTTCTCTCTTCCTCTCGAGGCTTCAAGAAATTCGGCCACTATAAGAAAAAATAATGGCCAAGCTTAGCTTAAATTGTCTTCTAACTTTTGGTCAAACAAAATACTTGGCTAGGGTTTTGCCACATAGCCCTCATCTTAGCCATAACTTCTCTTAATTTTTTGACTAATGATATTTCAACCCTTCCAAATATACCAATACCTATTTAACACCTCTAATCTCTCATATAAAGTCCCTACCACATATAATTACTACTTGGCAAAATGTAAATGGTGAATTATTTAAAACCAACTCAAGAAAATGTTTTACTTCAAGAAAAAGGAAATGAAATGTAATGCATGGAAATTATTATAACACATAGGGAATATAATGTAAGGGCATATATTAAATGGTCTAGATCTTAGAATAAGGCATGTAAGTAAGGAAAATTACGATTTAAATTGAGGGTTCTCACACTATGTCCATTGTTAAATCAAGTTCTAGTAGTATACTTCATAATTTTTATCAATATTTCATCTTCTACTTGGTAAAAATATTGATCACTGAATATTTACCCTTTATTTGAAGGAGAAAATACTTATGATTAATAAGTGGTTCCATAAGTGAGGAAAACTTTGATCGAAGGTCTTCCTTAGTTTTGCTGTGTCAACATTTGGACCGACCTCGCATAATTGAAGCTCCCTTTCATAATTTTAATTTACCCCAAGTTGTATCTTGCCTTTGTTTACTTAAAATAATTTTTTTAGGCAATGTATAACTTTAAGAAGCAAAATGTCCTACCTGCACTAGCTAAATTGTCTATTGAGTGAGGTGGCTATCTTGCCACTAAGTTGGTATCACTTAGCATTTTTCTTCCTTTCAAGCGATTCAGGAAACTCCAACAACTAGAAAATGTTTATATTCTAATAAGTGGTCTTCATTCATCAAGCACAAATGCATAACCAAGTCATTTGACTTGGTTGTCGGCTTGCTGAACATGCTAACTAACATTTCTGCAGTTGCTGTACTAGAGACAGCCCTGCCATTTGGAGAAATCCAATTACTAAGATGTTTAACTTATCTCTTGCCTGATTCTATAGCTGGTTTGTACTTTTGAAGTTGTCTCACAGACGTTATTCCCCATCAAGGTTAAAGGAATTACATGAAACACAGAACCATATCTGATCATACATTCATTTTCTGCAATTTTCTTCCTAGAAACTTTCGGTTGCTGCACAGATTTTTTTCCCTTCGGCCAAGGGTCCATTTTCCTAGCTACGTTCATAGGCAGCTTAAGTATTAGGTATATCAAACGTGTAAGAGGTTATTACAGAATTTCTCCTTCCCTTCTCCTCTTAGACTTTAAAAGTTGCAGCCTGCACTTTTAGTTCCTGCTTCAGTTTCCCAAGCCGTACCAGTCTGTCATTTTTTTCTGATTTTAGCTCACGGTTTGAGGTTACAATCTGGACTAATGGAGCTAGCAAATTTTCAACTCTCTCTCCCTTATTCTCTCGGTTGCAACTAGAAGTAAAGAGGAACCAGATTCCTTGAAGAAACCTGCAATGATTCTTCATTCTTTCCCTCGGCTGCAGCCACAATTTTCCAACAGTAGCAGCAGCCTATCATTTGATGTTTCCGCGTAATCCCTCTTCAATTTTATGTTCCAGCTGATAATGCAAAGGATACTTATTCAAGCTCAAGTTATCCTAAACAAACATGGAAGTCTATGATTAGAATTCAAGGGAAATAACTAGATTAAATCTCAGGTCTGTGCAAGGCTGCAAAATCTGATGCATAACAGTATGCATCAGATTCTTTCAAGCTCAGTCCTTACTATTTCATGCTCACTTTCTCATGCATGAAGCAAGCATGATGCTATGCATCATGTTACAGTTTAGCACAGGATATCAGAGTCATGGTGTATGGAATTCAGCAGCAATCTTTCCATTTCTTTTCTGATAACAGGCTACACAACCAATGCCTATCTCACGGCTAGAAGTTAGAATTTTCCTTCAACTAGCTATTAGTTCTAAGCAAATTTCTCTGCAACAAAACTCAATTTTCTTCACTAGAATCCAGCCTACAACATACGTATTCAAGTGTACCAAATGCTTAAGAGGTTATCACACAAATTTTCCATCATTTATAAGCTGGAATTCAATAGCAGCTCCTAATTCCCTCCAAATCCGTCCAACAGTTTTATCTCCTTCAAAACAGAATTTCACCTTGACTAAGGACCCATTTTCTTTGCTAAATTTACATGCAGCTCATATTTTAATCCATTTATACTGAATAAGTAAGAGATTATTGCAGATTCTTACCTTTTCCTCCTGAGTTTCGATGATGTAGACTGCTCATGTTTCTGATTCAGTTCCTCAAGTCCTACTCTAGCTATCTCTCCCGTTTTCCTTGCAGTACTCTTTCTTGCTTTTGGTTAGTTAGTGATGAAGCTGGCCAAACATTCTCTCCCACTCTCCCATTCAGTCCCACACTCTCCGTTTTGGTTTACAAAGGAAGAAAGAAAAAGAGACAACTGTCTAGTTCATTGCTCTCTATGACGATTAGAAAATTCGCTCATATTTTCTTAAAATTTCCTTTTATTTTGACTCAATTACTTTATAATAGTTTTATTACTCATTTACTCCCTCAATAGGTGTAATGAATAATAGATTTAAAATTTACCCTTAGTTTTATAGTTCGGGTAAATTAGGGTTTTTGCGTATTTTGGTAGTATAATTAATTGGTATAGAGTGTGTACTAAATTTGGTGGTTAAGAATGAGTTTTAAATAAGAAAAAGTGTGTGATCACAATTGACAAATAATACGTTAGTGAACCATAAGTAAAAACACAAGTACGTGCGATGTAAGGAAAATAGGCTTGAACCGTCATGCACCGTTTGCTACCGAGTGAGTGCACCACTTAAATACTACTTTATTACCTTAATCACCTTGTTTTTATTTCACCTAATCCTCCCTAAATTACCCCCAAATCAAGCCATCTTTGTTGACTAAGGAAAAGGAAAGAAAAGAAAAAAAAATGAGATGGAATCTTATGGCAACTTTGACTAAACCAAATTTCCTTCCTCTTACCATTCTCTTGGCTTCCATTCTACTCCATTTTCTTCTTGTGGCCGAGCTTCAAGAGAGAAAAACAAACAAGACAGAAACTAGCAACTTCCACCTTCAATCAAGCTTGTTTGAGCGGAATCAACGAAACTAAACCGATTAACCTTTCCTTTCGGAGCTTGGAAGACTTGAGGTGCTGAAATTTTGGGGAGAAAGTGGTTTGTTTCTCACTTACAAGAGGCTTTGGGAAGGTATCATACTTGAATTTTCTTTACTCTTGTTAATTTTGCTAAAGTTGGGGATAGAAGTTCTTATTCTTGGATTTTGATAGTTGAATTCCTAGTTGTGATGATATAGTGGAATGTTTAGTTAGGGTTTGCAATTTTCAGCCTTGATTTTGTGGTTGTTTACCTAGTAATTAATGGTATTGAGATAGTAATTGATGGTTTTGATGATATAGTACTTGATAGTAATGAGCTAGGATATGAATTTTTAGAGAATAAGTGAATTTCTAGCTTTGATGATGAATCTGCCATGCTACTGACCTACATGTTCGTCCATGATAGAGGCCGAATCAGGTCTAGGTCAAAGCATGAAAGTTATAGGTAATGGAGTTAAATATATTCCTGTAAAAGTTCAACTCAATCAGAGCACTGTAGCATGTGAAATAACTAAAATACCCCTAACTGCCAAAAGCCCTATTTCACAGGCAGCTTTCTGCTTTCTCTGAGATTTAACATTTTGACCTTGAATGCACGAACTGGGTGGTGATGTCTTCGTAAGAAATTTAGATATCTATCTTAGCTTCAAAACAGCATAAAATGTACCCCAATCCGATAAGTATAGCTGTAGTTGTGACCAAAATGCCAGAAGGTGTCAAGCCTGCTACTTAGTTATTCTTCTTTAATACTAGTTTCCAATTTTGATTTTTGGATTGCATTGCTAGAATTGCTTTGTATTTGCATGACATTGAGCCTATTGAAGGGCTATTGTGTTAAGATTGTTTATGTGTGAGTTTGGGCTGAGTTGAGAAAAATAATGAAGCCATAAATGGCTGGAAAATAGCTAAATACAAAGGGCATGCTACCCAAAATTTCATTCGAGGGTTAGGCGCGTGTACTCGTAACTTGAGCGAAGATTTGAGGTCGAATTAAACTTGAATTGTTTAGGGTATTTGAGTCTTTTTTCGTAGAATTATATAAGTTGGAATTTGGCAAAAACTCGTACCCTTGGAAACATGAAAGTAGCGACCAATAAAAATACGTTTTTCTCGTCTTTTTGACTCAAATGAGAATTCCAAAGTTTAATTGCTTCCTTACCAAAATTAAAAGAGCGAGCATGAGTTTTCTAGGGTGTGTTAAGTAATATAAATATTACCCAAATGAGTTTCAGTTACTTGATTTTTATTAAATGAAACGCTTAAGTTTCGAACCTTAATTAATTTCAAAGATCTTAAACGGTGTTTTCTCGCAGATTTGGACTCCAACGAAGGAGTTACACTTGAGCGTGATTTTGACAAGCACTAAATCTTTGGTGAGTGCTTCCAAATACATGATTGAACTTGGTATTTGATTTACCAAGGTGATCGAATAACATTTGCTTGGTTTGGTCGGGAAAGTGTGTATTTTATCACACTTGACCTAACTGAACTAAATACTTGATATCTCATTCATGCTTGTACAAATAACATGATTTGCATTGACCTGTACTTGTGCTTGACTTTCAAGTGCTGAGAGGCAGTACATACCACACTTGATACCAGTGGGAAGTACCTCTCATTCCTATCTCCGAACTTTTCTCTTGACTATGTCGATTGGTTATCGACTATAGTGACTACTTGGGAACCCAAACCCCACTGGCAAGTTAATCGAGTCGAGCCGGTAAGGGCTTGGTCGATTAGATAACAAACCATGAGTATCTAATGTTGTCGAGTGGAGTGTTATCTCCTTGACTAATCGGTATACTCGAGTATTACCACCAGTATTTAGTTGGTGTTCGGGCTCGTAAGGGGGTTGAATGGTGGACGGATTGATGTGAAGCGAAACACTACTGGATTGGTTACTTGAAGGTTGACGGAGTGTCAACTAATACTTGATCAACCTCTGGTGAGGCAATGGGAAATTGGCTCCTGAGAGCCATCTGTATCCTTATACTTTGATTGTTATTCGTAGTGTTATTGTTTCTTTTACAAAAAAATTTTAGACTCGCTCATTTTGAGATTTGTTACTTGAAGTGTTATTGCTCACTTTTATGAACTGGTTATGCTCGCTACTTTGCTACTTTGATACGTGAACTTTTCAATAATGGTCAACTTGCTATTTGGAACCTCACTAGGCTTTTAACTCATTCCAGACTATTTGTTTTCCTTACAGGGGGTACGAGCGAGACGTGAGACTGGTACAGGCTAGCATAGTCTAGTTTTTAAAAATTTTGTAATTGTACTCGCACTAGCTGCTCGATTAGGGATGAATTTATTTTGAACTCCAATCATTTGATGTATTTGGATTGTATGGATGTTTGAGATAGAAATGAATGTATTTGTATGTTCAAGTTTGGGAACTGTTATTTCCTTTATTCTTGAGATTGTAACTTATTTTATTTGAAGTGAGTGAGTGAGTGGGTCCTGGCGAGAGCTGGACAAGCGGTCCGTTAAACCCTGGGGTACGCCCTAGGGTGAGATGGGGTCGTCACAGATGGTATCAGAGCTCTTATCGAGCTCGTGTCGGGAGAAGGTTCTCGGACTGTGGGGATTGGCTTGTTAAGTGTGGAACAAATGTCTATTGTTGGGGACCTTAGATATGTATGTTGGGTTGGAATTTCAAAAGTGGTTGATTTCCTCTTGAGTCTAGCTAACTTGAGTGGTGAATTATCATATTTTCGGATTCCTGTACTCGAATATCAAAGAGTGATACCTTTATGATAAGTCGATATCCCGAATAATATTAGGATAAGTCTGGATGGCGAAATACTAGGCACGGGGAATGCGAATAGACTGGACTTGGGATATATTGAAGATATTAGTGAGATTTGGACCCTTATTATTCACGTGTACGTACTTAGTTGTACTTCTTCAAGTTTTGATTAAGTGTAGTGCTTGAGCAATATCTAGGGTTAATATTCCATAGAATATGTGAATTGCTATGATATGTACATAACGAAAGTATGTTATTTTCAATGTGTTCATTTATTTTTCATTTTATGATTTGAAAATGCTATAGTGAACATTATAATTACTTTATTTTACTTATACTTATATAGACTATTGTCTAAAAGAGATATGGAGGGTAGGCGGAGTCAAGGACGTGTAACAACTTGAGGACGCAGTTCTAACCGTGGCCGTGGGGCTAGACAGGCACAAGAACCAGTACGGGAACCAAGAGAGGAGAGAGGTGAAACAGTTGAGCCATAACCTGGATCCCGAGCTGAAGGGGGGGTCCAAGTAGCAGCAGTGTGAGAACCCATAAATTTTCTCATTTTCTAGGCTATTCTATTTAATGGCATGTTTTTCTGCATTTTCTTTATTAGGAAAAAATTTTTCGGATAATTTTTATGAGTAAATATAGTTTTTAGATGATCTTTCTAGTATCGGTTAGTGTTGTAATTTGCAAACCGTACTTGTATAAACTTGTTGGACAGCTTGTGTATGCTATTCTGACGTGTCAGCTACTATTCATGTTCGGCTTCGATTTTCATTTTTTTTATTTATTTTTATTTATTTTTATTTATTTTTATTTATTTTTGTGATTTTGACTTACTTAAATGCACTAGTACATTCCAGAACGTTTAGATCGCATTGAACTGTCCTGTTAGTTTTGGCGAGAGCTGGGCAGGCAGTCCGCTAACCCCTTTGGTTCGCCTTCGAGGAAGGTGGGGCTGTCACAAGCAGCAATTCAACAAATGACCAATATGCTTGCTCGATTGGTAGAGCTGCAGGGTAAGCCTCTTGTTAATCAATCTAGAGATCCTGAAATGGGGCAAGATAGGGCTCTAGAGAGATTCCAAAAGTTTTCTCCTACTAAGTTCCTGGGAGGGCCAGACCTTGAAGGAGCTGAGAGGTGGTTGGAAACGATAATCAATATATTCGCTGCTTTAAACTATGCGGAGGATAGACAGGTGTAGTTTGCTATCTTTCAGTTTGAGGGACCAACCAGAGCCTGGTGGAAGGTGATAAGGGCTAAGTGGGAGAGAGAGGGTGTAGCATGGACATGGGTGAATTTTGTACGGGATTTTAACAAGAAATATTTCCCACCAATAGTCTCGAAAAAGAGGGAGGACGATTTTATTAAACTCCGCCAAGGAACCCTAAGTGTAGCTGAGTATGAGATTCAGTTCACCAAGTTATCCAAATTTGCTCTAGAATTGATAGCTACGGAATAAAGGAGAGTGAGGCGGTTTGTGCAAGGATTGCACGTAGAAATACAGGAAGCCTTGGCGGCTGCGCAAATTAATACTTTCATCGAGGTTCTTGAGAAAGCCCAGAGGATAGAAATTGCTAGGGTACAAGTAAGGGATTTTCATACAAAATGGAGAGGTGCACCTGGTGGAAGTCAAGGGCAGGAAAAAGGTGATCTAGGTATGCCACCCTCTAAGGTGGGTCGAGGAGGTGATGGTGAGCAAATTTTGGGGACAAGCAAAAGGTGCCTCACAGGGAGGTCAGACCTCAGCCCCTCGAGTAATTTGTGGGTACTGTGGGAAATCTAGCCATACCGAGGATAATTGTTAGAGAAAAGCTCGAAAGTGCTTAAGGTGTGGAAGTACTGAACATCAGATCACCAATTCCCCCCTGATTAATGATGCTCAGTCGACTGGTAAATCAAGCCCTAAACAACCGAATGTAGGAAGGGATAAACCCAGAGTGCCAGTCAGAGTGTATGCCTTAGATCACCAAGGTAAATTTCATGTTTTTCATTAATTGGCTAAAAGTTTGGCTAATGGTGAGACCTGGGAGCTAGAGAAGGACATGCAAGAAAAATACTCTGAGTTATTTACGAATAAATGTATGAATTTCGAGAACGAAATTCTTTTAAGGGGGAGAGAGTGTGACGACTGGAAAATTCACTCATATTTTCTTAAAATTCCCCTTTATTTTGACTCAATTACTTTATGATAGTTTTACTACTCATTTACTCCTTCAATAGTTGTAATGAATAATAGATTTAAAAGTTTTACCCCTTAGTTTTATAGTTCGGGTAAATTAGGGTTTTCGCGTATTTTGGTAGTATGATTAATTGGTATAGAATATGTACTAAATTTGGTGGTTAAGAGTGAGTTTTAGACAAGAAAAAGTGTGTGATTAGAATTGATAATAATAAGTTAGTGAACCATAAGTAAAAACACAAGTACGTGCGATGTAAGGAAAATAGGCTTGAACCGACGTGCACCGTTTGCTACCGAGTGACTGCACCACTTAAACACTACGTTATTACCTGAATCACCTTGTTATTATTTCACCTAATCCTAGCTAAATTACCCCGGAATCCAGGCATCTTTGTTGACTAAGGAAAAGGAAAAAAAAAAAGAAAAAAATGAGATGGAATCTTATGGTAACTTTGACTAAACCAAATTTCGTTCTTCTTACCTTTCTCTTGGCTTCCATTCTGCTCCATTTTCTTCTTGTGGCCGAGCTTCAAGAGAGAAACTAGCAACTTCCACCTAAAATCAAGCTTGTTTGAGCGGAATCGATGAAACTAAACCGATTAATTTTTCCTTTTGGTGTTTGGAAGACTTGGGGTGCTGAAAATTTGGGGAGAAAGTGGTTTGTTTCTCACTTACAAGGGGCTTTGGGAAGGTATCATACTTGAATTTGCTTTACTCTTGTTAATTTTGCTAAAGTTGGGGATAGAAGTTCTTAATCTTGGATTTTGATGGTTAAATTCCTAGTTGTGATGATATAGTGGAATGTTTAGTTAGGGTTTGCAATTTTCAGCCTTGATTTTATGGTTATTTACCTAGCAATTAATGGTATTGAGCTAGTAATTGATGGTTTTGATGATATAGTACTTGATAGTAATGAGCTAGGATATGAATTTTTAGAGTAGAAGTGAATTTCCAGCTTTGATGATGAATCTACCATGTTACTGACCTAATGTTCATCCATGATAGAGGCCGAATCAGGTCTAGGTCAAAGCATAAAAGTTGTAGGTAATGGAGTTAAATATCTTCCTGTAAAATTTCAGCTCAATCAGAGTACTGTAGCATGTGAAATGACAAAAATACCCCTGACTGCCAAAAGCCCTATTTCACAGACAGCTTTCTGCTTTCTCTGAGATTTAACATTTTGACCTTGAAAATGCATGAACTGGGTGGTAATGACTTCATAAGAAAAGTAGGTCTATGTCTTAGTTTCGAAACGCCATAAAATGTACCCCAATCGAATAAGCGTAGCTTTAGTTGTGACCAAAACGCCAGAAGGTGTCAAGCCTGCTACTTAGTTATTCTACTTTAATACTAGTTTCCAAATTTGATTTTTGGATTGCATTGCTAGAATTGCTTTGTATTTGGATGACATTGAGCCTATTGAAGGGCTATTGTGTTAAGATTGTTTATGTGTGAATTTGGGCTCAGTTTAGAAAAATAATGAAACCATAAATGGCTAGAAAATAGTTAAATACAAAGGGCATGCTGCCCAAATTTTCACTCAAGGGTTAGGCGCGTGTACTCGCGACTTGAGCGAAGATTTGAGGTCGAATTAAACTTGAATTGTCTAGGGTATTCGAGTCTTTTTTTCATAGTGGTATATAAGCTGGAATTTGACAGAAACTTGTACCCTTGGAAACATGAAAGTAGCGTCCAATAAAAATGCGTTTTCCTCGTCTTTTTTACTCAAATGAGAATTCCAAAGTTTTAATTGGTCCCTTACCAAAACTAAAAGAGCGAGTATGAATTTTTTAGGGTGTGATAAGTAAAATAAATATTACCCAAATGAATTTCAGTTACTTGATTTTTGTTAAACGAAATGCTTAAGTTTCGAACCTTAGTTAATTTCAAAACTCTTAAACGATGTTTTATCGCGGATTTGGACTCCAACGAAGGAGTTACACCTGAGCGTGGTTTTGACAAGCACTAAATCTTTGGTGAGTGCTTCCAAAAACATGATTGAACTTGATATTTGATTTACCAATGTGATCGGATAACATTTGCTTGGTTTGGTCGGGCAAGTGTGTACTTTATCGCACTTGATTTAACTCAACTAAATACTTGATATCTCATTCATGCTTGTACAAAAAACTTGATTTGCATTGACCTGTACTTGTATTTGTACTTGTGCTTGACTTGTAAGTGTTGAGTGGCAGTATGTACCACACTCGATACCAGTGGGAAGTACCTCTTATTCCCGTCTCCGTACTTTTCTCTTGACTAAGTCGATTGGTCATCGACTATAGTGACTACCTGGGAACTCAAACCCCACTGGCTCGTTAATCGAGTCGAGTCGGCAAGGGCTTGGTCGATTAGGTAACGAATCATGGGTATCTATTGTTGTCAAGTGGAGTATTATCTTCTCGACTAATCAGTATGCTCGAGTATTACCACCGGTGTTTAGTTAGTGTTCGGGCCCGGTAAGGGGGATGAATGGTGGACGGATTGGTGTTAAGCGAAGTACTACTGGATTGGTTACCTTACTTGAAAGTTGACGGAATGCCAACTAATACTTGATCAACATCTGGTGAAGCAATGGGAAATTGGCTCCTGAAAGCCATCTGTATCCTTATACTTTGATTGTTATTCGTAGTGTTATTATTTTTTTTAGAAAAGAATTTTACACTCGCTCATTTTGAGATTTGTTACTTGAAGTGTTATTACTCACTTTTATGGACTGGTTATGCTCGCTACTTTGTTACTTTGATACGTGAACTTTTCAATAATGGTCAACTTGCTATTTGGAACCTCACTAGGCTTTTAGCTCATTCCACACCATTTGTTTTCCTTACAGGGGGTACAAGCGAGATGTGGGACTGGAACAGACTAGCATTGTCTAGTTTTTAGAAATTTTGTAATTGTACTCGCACTAGCCACTCGATTAGGGATGAACGTATTTAGAACTCCAATCTTTCGATGTATTTGGGTATGGATGTTTGAGATAGAAATGAATGTATTTGTACGTTTTAAGTTTGGGAACTGTTATTTCCTTTACTCTTGAGGTTGTAACTTATTTTATTTGAAGTGAGTGAGTGAGTGAATGAGTGAGTCCTGACGAGAGCTGGGCAGGCGGTCTGCTAAACCCTGGGGTATGCCCTAGGGAGAGGTGGGGTTGTCACACTCTCTACTGCAGTCAGTGAATTGATATGGCCAACGAATTTTCCTTCTTATACTCTTTTAGTTCTCTACTTAGAAGACTTTAAGATCGGAAGGAAATTATACTACTCGGTGGTCAATGTGTCCAATCGGTGGTACACTCTTCTAAGCTGCTCCTACTCAAGCTACATTCCAATGTTTCTTTCTCTTGATTTCTGCTCAAAAATCCTGTTGGCTTGTTTTTGTTGGCTGCATGGTAGCTCAACCGAGCTCAAGGTTGGTTTGGTAAGGAGGGGAACTGAAGTTTTGTTCTCAGCCACTGCCCAAATTTTGAGCAACTAGTTTTCTCTTTTTTCCTCTCAGTCACTGTCTGGATTTAATAGACCATTGGCTGTAGATTTTCTTTGGTTTCTCTCAATCACAGCCCAAGTTTTTATTTAACCTTTGGTTGCCTAAGTCCTCGGTTGTCCAGGAACTAAAGTTCTCTTTTGGCGTTGCATGGCTAATTGTCCAACCGTTAATGGTTAAATTGGTCCTTTAGTTTACTATTTCATACATTCACTCCTAACTTTATTGGTATTTTCTTGGAAAATTTTCTTACATTGATCTAGTAGATCTTTACACATTTGATTTTAAAGAAAATTAATTAGACATGTAACTTATTCATCTATATAATATATTTTACGTGTCTAGTAATATTTGCAAATGACATAAATTATGATATGCATGCCATATATTTATTTGGTTTCATAAAATTTTAGCACCATTCTAGGATATTTATAAATTCTAAATTTTATCGAAATTCAACTAGGCATTTAATTTAACCAATTATGTGTTCTATATGATACTTCTAATAGAAAATTTTAATATAATGAAGTAAATTTGAAATATACACATAAATTTCTCAGAGTTCTCACATCCTTTCCCTCTTAAGAAAATTTCGTCCTCGAAATTTCGTATCTTTAGTCATGAAAAGTTTCGGATATTCCTTCTGTATTTTCTTCCAATTTCCACATCACTTTCTCCAATCATTCATGTTTCCACTAGATCTTAACCAAAGAGATTTATTTCTTAGCATTTTCTCCTTTCGATCTAAGGGTTGTATCCACTGCTTCCCCAAGTATATAAAATTCAACTACTTTAGTTTACAATTCAATTGGGCGTTATACCTAATTAAACAATCTATAATTAAGATAACATCATAAACCTGACATTATCACTCCCTAAACTCTATAACTCTCACAACTAGTCTATATACAAATATGTAATAATCAATTATGCATGTAAACAATTGTAATTAACTATATCCTAGAAACACATTCTGTGAGGACTTGCAAAATTCTTCATATTTTCTTAAAATTTTCTTTTATTTTAAAAAAATTACTTTATAATATCTTTACTACACATTTACTCCCTCAATAGTTGCAATAAATTATAGAATCAAGAGTTTCATCTTTAGTTTTATAATTAGCGTAACTTAGGGTTTTTACGTATTTTGGTAGTGTGATTAATTGGTGAGGTGTGTGTATTAAATTTAGTGGTTAAAAGTGAGTTTTAGATAAGGGAAAGTGTGTGATTAGAAGTGCTATTAATAAGTTGGTGAATCATAAGTTAAAATACTAATACGTGCGAGTTAAGGAAAATCGGCTTGAACCGACATACAACATTTGCTACCGATTGAGTACACTACTTGAACATTACTTATTATCTTAATTTCCTTGCCTTTATTTCAGAAATATCAACCCTAAAATATCCTTTAGCTGGCCGAAAATTTTGACCAAGAGAAAAGAGGAAAAAAGAAAAATTTTGAGATTTAACCAACTTTGACTAAACAAATTTCCTTCCTTCTATCTTCAAATTGGCTTCATTTCTTCTTCATTTTTCCCTTGGTTGGCCGAGCTTTAGGAGAGGAAAAAAACAATAGAGAAAACTTGTAACTTCAAGCTTGAATCAAGCTTGTTTGAGTAAAATCAACAAAACTAAACCGATTAAACTTACCTCTTGGTGCTTGGAAGGCTTGGTGTGCTGAAATTTTGCGAAGATAGTGGTTTGTTTCTCACTTGAAAGAAGTTTTTGGAAGGTATAAGGCTTGAACTTGCTTTCCTCTTGTTTAATCTTGCTAAAGTTGGTATAGAAGCTTTTAATCTTGACTTTCTATGGTTGATTGTTTAGTTTTTGATGGTGTAGTGGCATGTTTAGCTAGGGTTTGCATTTTTTTCAGCTTTGGTTATTGTTGTTTATCTAGTAAGTGATGTTATTGAGCTAGGATATGGATTTGGTGAAGGGATTAATGGTTTGGTTGTGACTTTTTAGAGTAAAAGTTGAATTTCCAGCATTTGTAGTGATTCTGCCCTATTTTTGGAACCAAACTGACCTGCATATTTGTCCATGATAAAGGCCAAATCAGTTCTTTCTCATGAAAGTTGTGTGGAATTGAGTTAACTTTCTACCCAGAAAATTTCAGCTCAATTAGAGTATGGTAGCTTGTGAAATGACTAAAATATCCCTGACTGCCCAAATGCCCTATTTAACTGATAGCTTTCTGTTTTTTTTTGAGATTTCAAATTTTGACCTTGAAAATGCAAGAAATGGGTGTCAATGTCTTCATAGGAAATGTAGGTCTATGTCTTAGCTTTGAAACGTTATAAAATTTGCCCTAATCCGATAGGCATAGCTTCAGTTGTGACCAAAATGCCGAGAGATGACAAACCTGCCACTTAGCCATTCGTCTTTAAAACTGGTTTCCAGCTTTGATTTTGATGGTTGCATTACTAGAGTTGACATGTATTTGACTGACATTGAGCCTAGTTGAATAGTTTCTTTTTTTGTTGAGCTTGCTTATGTGTTGAATTTGGGTTGAGTTGAGGATGGAAATGAAGCCTTAAGTGGCTGGAAAATAGCTAAATACCAAGGGCATGATGCCCAATTTTTCACTCGAGGTTTAGGCTTATGTACTCGCGACTTGAGTGGAGATTTGAGGTCTAATTAGACTTGGATCATCTATGGAAGTTGAGTTTCCTTTAGTCAAGGTATATAAGTTGAAATTTTTGCCGGAACTCATACCCTTGAAAAGTGAAAGTCGCGACCCTTTCGAAATACAATTTTTTCGATCTTTGATACCAAGTGCGACTTCCAAAGTCTAAATCACTTCTTTATCAAAACTAAACGAGCGAGCATGAATTTTTTGGAGTCTGATAAGTAACTTGAATAATACTTAAACGAGTTGCATTTCTTGAAGCGAAACTCTTATGTTCCAAACCCTAGTTGATTTTAAACTCTTGCATAATATTTTACTGCAAATTTGGACTCCATCCAAGGAGTTGCACCTGGACGTGACCTTGAAAAGCACTAGACCTTTGGTGGTGCTTCCAAGTGCATTTTTGTACTTAATACTTGCTTTTACATGTTTTACCAATGTGCTTAGACAATATTTGACTTGTTTGAAGGGACAAGGGTGTACTTTATCGCACTTGTTCTAAACATGACTTGTTGCTGTGCCTTGAGTGCACATGACTTGATATACTTGTCTAAGCATGAGCACTCTGGAATTCTAGAAACCCTGAACCTAGTTAATCGAGTTGAGCCGGAAAAGGGTCTGGTCGATTAGATAACGAACCCTAGGTCTTTTGTTTTGTCGAATAGAACAATACCTCCTTGACTAATCGGTATACTCGAGTATTACCATGTGTGTTTCTTGTGGTGTTCGGACTTGGTAAGGTGGTGAATGGTGGACAGATTGGTGTAAAACGGGGCATTACTGGACTGGTTACTTTACTTGAAAGTTGATGGAGAGTCAACTAATACTTGATCAAGCTATGGCGGAGCTATTTTGAAACAGCGGCTGCATCCTTTCACTTGATATGTTGAATATTCATTACTTGGCTCATTTTCTAGATTTCATATGCTCTCTATTTTGATACTTATGAATTTAAATCATGGTTAATTTGCTATTTGGGTCTGCATGATGTTTTGAAACCTCACTGAGTTTAACTCACTCTATTAGTTTTTGTTTTCCTTACAGGGGGTACGAACGAGGGCGTGAGACTGGTACAGAATAGCGTAGTCCAGTTTTTAAATTTTTGCAATTGTACTTGCGCTAGTGCTCGACTAGGGTTGATTGTACCTGGATTATAAACACTTTGACACATTTGGGCGTGTATAAGCCTTGGAGATGGATTTAAATATCAATGTATATGTTAAGATTGAAATTGTTGTTTTATTTCCTTTCTATGGTTGTAAGTTATTTTCTTGACTTAAGCGTGAATGAGTCCTGACGAGAGTTGGGCAGGTGGCTCGTTAAACCCTAGGGTACGCCTTAGGGGGAGGTGGGGCCGTCACACATTCACTCTAGATATATCATTACTACAAAACAAACTCATGATCAATTGAATTACACCATAAAGAAGTCAATTACAACATATATCAAGCTCAAGTACACTTTAAGAAGAAGTCAAACTGTGACGCCCCGAAACAAAAATGAGTTTGAGAACCCGGAAATTTTCTAATTTTCTAGGGTTTAATTTTTTTAATCACCCTCCTTTTCTATATTTTCTTGATTAGAAAAAATCCCCAGATAAAGTTTATGAGCAAAGATAGTTTTAAAATGATTTTTCTAGTATCGGTTAGTTTTTGAGAAATTAAGAGCGTATTTTGAACGTGGGACCCGCAAGTGCGGTAAATGCATTATATTTTTGACAACTTGTTGGAATTTTGTATTAAATGATATTATTTTAAAAGGTGTTAAGATATTTGTATAGGAGAGACAAAAAGATAAGTTTTGAACCAAAAGGTGACAAGTGTCACCTTGTGATTCAATTTTGGACTTTGACCATTTGACTTTACCTTTACCTTTACCAAATAAATACAAAAAAATTGATCAAAATAAGCTTCATTTTGCAAGCTTCTTGGCCGAATGTTCTTGCTCAAGAAAGAAAGAAAAGCTCTCAATTTCTTCCTTCTATTTCTTGCTCAATCTTCAAATCCAACCAATAAAACTCCAAATCATTCCATAAAATCTCTTTGCTAAGTGGTCTTGAGGTGTTTTGTGAAGTTGTTTGGAAAGCTAAGGTGATTAATTGCTCTCTTTCTTGTATTGCTAAGGTGAGTTGTGAAGGACCCCTCTCCTTCCTCTAATGATGTTCAAATCATGTTTGGTGGTTGTATAAGATGCAAATTTATGGATTAAATCTTGATTTTGGTTGAATTGGTGAAGTTTTATAATTATTGGGGATTTTTCTGTTTTCATGTGAACATGCTTGTGTGGCTATATATGATGATTGGAAATGATGTTTAAGGACTCTATGAGGTGGAAAAAGTGATTAATTGCAATCAATTTCTGTTTTGGAAGAAATTTCAGAAAATCAGGGTTTTGTGATGAACATTCTGTCCGGATTTTTAGGTCCTAGATAGAGGCCGAATTGGACTTGTCTTAAAACATAAAAGTTGTAGGGAATGATATTTTGGAGGTGTCTACAAAATTTCAGGTCAATCGGAGTAGTGTGGAATGAGAAAAGTCGAAATTACTATTGCTGTTCTGGTTTTACCCGAAATTGAGAAGTGCGTCTGTAATTGGTTGTTTTGGTTGGAATTGCTTCCGAATTAGTTGTTGAGGCCTTCTGATGAAATTTAGCCCTATTTCTTAGATTTCAGATGGTTTTGGAATTGCTGGATTTGGACTTGGAGAGCCTGAGTTATGATGTTTCCGCTAGAATGCGTTTTGTGAATCTGTTTTTGTGATTCTGGTGTGGTATCTTGCATTTTTGACCTGGTTACACTCGAAACTGGGTTGAGTGACCTTCTGTAATATTGTAACCCTATCTCTTAGCTTCGAAACGGTGTATCTTGCACCTTCATCCGACAATCGTACCGCCTTTGGTACCATTACCGCAAAATGACGTCAAAAGCATTTTTTTTCTGGTTTTGAGCTTAACCTTCAATTCTGAACTTTTCCTAGCTTGACTTGTCTTTGTACTACTTGGAGCTTGCTGGATGGCTATTGGATGAACTTATTTGTGTGTGTACCTTTGGGACTGGCTGAGGAAATAATGAAGCCATGATGGCCGGAAAAGTAAGCAAATTTAGGGGAAGTGCTGTCCGAAGTTTTAAAGGGTTTGATTGCTTTGAGTTTGTGATCTAAGACTTGGATTTGGACAAGGCAATGTTATATGATGGATGATTTCTGAGCCATGGAGGTGAGTGACCTCAAACTATTTCTGAAGTTATTTATGAACCGTTTCCTGCATTATTTACTTTTGAACTGTTTCCCAAGTTACTTTTGTACCGTTTTCTTACATTATTTACCTTTAAACTGTTTCCAAAGTTGCTTTTGAACTGGTTTCTTGCATATCATGCGTGCTTGCATGTGAGTGTTCCTTATTTGCTATATTTTCTTGACTTCATGGCTTGTATTATTGATTGATAACGTGTTAAGTGCTTTGAATGATTTCCAAAACGAGCTTTCTAGGCGAGTGTGTACTTTATCGCACTCGACCTAAATAACTGTGCAATTTTTAAGGATTTAATTATTGAAATGCTAGTTGCGCATGATGTAAGCCTTTTGGGCTGAACTGGCCATTGCCCCTTGTTACCGGTCGTCTCGAGCCAGAAACGGTCTCGGTCGGGCGATTAGGGACTTGGGTGAACGTTTGGTATACTCGAGTATTACCTTTGTAGGTTGGTGGAGGTTGGTGGAGTCTGGTGAATGAAATGAATGACCAAATGAGCGAGGGGTTTATTTATAAAAGAAAAGAAAATGCATTTTTCAAAAGTTTGAAGGAAGGAGGAAATGTCAGGAGAACGAGCGTATCTTTTCATGCATGTTACTATCGCTTTCCATTGTAAATGTTTCTTGAATTATTGATACTCCATATTTACTGTTTTGCAAATGTTGTAGTTGTTTCTGGACTTATCATTTGATTTATGACATCATGGATATATGACATCATTGAAATGAACTATTGTGAAATCGATTTGATTACTGATTTTAATGGTTACTCGCTGAGCTTCTAGCTCACCCCAAAAATATTTTATTCCCCTCCACAGGGCTCGTGGCGAAGGAAGGACTTGTAGTACTTGTTCACGTGACTGGATGGCATATATTTCGTACAATTTAGATTTGGAATCATTTTATGTATAGTTAAAAATTGTTTTCGCTTCGCTTATGACATGTAATTATTGGAGACTTGGATGTGTAATTATGGGAACATTTGATGTAATATTTGAGATTTGTATTGTAATATATTTGAGGATTGTAGTGATCGACTGAGTCCCGGCGAGAGCTGGGCAGGCGACCCGCCGAACCCTCTGGTTCGCCTTAGGGGGAGGTGGGGACGTCACAGTTGGTACCAGAGCTTAGGCTTCAGATCTCTGTAGTGTATCCTAGGCTTGAAGTTTAGGATGCCGGACTGTGGGTTTGATTTGACTCTTGAGAGATTTGTGCGGGATGTCTTGACTTGATTGGCACAAGATGGAATGTCGAGGACGACATTCTTTTAAGGAGAGGAAATTGTGACGCCCCAAAAAAAAAATGAGTTTGAGAACCCGGAAATTTTCTAATTTTCTAGAGTTTATTTTTTTTAATCGCCCGTCTTTTCTATATTTTCTTGATTAGAAAAATTCCCCAGATAAAGTTTATGAGCAAAGATAGTTTTAAAATGATTTTTCTAGTATCGGTTAGTTTTTGAGAAATTAAGAGCGTATTTTGAACGTGGGACCCGCAAGTGCGGTAAATGCATTATATTTTTGACAACTTGTTGGAATTTTGTATTAAGTGATATTATTTTAAAAGGTGTTAAGATATTTGTATAGGAGAGACAAAAAGATAAGTTTTGAACCAAAAGGTGACAAGTGTCACCTTGTGATTTAATCTTGGACTTTGACCATTTGACTTTACCTTTACCTTTACCAAATAAATACAAAAAAATTGATCAAAATAAGCTTCATTTTGCAAGCTTCTTGGCCGAATGTTCTTGCTCAAGAAAGAAAGAAAAGCTCTCAATTTCTTCCTTCTATTTCTTGCTCAATCTTCAAATCCAACCAATAAAACTCCAAATCATTCCATAAAATCTCTTTGCTAAGTGGTCTTGAGGTATTTTGTGAAGTTGTTTGGAAAGCTAAGGTGATTAATTGCTCTCTTTCTTGTATTGCTAAGGTGAGTTGTGAAGGACCCCTCTCCTTCCTCTAATGATGTTCAAATCATGTTTGGTGGTTGTATAAGATGCAAATTTATGGATTAAATCTTGATTTTGGTTGAATTGGTGAAGTTTTATAATTATTGGGGATTTTTCTGTTTTCATATGAACATGCTTGTGTGGCTATATATGATGATTGGAAATGATGTTTAAGGACTCTATGAGGTGGAAAAAGTGATTAATTGCAATCAATTTCTGTTTTGGAAGAAATTTCAGAAAATCAGGGTTTTGTGATGAACATTCTGTCCGAATTTTTAGGTCCTAGATAGAGGCCGAATTGGACTTGTCTTAAAACATGAAAGTTGTAGGGAATGATATTTTGGAGGTGTCTACAAAATTTCAGGTCAATCGGAGTAGTGTGGAATGAGAAAAGTCGAAATTACTATTGCTGTTCTGGTTTTACCCGAAATTGAGAAGTGCGTATGTAATTGGTTGTTTTGGCTGGAATTGCTTCCGAATTAGTTGTTGAGGCCTTCTGATGAAATTTAGCCCTGTTTCTTAGATTTCAGCTGGTTTTGGAATTTTTGGATTTGGACTTGGAGAGCCTGAGTTATGATGTTTCCTCTACAATGCGTTTTGTGAATCTGTTTTTGTGATTCTGGTGTGGTATCTTGCATTTTTGACCTGGTTACACTCGAAACTGGGTTGAGTGACCTTCTGTAATATTGTAACCCTATCTCTTAGCTTCGAAACGGTGTATCTTGCACCTTCATCCGACAATCGTACCGCCTTTGGTACCATTACCGCAAAATGACGTCAAAAGCATTTTTTTTCTGGTTTTGAGCTTAACCTTCAATTCTGAACTTTTCCTAGCTTGACTTGTCTTTGTACTACTTGGAGCTTGCTGAATGGCTATTGGATGAACTTATTTGTGTGTGTACCTTTGGGACTGGCTGAGGAAATAATGAAGCCATGATGGCCGGAAAAGTAAGCAAATTTAGGGGAAGTGCTGTCCGAAGTTTTAAAGGGTTTGATTGCTTTGAGTTTGTGATCTAAGACTTGGATTTGGACAAGGCAATGTTATATGATGGATGATTTCTGAGCCATGGAGGTGAGTGACCTCAAACTATTTCTGAAGTTATTTATGAACCGTTTCCTGCATTATTTACTTTTGAACTGTTTCCCAAGTTACTTTTGTACCGTTTTCTTACATTATTTACCTTTAAACTGTTTCCAAAGTTGCTTTTGAACTGTTTTCTTGCATATCATGCGTGCTTGCATGTGAGTGTTCCTTATTTGCTATATTTTCTTGACTTCATGGCTTGTATTATTGATTGATAACGTGTTAAGTGCTTTGAATGATTTCCAAAACGAGCTTTCTAGGCGAGTGTGTACTTTATCGCACTCGACCTAAATAACTGTGCAATTTTTAAGGATTTAATTATTGAAATGCTAGTTGCGCATGATGTACGACTTTTGGGCTGAACTGGCCATTGCCCCTTGTTACCGGTCGTCTCGAGCCAGAAACGGTCTCGGTCGGGCGATTAGGGACTTGGGTGAACGTTTGGTATACTCGAGTATTACCTTTGTAGGTTGGTGGAGGTTGGTGGAGTCTGGTGAATGAAATGAATGACCAAATGAGCGAGGGGTTTATTTATAAAAGAAAAGAAAATGCATTTTTCAAAAGTTTGAAGGAAGGAGGAAATGTCAGGAGAACGAGCGTATCTTTTCATGAATGTTACTATCGCTTTCCATTGTAAATGTTTCTTGAATTATTGATACTCCATATTTACTGTTTTGCAAATGTTGTAGTTGTTTCTGGACTTATCATTTGATTTATGACATCATGGATATATGACATCATTGAAATGAACTATTGTGAAATTGATTTGATTACTGATTTTAATGGTTACTAGCTGAGCTTCTAGCTCACCCCAACAATATTTTATTCCCCTCCATAGGGCTCGTGGCGAAGGAAGGACTTGTAGTACTTGTTCACGTGACTGGATGGCATATATTTTGTACAATTTGGATTTGGAATCATTTTATGTATAGTTGAAAATTGTTTTCGCTTCGCTTATGACATGTAATTATTGGAGACTTGGATGTGTAATTGTCGGAACATTTGATGTAATATTTGAGATTTATATTGTAATATATTTGAGGATTGTAGTGATCGACTGAGTCCCCGCGAGAGCCGGGCAGGCGACCCGCCAAACCCTCTGGTTCGCCTTAGGGGAAGGTGGGGCCGTCACAGTTGGTATCAGAGCTTAGGTTTCAGATCTCTGTAGTGTATCCTAGGCTTGAAGTTTAGGATGCCGGACTGTGGGTTTGATTTGACTCTTGAGAGATTTGTGCGGGATGTCTTGACTTGATTGGTACAAGATGGAATGTCGAGGACGACATTCTTTTAAGGAGAGGAGATTGTGACGCCCCGAAAAAAAAATGAGTTTGAGAACCCGGAAATTTTCTAATTTTCTAGGGTTTATTTTTTTTAATCGCCCGCCTTTTCTATATTTTCTTGATTAGAAAAATTTCCCAGATAAAGTTTATGAGCAAAGATAGTTTTAAAATGATTTTTCTAGTATCGGTTAGTTTTTGAGAAATTAAGAGCGTATTTTGAACGTGGGACCCGCAAGTGCGGTAAATGCATTATATTTTTGACAACTTGTTGGAATTTTGTATTAAGTGATATTATTTTAAAAGGTGTTAAGATATTTGTATAGGAGAGACAAAAAGATAAGTTTTGAACCAAAAGGTGACAAGTGTCACCTTCTGATTTAATCTTGGACTTTGACCATTTGACTTTACCTTTACCTTTACCAAATAAATACAAAAAAATTGATCAAAATAAGCTTCATTTTGCAAGCTTCTTGGCCGAATGTTCTTGCTCAAGAAAGAAAGAAAAGCTCTCAATTTCTTCCTTCTATTTCTTGCTCAATCTTCAAATCCAACCAATAAAACTCCAAATCATTCCATAAAATCTCTTTGCTAAGTGGTCTTGAGGTGTTTTGTGAAGTTGTTTGGAAAGCTAAGGTGATTAATTGCTCTCTTTCTTGTATTGCTAAGGTGAGTTGTGAAGGACCCCTCTCCTTCCTCTAATGATGTTCAAATCATGTTTGGTGGTTGTATAAGATGCAAATTTATGGATTAAATCTTGATTTTGGTTGAATTGGTGAAGTTTTATAATTATTGGGGATTTTTCTGTTTTCATATGAACATGCTTGTGTGGCTATATATGATGATTGGAAATGATGTTTAAGGACTCTATGAGGTGGAAAAAGTGATTAATTGCAATCAATTTCTGTTTTGGAAGAAATTTCAGAAAATCAGGGTTTTGTGATGAACATTCTGTCCGAATTTTTAGGTCCTAGATAGAGGCCGAATTGGACTTGTCTTAAAACATGAAAGTTGTAGGGAATGATATTTTGGAGGTGTCTACAAAATTTCAGGTCAATCGGAGTAGTGTGGAATGAGAAAAGTCGAAATTACTATTGCTGTTCTGGTTTTACCCGAAATTGAGAAGTGCGTATGTAATTGGTTGTTTTGGCTGGAATTGCTTCCGAATTAGTTGTTGAGGCCTTCTGATGAAATTTAGCCCTGTTTCTTAGATTTCAGCTGGTTTTGGAATTGCTGGATTTGGACTTGGAGAGCCTGAGTTATGATGTTTCCGCTAGAATGCGTTTTGTGAATCTGTTTTTGTGATTCTGGTGTGGTATCTTGCATTTTTGACCTGGTTACACTCGAAACTGGGTTGAGTGACCTTCTGCAATATTGTAACCCTATCTCTTAGCTTCGAAACGGTTTATCTTGTACCTTCAGCCGACAATCGTAGCGCCTTTGGTACCATTACCGCAAAATGACGTCAAAAGCATTTTTTTTCTGGTTTTGAGCTTAACCTTCAATTCTGAACTTTTCCTAGCTTGACTTGTCTTTGTACTACTTGGAGCTTGCTGAATGGCTATTGGATGAACTTATTTGTGTGTGTACCTTTGGGACTGGCTGAGGAAATAATGAAGCCATGATGGCCGGAAAAGTAAGCAAATTTAGGGGAAGTGCTGTCCGAAGTTTTAAAGGGTTTGATTGCTTTGAGTTTGTGATCTAAGACTTGGATTTGGACAAGGCAATGTTATATGATGGATGATTTCTGAGCCATGGAGGTGAGTGACCTCAAACTATTTCTGAAGTTATTTATGAACCGTTTCCTGCATTATTTACTTTTGAACTGTTTCCCAAGTTACTTTTGTACCGTTTTCTTACATTATTTACCTTTAAACTGTTTCTAAAGTTGCTTTTGAACTGTTTTCTTGCATATCATGCGTGCTTGCATGTGAGTGTTCCTTATTTGCTATATTTTCTTGACTTCATGGCTTGTATTATTGATTGATAACGTGTTAAGTGCTTTGAATGATTTCCAAAACGAGCTTTCTAGGCGAGTGTGTACTTTATCGCACTCGACCTAAATAACTGTGCAATTTTTAAGGATTTAATTATTGAAATGCTAGTTGCGCATGATGTAAGCCTTTTGGGCTGAACTGGCCATTGCCCCTTGTTACCGGTCGTCTCGAGCCAGAAACGGTCTCGGTCGGGCGATTAGGGACTTGGGTGAACGTTTGGTATACTCGAGTATTACCTTTGTAGGTTGGTGGAGGTTGGTGGAGTCTGGTGAATGAAATGAATGACCAAATGAGCGAGGGGTTTATTTATAAAAGAAAAGAAAATGCATTTTTCAAAAGTTTGAAGGAAGGAGGAAATGTCAGGAGAACGAGCGTATCTTTTCATGCATGTTACTATCGCTTTCCATTGTAAATGTTTCTTGAATTATTGATACTCCATATTTACTGTTTTGCAAATGTTGTAGTTGTTTCTGGACTTATCATTTGATTTATGACATCATGGATATATGACATCATTGAAATGAACTATTGTGAAATCGATTTGATTACTGATTTTAATGGTTACTCGCTGAGCTTCTAGCTCACCCCAAAAATATTTTATTCCCCTCCACAGGGCTCGTGGCGAAGGAAGGACTTGTAGTACTTGTTCACGTGACTGGATGGCATATATTTTGTACAATTTAGATTTGGAATCATTTTATGTATAGTTGAAAATTGTTTTCGCTTAGCTTATGACATGTAATTATTGGAGACTTGGATGTGTAATTATGGGAACATTTGATGTAATATTTGAGATTTGTATTGTAATATATTTGAGGATTGTAGTAATCGACTGAGTCCCGGCGAGAGTTGGGCAGGCGACCCGCCGAACCCTCTGGTTCGCCTTAGGGGGAGGTGGGGCCGTCACAGTTGGTATCAGAGCTTAGGCTTCAGATCTCTGTAGTGTATCCTAGGCTTGAAGTTTAGGATGCCGGACTGTGGGTTTCATTTGACTCTTGAGAGATTTGTGCGGGATGTCTTGACTTGATTGGCACAAGATGGAATGTCGAGGACGACATTCTTTTAAGGAGAGGAAATTGTGACGCCCCGAAAAAAAAATGAGTTTGAGAACCCGGAAATTTTCTAATTTTCTAGAGTTTATTTTTTTTAATCGCCCGCCTTTTCTATATTTTCTTGATTAGAAAAATTTCCCAGATAAAGTTTATGAGCAAAGATAGTTTTAAAATGATTTTTCTAGTATCGGTTAGTTTTTGAGAAATTAAGAGCGTATTTTGAACGTGGGACCCGCAAGTGCGGTAAATGCATTATATTTTTGACAACTTGTTGGAATTTTGTATTAAGTGATATTATTTTAAAAGGTGTTAAGATATTTGTATAGGAGAGACAAAAAGATAAGTTTTGAACCAAAAGGTGACAAGTGTCACCTTCTGATTTAATCTTGGACTTTGACCATTTGACTTTACCTTTACCTTTACCAAATAAATACAAAAAAATTGATCAAAATAAGCTTCATTTTGCAAGCTTCTTGGCCGAATGTTCTTGCTCAAGAAAGAAAGAAAAGCTCTCAATTTCTTCCTTCTATTTCTTGCTCAATCTTCAAATCCAACCAATAAAACTCCAAATCATTCCATAAAATCTTTTTGCTAAGTGGTCTTGAGGTGTTTTGTGAAGTTGTTTGGAAAGCTAAGGTGATTAATTGCTCTCTTTCTTGTATTGCTAAGGTGAGTTGTGAAGGACCCCTCTCCTTCCTCTAATGATGTTCAAATCATGTTTGGTGGTTGTATAAGATGCAAATTTATGGATTAAATCTTGATTTTGGTTGAATTGGTGAAGTTTTATAATTATTGGGGATTTTTCTGTTTTCATATGAACATGCTTGTGTGGCTATATATGATGATTGGAAATGATGTTTAAGGACTCTATGAGGTGGAAAAAGTGATTAATTGCAATCAATTTCTGTTTTGGAAGAAATTTCAGAAAATCAGGGTTTTGTGATGAACATTCTGTCCGAATTTTTAGGTCCTAGATAGAGGCCGAATTGGACTTGTCTTAAAACATGAAAGTTGTAGGGAATGATATTTTGGAGGTGTCTACAAAATTTCAGGTCAATCGGAGTAGTGTGGAATGAGAAAAGTCGAAATTACTATTGCTGTTCTGGTTTTACCCGAAATTGAGAAGTGCGTATGTAATTGGTTGTTTTGGCTGGAATTGCTTCCGAATTAGTTGTTGAGGCCTTCTGATGAAATTTAGCCCTGTTTCTTAGATTTCAGCTGGTTTTGGAATTGCTGGATTTGGACTTGGAGAGCCTGAGTTATGATGTTTCCGCTAGAATGCGTTTTGTGAATCTGTTTTTGTGATTCTGGTGTGGTATCTTGCATTTTTGACCTGGTTACACTCGAAACTGGGTTGAGTGACCTTCTGCAATATTGTAACCCTATCTCTTAGCTTCGAAACGGTTTATCTTGTACCTTCAGCCGACAATCGTAGCGCCTTTGGTACCATTACCGCAAAATGACGTCAAAAGCATTTTTTTTCTGGTTTTGAGCTTAACCTTCAATTCTGAACTTTTCCTAGCTTGACTTGTCTTTGTACTACTTGGAGCTTGCTGAATGGCTATTGGATGAACTTATTTGTGTGTGTACCTTTGGGACTGGCTGAGGAAATAATGAAGCCATGATGGCCGGAAAAGTAAGCAAATTTAGGGGAAGTGCTGTCCGAAGTTTTAAAGGGTTTGATTGCTTTGAGTTTGTGATCTAAGACTTGGATTTGGACAAGGCAATGTTATATGATGGATGATTTCTGAGCCATGGAGGTGAGTGACCTCAAACTATTTCTGAAGTTATTTATGAACCGTTTCCTGCATTATTTACTTTTGAACTGTTTCCCAAGTTACTTTTGTACCGTTTTCTTACATTATTTACCTTTAAACTGTTTCTAAAGTTGCTTTTGAACTGTTTTCTTGCATATCATGCGTGCTTGCATGTGAGTGTTCCTTATTTGCTATATTTTCTTGACTTCATGGCTTGTATTATTGATTGATAACGTGTTAAGTGCTTTGAATGATTTCCAAAACGAGCTTTCTAGGCGAGTGTGTACTTTATCGCACTCGACCTAAATAACTGTGCAATTTTTAAGGATTTAATTATTGAAATGCTAGTTGCGCATGATGTAAGCCTTTTGGGCTGAACTGGCCATTGCCCCTTGTTACCGGTCGTCTCGAGCCAGAAACGGTCTCGGTCGGGCGATTAGGGACTTGGGTGAACGTTTGGTATACTCGAGTATTACCTTTGTAGGTTGGTGGAGGTTGGTGGAGTCTGGTGAATGAAATGAATGACCAAATGAGCGAGGGGTTTATTTATAAAAGAAAAGAAAATGCATTTTTCAAAAGTTTGAAGGAAGGAGGAAATGTCAGGAGAACGAGCGTATCTTTTCATGCATGTTACTATCGCTTTCCATTGTAAATGTTTCTTGAATTATTGATACTCCATATTTACTGTTTTGCAAATGTTGTAGTTGTTTCTGGACTTATCATTTGATTTATGACATCATGGATATATGACATCATTGAAATGAACTATTGTGAAATCGATTTGATTACTGATTTTAATGGTTACTCGCTGAGCTTCTAGCTCACCCCAAAAATATTTTATTCCCCTCCACAGGGCTCGTGGCGAAGGAAGGACTTGTAGTACTTGTTCACGTGACTGGATGGCATATATTTTGTACAATTTAGATTTGGAATCATTTTATGTATAGTTGAAAATTGTTTTCGCTTAGCTTATGACATGTAATTATTGGAGACTTGGATGTGTAATTATGGGAACATTTGATGTAATATTTGAGATTTGTATTGTAATATATTTGAGGATTGTAGTGATCGACTGAGTCCCGGCGAGAGTTGGGCAGGCGACCCGCCGAACCCTCTGGTTCGCCTTAGGGGGAGGTGGGGCCGTCACAGTTGGTATCAGAGCTTAGGCTTCAGATCTCTGTAGTGTATCCTAGGCTTGAAGTTTAGGATGCCGGACTGTGGGTTTCATTTGACTCTTGAGAGATTTGTGCGGGATGTCTTGACTTGATTGGCACAAGATGGAATGTCGAGGACGACATTCTTTTAAGGAGAGGAAATTGTGACGCCCCGAAAAAAAAATGAGTTTGAGAACCCGGAAATTTTCTAATTTTCTAGAGTTTATTTTTTTTAATCGCCCGCCTTTTCTATATTTTCTTGATTAGAAAAATTCCCCAGATAAAGTTTATGAGCAAAGATAGTTTTAAAATGATTTTTCTAGTATCGGTTAGTTTTTGAGAAATTAAGAGCGTATTTTGAACGTGGGACCCGCAAGTGTGGTAAATGCATTATATTTTTGACAACTTGTTGGAATTTTGTATTAAGTGATATTATTTTAAAAGGTGTTAAGATATTTGTATAGGAGAGACAAAAAGATAAGTTTTGAACCAAAAGGTGACAAGTGTCACCTTGTGATTTAATCTTGGACTTTGACCATTTGACTTTACCTTTACCTTTACCAAATAAATATAAAAAAATTGATCAAAATAAGCTTCATTTTGCAAGCTTCTTGGCCGAATGTTCTTGCTCAAGAAAGAAAGAAAAGCTCTCAATTTCTTCCTTCTATTTCTTGCTCAATCTTCAAATCCAACCAATAAAACTCCAAATCATTCCATAAAATCTCTTTGCTAAGTGGTCTTGAGGTGTTTTGTGAAGTTGTTTGGAAAGCTAAGGTGATTAATTGCTCTCTTTCTTGTATTGCTAAGGTGAGTTGTGAAGGACCCCTCTCCTTCCTCTAATGATGTTCAAATCATGTTTGGTGGTTGTATAAGATGCAAATTTATGGATTAAATCTTGATTTTGGTTGAATTGGTGAAGTTTTATAATTATTGGGGATTTTTCTGTTTTCATATGAACATGCTTGTGTGGCTATATATGATGATTGGAAATGATATTTAAGGACTCTATGAGGTGGAAAAAGTGATTAATTGCAATCAATTTCTGTTTTGGAAGAAATTTCAGAAAATCAGGGTTTTGTGATGAACATTCTGTCCGAATTTTTAGGGATGAACATTCTGTCCGAAAATCAGGGTTTTGTGATGAACAGCCTGCTGCCTTTCCAATCCAAGTGAAGCACACGACCACCCAAACAAGGGAGACGGCTATGGTATTCTCTAATAAGGAGGCCGACAAGCTTGCAGCGCCGTTCTGCTGGGCACTGGTGGGCAAGTTTTCCCATGGGCAGCCAAGCTTAGAAGAGATTAGGAAATGTTTCTCAACCATGGACTTGAGAGATCAGGTGTCGATTGGCCTCTTGGACTACAGCCATGTTCTCCTTAAGTACGCAACTGAAGCAGACTTTGTGACAGCCCCACCTTACCCTAAGGCGAACCAAAGGGGTTAGCGGACTGCCTGCCCAGCTCTCGCCAGGACTGACGGTGCAGATTAGAGCTATCTAATGCGTTCCGGAACTTACCAACGAGCGTAAGTAAGTCAAAATGGCAAAATAACCCAAATAAGAAAAATGAAATCCGGAGTCGGCCATGATAGTAACCGACCCGTCAGAACCCAACCAAAAGAGCACGCAAACATTCATATCTAAACTTTAGCGATTACAATCCAAAATGACATACAAAAGTTTTCAAAAGTTAATACATATACACGGTTTGCTAAATAAAAAAAAAACGCCCCAAAAGTACACTTAGGGTTTTAATACATGAGCTATACAAAAGATATGTTCAACTAGCTCAATTTGGCAGCCATATGTCAAATCCAGTCCAAAAGTATTTATTTTCCTGTAAGGAAAACAAAAGGAACAGAAAAGGGTGAGCTTGCGCTCAATGAGGTACCAAACATATAGCAGAAAAATCATGGCATTTCACATTTAACAAATCAGATACACATGCCAGATGTAAAGTAAAGTAACTAACGATTCACATAGGAAGGATACAGGTGGCTCTCAGGAGCCAAATTTCCAGCGCAGTACTTGATCCAAACCGGTTGACTCTCCGTCAACGTATATAGAACCAACGCGTCCGTAGACCCACTTCGCACCGAATTCCGTCCACCAAACACCCCTTTACCGGGCCCGCTCACCTCAAACGAACAAAATAGTAATACTCGAGTATACCCGGAATCAAGGGTCTCAATACCCAAAATCCCCGAACAGACTACCGTAGTTCGTTATCTAATCGTCCAGGCCCTTGCCGGCCCGACTCGAATAACTTAGCCACAGGACTGAGCTCATAGGTCATAGAAATCCGAACAGATGCAGACACAGATAATAGATTCAAATTTTGCATAGTAAATTGGCATATGAACAGACAAGAGAATGAGTGTGATAAAGTACACACTCGTTTCAAACAAATAAACAGATTGCAGAGCAGAAATCAAGTTAAACAACAATGGAGGGGAGTGGTACACTCACTGGCTCAACTTCAAAAGTTTTTACTTCAGATTGGCCTTAATCGCCAAGAAACCCTAAAATAATCAAAATAAACCAATTGAATGTTTCACATCCATAATCGAATAAACGGAATGCACAAATGAGGCTCGGCTACACGTCGTACGCCTTGCCAAAGAAATACTAATGCAAGGGTGGAAAACATGATTTTCTTGGAAACGAAAAGGTAACATGAAGACTTAGGCGCAAACAACCCAAAAGCCTTTCATTTCCACCAAAAGGCAAATCCATCTTAAAGGAACCAAACGGCTTAGAAAATCGGGCAGCACCTCCCCTAAAATTCTTACTTTTCCAGCCATTAAGGCTTCATTATTTCCTCAAATCATTCCCAACATTTCACACAAAAGTCATCTCATTTCCCAAGCGCCGTTCACTAGGCTCAAAGTAGTACAAGTACAAAAGTTAGGTAGGAAATGACCGGAATGAAAGTAAGCCTTAAAACATGCAAACAAGTACAATGAGACTCGATAACTAATCATAAATCAATGCCAAATATGACCCCAATAGGGTTCCATAAACATATACAAACGTTAGAGAAAACCAGAAAATTCGGAAATACAATTAGCTTTGGCCTTGAAAAAACAGTTTTTTGACCTCTTTTTACGGTAATGGCACCAAATGCCCTATGATTATTGGATGAAGGTGTAAGACCCACTATTTCAAAGCTAAAAGACAGGGCTACAACATCCCAGAAGGTCACTCAACCCAGTTTTGAGTGCAAATAGGTCAAAAATGCAAGATACCACATCAAAAATGTAAAACAGATTCAACAAAACGCATTCTAGCGGAAACATCATAACTCAGGCTCTACAAGTCCAAATCCAGAAATTCCAAAACCAGCTGAAAGCTAAGAACCAGGGTTAAATTTCATCAGAAGGCCTCAACAACCAATTCGGAAGCAATCCAGACCAAAACACCCAATTACAGTCGCAAATCTCAATTTCGGGGAAAACCAGAACAGCAATAGTAATTTCGACTTATCTCACTCTACACTACTCCGATTAGCCTGAAATTTTGTAGGCACCTATAAAATATCATTATATACAACTTTCATGTTTTGAGCTAAGGCCAATTCGGCCTCTATCTATGACCTAAAATTTCGGACAGAATGAAGAACCAAGGAACCCTAATTTTCCAGATTTCTTCCAAAACAGAAATTACTTGCAATCTTCCACTTTTTCCACCTTCTAGAATCATTATATACCATTTCCGATCATCATATATAGCCACACAATCATGTTCATATTAAAACAGAAAAATCCCCAAAAATAATAAAACTTCATCATTTCAACCACAAATCAAGAAATAATCCATAAACTTGCATCTTCTACTTTCACTAAGCATGATTTAAGCATCAATTAAAGGAGGGGGGTAGTTCTTCACAACTTACCTTTAAAACAAGAGAGAGAGAGCTATTGACCACCTTAACTTTCCAAACAACTCCACAAATCCACTTACTAACTCTAATTGAAGAGGTTTTATGGAGTAATTTCAAGGTTGGATGGTTAGTTTTGATGATTTGGAGCAAGATTGAAGTGTTTTCTTCCTTGTACTTGGAATAAGAAAGAGAGAAAGAAAGCTTGAGAGGGCCGGCTCTTCTTGAAGAGATTTGGAAGATATTTGGGTCATTTTTTGGTTATTTAAGTCAATGGTAAGAAAGTCTTAAGGTAGCCCAATCAAATGGTGACACTTGTCACCTAATTTAATGCGAGTCTATCACTTTGTTTCCTCTCACATCAATCCAAATTTGCAACCTCTAAATATCTCATAACACCCGATAAATTAGTTCCAGTATCCAAAACTTAATTCAGTTGGCCGAATTTTTCCAAACTTTTCGCACCAGTGGGTCCCACGTCCGGTATACGCTCTTAATTTCTCAAAATCCATTCGATACTAGAAAAATCATCTAAAAATTATATCTGCTCCTTAAAATTATCTAGAAAAAATTTTCTAATCACGAAAATGCAGAAAACAAGTCATGAAAAATTCTAAAACCTAGAAAATGAAAATTACGGGTTCTCACACTCTCTCCCCCTTAAAGAAATTTCGCCCACGAAATTTTCTCACCAACGGAATTTTTTTTTTTAAATCTAGGGTACCTAACGGATTGTACCTTCTCCGTCCTCAGACGAGTCAGGGACCTGATGCTGCTCTAAAGAATATACTCGAGTTGGTGCCTTCGATCCCGTCCCTTCTCCTTTCGTCTGTCCAGGGTTGCTATTGGCTGATTGCTGAGAATTAGGCTTGGTTGGTGGCAGAGTCCCTCTCCGCTCGCGCAGGCGAGCTGGACAGTTAGCAATCCGATGTTCGGCGCTTCCACAGCGCAAACATTTTCCTTCTTTCTTGCAGCAATTTGCTTCAGTATGATTTGGCCCTCCACAATATCCACAGGGACCACGATTAGCAGAAACTGATTCCCCCTGTGGAATACCACCTGTCACCCCCGGTAGCCGTACTTCCCCGTTTCCCTTTCGAACTTTAGGGGTTGTATTCTGATCCGCTTGTTCTGAGCTGCTCCCAGGAAAGCCCCTTTTCTTGGTTTGGAAATTTCTAACTTGTAGCCTCGCATTTTCAACCCGTTGGGCTTTCTCCACAGCATCACTAAAGGTATTAAGTTGGGCTACCGCCAGATCCTTTTGAATTTCAACATTTAATCCCTGGATGAATCGCCTTATCCGTCTTTGTTCGGTTATAATCAGTTCGGGCGCAAACTTAGACAACCGAGTGAATTGACTCTCATACTCGGCTACGGTCTGAGTTCCTTGGCGAAGCCGAATAAATTCATCTTCCTTCTTTTCTTGGATTAGAGGAGGGAAAAACTTGGCATTAAATTCCCTCATAAAGTTCGCCCACGTCCTCGGGGTTTGTTCCCTTTCCCATTTCATTCGAATGACATTCCACCAGGAACGGGCGGCTCTCTCTAGTTGAAAGACAGCAAATGTTACCTGTCTCTCCTCGGTATAGTGTAAGGCAGCGAAAATATTGATCATCTTCTCCAGCCATTTCTCAGCCACGTCAGGATCAGGGCCTCCAAGAAATTTGAGTAGGGAGAACTTCTGAAATCTCTCAAGGGCTCTATCCTCGCCCTCCATGTGATTATCAGGATTCCCAGGGTTAGGGTTAGGGTTTTGACCTTGTTGGTGCACCACTTGGGCTAGCAAAGCAGTCATTTGCTGCATAGCAGTAGCTATTTGGACATTGGGGTCAACCCTAAGTTCAGGGTTTGATCCAGATGAGGTTTCCCCAGTACCCCTTTCAGGCATAGGTTGCCTATTTCCACGCCCACGGCCCCGTCCACTACGAGTGCCTTCCATTGGTCTAATAAATCTAGGGTCGAAGCGGAAATATAAAATTAAACATAGGTAGACAAAAGCAAGTAGCAAAAGGTACGTACAGATCAAAAGTATACATATATAACATAGCTGTACCAAACAAGCCACACAGTAGCAATCAATTAGCTACAAATATGAAAAATCCATGAAAGTAGCGGGGTCATCCAGAGTACTATAGACAAACTAGGTCATAAGTACAACAATAACTAACGAAAATCTTTTCCCCTCTAGGGCTCCATCCCTAATCTCAAATCCACGAGAATGCCCCAATTTATATCTTAATCCAAGTTAATCATGCTTACTAACATCCGAACAACTACACGAAATTCCATAGAATCACATTTCGAGTTCGCCCAAATCTTTTCTAACCTAGGCTCTCCTCTTTTTCGTATCCGGGCGCAAGAATCCCATCTAAGATAATTCACAACTCGAGCCGACAGGTCCCAAGAGTAAATCATCCATATTACAGATTCCTACCCGACATACATATCTATCTTCCTCAAATCCCATGATAAAGATCTTTACACTTATGACATGTCTGGTTCATAACTTACGCTCAAACGAGCACTTAGACATATTCATGAAATCAGGACCATACACCACTTGGCCCAAGCTCACTCCGCGCAGAGACCACGCGAAGTGGCTCTGATACCAACTGTGACAGCCCCACCTTACCCTAAGGCGAACCAAAAGGGTTAGCGGACTGCCTGCCCAACTCTCGCCAGGACTAACGGTGCAGATTAGAGCTATCTAATGCGTTCCGGAACTTACCAACGAGCGTAAGCAAGTCAAAATGGCAAAATAACCCAAATAAGAAAAATGAAATCCGGAGTCGGCCATGATAGCAACCGACCCGTCAGAACCCAACAAAAAGAGCACGCAAACATTCATATCTGAACTTTAGCGATTACAATCCAAAATGACATACAAAAGTTTTCAAAAGTTAATACATATACACGGTTTGCCAAATAAAAAAAAACGCCCCAAAAGTACACTTAGGGTTTTAATACATGAGCTATACAAAAGATATGTTCAACTAGCTCAATTTGGCAGCCATATGTCAAATCCAGTCCAAAAGTATTTATTTTCCTGTAAGGAAAACAAAAGGAACAGAAAGGGGTGAGCTTGCGCTCAATGAGGTACCAAACATATAGCAGAAAAATCATGGCATTTCACATTTAACAAATCAGATACACATGCCAGATGTAAAGTAAAATAACTAACGATTCACATAGGAAGGATACAGGTGGCTCTCAGGAGCCAAATTTCCAGTGCAGTACTTGATCCAAACCGGTTGACTCTCCGTCAACGTATATAGAACCAACGCGTCCGTAGACCCACTTCGCACCGAATTCCGTCCACCAAACACCCCTTTACCGGGCCCGCTCACCTCAAACGAACAAAATAGTAATACTCGAGTATACCCGGAATCAAGGGTCTCAATACCCAAAATCCCCGAACAGACTACCGTGGTTCGTTATCTAATCGTCCAGGCCCTTGCCGGCCCGACTCGAATAACTTAGCCACAGGACTGAGCTCATAGGTCATAGAAATCCGAACAGATGCAGACACAGATAACAGATTCAAATTTTGCATAGTAAATTGGCATATGAACAGACAAGAGAACGAGTGTGATAAAGTACACCCTCGTTTCAAACAAATAAACAGATTGCAGAGCAGAAATCAAGTTAAACAGCAATGGAGGGGAGTGGTACACTCAATGGCTCAACTTCAAAAGTTTTTACTTCAGATTGGCCTTAATCGCCAAGAAACCCTAAAATAATCAAAATAAACCAATTGAGGGTTTCACATCCATAATCGAATAAACGGAATGCACAAATGAGGCTCGGCTACACGTCGTACGCCTTGCCAAAGAAATACTAATGCAAGGGTGGAAAACATGATTTTCTTGGAAACGAAAAGGTAACATGAAGACTTAGGCGCAAACAACCCAAAAGCCTTTCATTTCCACCAAAAGGCAAATCCAACTTAAAGGAACCAAACGGCCTAGAAAATCGGGCAGCACCTCCCCTAAAATTCTTACTTTTCCAGCCATTAAGGTTTCATTATTTCCTCAAATCATTCCCAACATTTCACACAAAAGTCATCTCATTTCCCA
The DNA here is from genome assembly GCA_036785865.1 of Coffea canephora. Classification (NCBI taxonomy): domain Eukaryota; kingdom Viridiplantae; phylum Streptophyta; class Magnoliopsida; order Gentianales; family Rubiaceae; genus Coffea; species Coffea canephora. Next base: position 34,524,372 of record CM071922.1, on the reverse strand, counting down.
AGAGCCGTTCACTAGGCTCAAAGTAGTACAAGTACAAAAGTTAGCTAGGAAATGACCGGAATGAAAGTAAGCCTTAAAACATGCAAACAAGTACAATGAGACTCGATAACTAATCATAAATCAATGCCAAATATGACCCCAATAGGGTTCCATAAACATATACAAACGTTAGAGAAAACCAGAAAATTTGGAAATGCAATTAGGTTTGGCCTTGAAAAAACAGTTTTTTGACCTCTTTTTACGGTAATTGCACCAAATGCCCTATGATTATCGGATGAAGGTGTAAGACCCACTATTTCGAAGCTAAAAGACAGGGCTACAACATCACAGAAGGTCACTCAACCCAGTTTTGAGTGCAAACAGGTAAAAAATGCAAGATACCACATCAAAAATGTAAAACAGATTCACCAAAACGCATTCTAGCGGAAACATCATAACTCAGGCTCTACAAGTCCAAATCCAGAAATTCCAAAACCAGCTGAAAGCTAAGAACCAGGGCTAAATTTCATCAGAAGGCCTCAATAACCAATTCGGAAGAAATCCAGACCAAAACACCCAATTACAGTCGCAAATCTCAATTTCGGGGAAAACCAGAACAGCAATAATAATTTCGACTTATCTCACTCTACACTACTCCGATTGGCCTGAAATTTTGTAGGCACCTATAAAATATCATTATATACAACTTTCATGTTTTGAGCTAAGGCCAATTCGGCCTCTATCTATGACCTAAAATTTCGGACAGAATGAAGAACCAAGGAACCCTAATTTTCCATATTTCTTCCAAAACAGAAATTACTTGCAATCTTCCACTTTTTCCACCTTCTAGAATCATTATATACCATTTCCAATCATCATATATAGCCACACAATCATGTTCATATTAAAACAGAAAAATCCCCAAAAATAATAAAACTTCATCATTTCAACCACAAATCAAGAAATAATCCATAAACTTGCATCTTCTACTTTCACTAAGCATGATTTAAGCATCAATTAAAGGAGGGGGGTAGTTCTTCACAACTTACCTTTAAAACAAGAGAGAGAGAGCTATTGACCACCTTAACTTTCCAAACAACTCCACAAATCCACTTACTAACTCTAATTGAAGAGGTTTTATGGAGTAATTTCAAGGTTGGATGGTTAGTTTTGATGATTTGGAGCAAGATTGAAGTGTTTTCTTCCTTGTACTTGGAATAAGAAAGAGAGAAAGAAAGCTTGAGAGGGCCGGCTCTTCTTGAAGAGATTTGGAAGATATTTGGGTCATTTTTTGGTTATTTAAGTCAATGGTAAGAAAGTCTTAAGGTAGCCCAATCAAATGGTGACACTTGTCACCTAATTTAATGCGAGTCTATCACTTTGTTTCCTCTCACATCAATCCAAATTTGCAACCTCTAAATATCTCATAACACCCGATAAATTAATTCCAGTATCCAAAACTTAATTCAGTTGGCCGAATTTTTCCAAACTTTTCGCACCAGTGGGTCCCACGTCCGGTATACGCTCTTAATTTCTCAAAATCCATTCGATACTAGAAAAATCATCTAAAAATTATATCTGCTCCTTAAAATTATCTAGAAAAAATTTTCTAATCACGAAAATGCAGAAAACAGGTCATGAAAAATTCTAAAACCTAGAAAATGAAAATTACGGGTTCTCACAGACTTCAACCGCATTTGGACACGAGGGCTATGGCAACTAGGGAAGTATCCCATGCGAGTTTTTCGGTGGACAAGGGATTTTCACGTGCAGAAGGAGTCGCCTCTGGTTCCTGTGTGGACTACATTACCGGCCCTTCCCATCCATTACCATGATAAGCACTCACTTTTTTCATTCTTTCTCTAGTGGGGAAGCTGCTCTTTCTGGACTCGGCAACGGCAGCAGGTACAAGACCTAGTGTGGCTAGGGTTTGCGTGGAGGTAGACTTACTCAAACCTATCTGTTCAAGGGTGTGGGTCGCTGTTGAAGGAGAGGTAGGGTTTTGGCAGAATATAGTGATTGAAAACCTGCCAAAATATTGTAACAATTGCTGGAGGTTGGGTTATTCGGCAGAGAAGTGTAAGAAAGAGGGTTATAATGAGACTGGGAATCTGACTAAGGGCAACCATGGTCGCAGAGAGGAGCACCATGAGCAACCTTGCGTTGGGTCTGCTATGAGCAAGGAAGGAAACGCAATGCAGGAACGCGTTGCAGCGATCCCTAGAACTTCACAAAATCCCATTCCGGCGGCGGCATTTGCAGGCCCAGTGAGTGTCCCTAATGGTGATGGTGGAGACCACCCAGCACAGGAGAATGTTGATGGGACGGCAGTGGGGCAGCGCATGGAGGAGGCGCTGGTGGAAGACGAGAGTGTCAGGCTGGCCATGGATGAACAATGATTTGGGATTCTGACTTTGTTAGGGAGGGACGGGCATGCAGTGGCTCAACCTATGTGTCAAACTTCTTGCCTGTGGGAGGGCAGCATGGACGAGCATGTGGGTGGAGGAGATGATGGTGTGGAGGAGGAGAGCTGTGCAAAGGAAGTAGCACGATCAGTGGCGATGGGTAATCTGTCTCCGAGACCCAAGTGTCATGGTGCACGAATGCAGCCCCCTTGATGCATCTTAACATTGATTAGTCCTTGGTTTTGGAGAAAGGCTTCAAACAAGTGAAGGTGAAGGGTCCTCGGGCGATTTTTCCTTCGGGCAGGCAACTATGGTCAGCGTCAACATCATCCACAAACTCATTCCAAGTTCTTCCCCATGATTAACGCACTCTTTTGGAACATTAGAGGAGTCTCTAAACCTCCTAATTTGAGAAGACTTAAAAAATTAATTCGTTTACATAATGTTCAATTGATGGCTATTTGTGAACCAAAACTAGATATTGTGAATATAGAATCCATCCGTTTACGTTTATCTTTTGGTGCTGTAATGGTAAACTTGTCAGAAGACTTTTGGGTGTTTTATAAATTACCGTTTGTTTGTTCTATTACTAGGAAATCTTCCCAACACATTTCACTCTTGTTGCACCATCTGTGGTTGCCCCGTGCCTTGCGCTTCTCTTTTGTGCACGCCAAATGCATAGTGGAGGAGCGACGGGAGCTGTGGCAAGCCTTATTGCTTGAGAAGCCTATTTCTCAGCCATGGTGTATTTTCGGGGACTTCAATGTGGTTATCTCTCCCTAGGAAAGAAAGGGGGCCGTCCTTTTGGCACCTTGAAGGATTTGGAGCTTATAGCCTTTATGGAGGATGCTAAGGTATTTGACGCGGGATTTTCTGGCTCTAGCTTCATTTGGTGCAACAATTGGTTCAATAATCGCCACGGTAGGGCTAGGATCTGAAAGAGGTTGGGCAGACTACTAGTTAATGTGGAGTGCTTGGATTTACCATCAACCATTTCGGTATCTCACTTAGCACGGCATCCCTCCGATCATGCACCGCTAAAAATCTCCTTTGCCTAACGTACAGATAACAAGCCGCATGCCTTTCAATTTCTTAATATTTGGACATCCAAGGCCTCCCTACTGGATGTCATTCGTATAGCTTGGTAGCAAGAGCAACAGGGTTCCCTTATGAAGGTTCTATGCTCCAAATTGATACATGCTCGCCACGCTATCCAAGTGGAATAAGCATACGTTTAGGAACATATTTGATGCTTCGCGTGAGGCAGGAGCTGTAGTGCGTAGGGCAGAGGCAAAGTTGGAGACTAAAGGGTCGGATGTTGCTTAGGTGGAGCTTAATATGGCTCAGGCTCGGTTCAATCATGCTTTGTCGGTCAAAGAGTAATTCTGGAGGTAGAAGGCAAGGGTGAAATAGATACGTCACGGAGATTGCAATTCCAAGTTCTTTCATGCTGTCCTGAAGCAGAGGCGGGTGCAAGGGGTCATCCATAGGATTAGAGATATGCATGGTACCTGGGTGGAAATGGACGAAGATATCTCCAACGAAGTTGTACGTTATTTTTCAGAGCTATTTTCTGAGCCTGTTGGCAGTGTGATAGACCTGTTGCATGGGATCCCATCCATTGTCACGACAGAGGAGAATAATCAGTTGGAGGTTGACCCATCTATTGAGGAGGTGTGAAGGATCATTTTTGAAATGGATGGTGAGAGTGCAGCTAGCCTGGACGGCTTCACAGGGTAGTTTTTCACTTTTGCTTGGGAGGTGATTGGTCAGGATGTTTATAACACAGTTTTGAGTTTTTTCTATAGGGCTGAGCTACCTCGCTTTATTACATCTACTTCCATTATTTTACTCCCGAAATGACTGAACCCGCAGGATTTCTCGCAGTTCAGACCGGTTAGTCTGTGCAATTTCTTCAATAAAGTGTTGTCCAAGTTATTGGTAGATAGATTGGCTCCTCTCTTGCCGACATTGGTGTCGCCTCACCAGAAAACTACCTTCTCACTCAAAAATTATTTTTAGGGATGCGCAGGTCTTCTAAGGGTGGGAATGTTGCTTTGAAGTTGGATATAGCCAAGGCATATGATAGGGTGTCGTGGATATTCCTGGTGAAGGTTATGCGGCACTTCGAGTTTGGGGAAAGAGTTATTAACATGATTTTGTGACTGATCTCCAATATATGGTTTTCGGTTATCATCAATGAAGCTTCATATGTGTACTTTAAGTCCAGTAGGGGACTTCGTCAGGGGGATCCGTTGTCGTCCGCGTTATTTGTGATTGGGGCGGAGGTACTTTCCAGGGTTTTAAATGACCTAGTGCTTCAGGCAGGCTTTCAGGGCTTCACAGTTTCGCAAGGGTGCCCCCCAGTCACGCATCTGTTCTTTGCTGATGATGTGCTGATATTTGCTAATGGTTCGGTTTGAACCTTACAAAATATCGTTCGGGTGCTGGACTTGTACCAAAAAACATCGGGCCAACTGGTGAATAGGCACAAGAGTGGCTATGTGGTCCACCCATCTATCTCTGGCGCTCGACGGAGGGTAATTGAGTGTATCACGGGTTTTCCAAGATAGCTTGCACCATTCCGTTACCTAGGGTTCCCACTGCATTTTGGAAAGGGTAAGGCCGCTCATTATAGGGAGGTCAGTCAGACTATACTTGGGCGAATCCTCTCGTGGAAGACCAAGTTTTTATCTCAAGAGGGCAAGATCGTGCTAATAAAACATGTGCTATCATCTTTCCTTTGCATTTGCTATTGGCTTCGGTAATCCCGGCCTCAGTGTTCAATGTCATTGAAAGGGTTTGCTCGAATTTCTTGTGGGAATCGATGGAGATGGGAAACCGGTATCATTGGATCCGATGGGATCAGTTGTGTTTTCCGAAGGAGGAGGGCGGAGTGGGGTTCAGATTCCACGGGGTCGTCTCTCTGGGCCACATTTTTATGAGCAAATACTGTCGACACTGCCATCCCTGTCAGGTGGAGTATAATGCAGGTTGTCGCCTACCTGGAAACGAATGGTCAACGTGAGCTGGCAAGCGGAGCTATCCATGTGGTGGTTGGTATATGCGGGAACTTGTGACTTCTGGTATGACAACTGGCTAGGTACTGGGGCTCTATTTCTTAGAGCTCCGGTCGTTGACATTTAGGGACTTTATTAGAGACGGGAGGTGGGATTCACTGTTACTAGCCCAATATCTCCCAAGTGACGTCACGGCTTTGATCTTACAGCATTCCGCCCTGAAGGAGAGCGGCTAGACGAGGTTGTCTAGATGCCAACGACTTCTGGGCAATTCCTCTTATCCTCCGCCGTCCAGGAGGTAAGGCAAGCTAGAAATGCCTCCTGGCTCTTTTCGTGCATTTGGCATCCCCAGATTCTATTGAAGATGTCCTTCTTTATGTTACGGCTTCTGTTCAGGAAGCTGCTGTTGGATGACATACTGGGGAAGTTTGGTGTCCAAGGTCCGTCAAAATGCTTTTGTTGCTTTTTGTTTGAAGGGGAGTCTACTGACCACCTTTTTGCAACGGGACAACTAGCAAAGGCTGTCTGGGATTCCTTTGGAGCCACTTGTGGAATATTTCTGCCTCAAGTTTCACTGCACGATAGACTAGTTGCTTGGTGGATTTCCTTGCAGTCTGATTCGCAAAGACGAATTGTGGTTTCTGTTCTCCCAAGTTTTATCTGTTGGCACATCTAGAAGACGAGGAATAAGGCAGTATGGGAAGGGCTACACTTGTCGTATGGGGAAATTTGTCATGCCATCCTTGGACGTCTCCGAGGTTGTCGCAAGTAAGTTCCACAATTTGACAGTGGCATTGACTTTTAGTCAGTTCTTTGACCAAATTTCTCAACACATGCCCTTACAGCAGTGCAGACTAGTTCGGTGGCAGGCAGCAAGTAGGGGGTTCGTGTTATTGAATACAGACGGGTGTTCCAAGGGCAATCCAGGTGCTAGTGGTGGGGGTGAAGTCCTACAGGATTCAGACGGTCAGGTATTGGTGGGGTATTCGGCTTTCCTGGGGGTCAATACTAGTCTGCGTGCTAAGGTCTTGGCTCTTTTAATGGGTCTCAGCCTCTGCATTCAGAAAGGGTACACACAGGTTTGATTACAATCTGACTCGTTGGTTTTAGTGGGCATCCTACAACAGTGGTTCCAATGTCCTTCGCATGTTCTTAGAGAAGTAATCCAAATATGGCAGATCGCTGACGATCCATAGATGTTCTCTCATTGCTTTAGAGAAGCAAGCAAAGTGGCTAACGTACTAGCTAATAAAGGTCTTTTGCACCCCGCACGTCCCTATTAAGGTTTACGATCACTCACACACCCTTCTGTAGCTAGCTAGAGGGGAAGTTAGGATGGATAAGTTAGGTTTTCCTTCTCTTCGATCTGTAAGGGACCTGTCTGCTTGACTGGTCTTAGTCTCTGATTGTAACTTTGTGTTGGGGTAATAAAGCAGTTTATTTCTATAAAAAAAAAACCTAAGTATTCTTATCCTATTGGACATTAGCCCTAAATAATCCTCCAATAAAATTTAAGGAGCCACAATTTCATCGAGAACTCACATATAATTATTTGCAAATGATAGCACACTCATCACATGGCAAATTTGTCAAACTTATCTCACCTCAATTTTGAAAACGCTCCTCACGGTTTAGAGCTATTCACAGCTGCATAATTCTTACTTAAACTACTATTTCACTCAAATTCTAGGTCTAAACCCACATTTTTAGGTAAGAGATAGCATATAATCCATTTACCATTGAACGACTAGTAAAATTATTCATCTTAAAAATAGAATTTGCACTAATCTTCAAGATCTCACTATTGGCTCTCACCTTTAACTTTCCAAATTTAATCATGATTTCTAGTCACATCATAATGCAATATACTAAATTTTTCCCAATTTGCAAATACACCATTGAATGAAATATCTGGTACTCGGGTACAAGAATCTGAAAATAGGATAATTCACAACTCAGGTCGGCTACAGTCCGAGAACCCTCAGGTCGGCCACAGTCCGAGAACCCTCCGACGTACATATCTAATTCCCCACAGCAATAGTAATTAGTTCAACACTTAATAGGCCATTCCCCACAGTCCGAGAACCCTCTCCCGACTTGAACTCATTAAGAGTTCTGATACCACTTGTGACGACCTCACCCTAGAAGAAGGTGAGGTCGTCACATATTTGCTTTTATTATGTTTTACATGATTTATTCAATTATAATAAATGCATGACGTTATCACACTAGTCCAATGCTAGTTGTGAACCTTTTTCCCATTTTCTCGCTAGTCCAACGCTAGTGAGAACTTATAGACATGGGTTAGTCCAACGCTAGACCCTTAGGGACCGTCCACGCGCTAGATCATGTTTGTGTGACAAATCACTACATTTCATGCATATTTTTCCTACTTTTTAGGACCCTTACCTTTTTTGCATGACATTTCCCCTATATATTTATATATCCCTTATCCCTATATGTGACATATAACATTTAGACTATCATTCCATTTAAGGAAATTAGGAGTAGATTAGTGCATTTTCTTGATTAAATTAAGGAATTATCCTTTAAATATGGGATATGGACGAGTATAACTTTCTAACTTTAGCACGCTCGTATTCCCTCTATAAAAGGAAAAATTGAGTCACGAATCTTAGTACCCCCGTACCCATTATGATGCATCCCTTTAGGTCATGTATATTTGTATATTATTATTTTCTTTTCTTTTTCTTCAAAGTCTCATTTTGGGCATATTCGTGCCCTCTTCAAAAAATTACTTTTGGGCGTTACAATTAATGCGATTTGCACCAACTAAAATTCGAAGAGACATATTGACCCTTCCGATATACATTAGGTCTAGGTTTGCATTCATATAGTGACATCCAAATGAAATAAGTTTTTAGGTTAAATTAAAATAAGTTTTTCGACTAAATCACGTAAGTAGCTGTGGTTAGGTTGAAAGGGTGCCTTGGATTTCATCCTTGCCTTCCCTTTCTTCAACCGTGACTCCCAAGCCCATTTCTCTTGATTTTCGAAGATTTTGAATCATTTAAAAAGGATTTTTTTTACTGTAAACACCAAATTTTTTATTTTTTTTAATTTTTTTAAATTCTATTTATTATTTTTGTTTTAATTTATTTTTTTTAAATTATCAGCTATTTTTAATTACTAATCTTATGATTTTATTTTAAACAAAAAAAGGGGCATAGCAAAGGCACGCGCGTGAGGTTCACGCTTGCCAAACATTTTCCACGGTTTCATGAAGAATGAAGTACAGAGGATAGCTCGGTTCATCCCATTTTTTTCCCCATTTTTCTTCCCGTCATTTTTCTTTGCCATTAGATCATGCTAAATCCATTCCACTTGACTCTCATCTACAACCCAAGAAGAATCTGGAACTTGGAACCAATCTGATGGCTGAGGGAGAGGCGGTGAGCTGAGGTTATTTGTGAACCATCAAGATGCGGTTTAAAGGTTTTAATCTGATATAAAAAGAAAACTAAGGGTTTAGAGAGGGGGTAGATAGGGGTGACGGCTGAAAGGGGTGGTAGAGAGATATAGAGTGACGGCAGAGAAGGAAAAGTAAGTGTGTGAGGGCTGAAGGTTGCGAGAAAAAGAAACCGAGAGAGTGACGGCTGAAAAGAGAGAAATAGAGGGGGAAAGGGAAGAGAGGAGAGTGTAGGAATCGTTGTCTGCTTTATCCCTAAAGAACTGGGACAGAAGGATTTTGCTTCATCTGGGCACTCTGGACCCGTTTGATTCCAGTTTCCTCGCATCGATTCGGTACAACGACTGGTTATAGGTAACAATAATCTTCCTTTAGTAGTTGGTTTAACACTTTGTATGAGATTTGGGAAGCATTTGCATAGATGAGTTTCTTGGATTTTTTCTTTCGCATGGTCACTGATGCTATGGAAAGCGGCTTTCGATGATTTGATTTTGTTAAAGCTTTAGACTAGTTTGACGCTTGATAGCTCAATGGGTCGACTAAAAAATGTTAGCTTTTGACAAACAATCTAGGGTTCTTTAGAAAGCTGATTTCGTTTCTCTGTTGTTGCATGTTCACCCATTTGGTGTCTCGTTTGATCTATAATGATTGGTTTCCTACAGTGGGGTTGTGTTAGTATTGAAGTTTAATGGATTTTGGGTAATAAGTTTGCTAGTTTGCGTTTGAAACTGCGACAAATGTCTGAATAAGTTGTAAAGTTGCAGTAGAAAAATTGCAGCAAGAAACTTGTGAATGTATTCGGAACTTGCCAGTTTTATCATCTTAGATTTCTTTTGCTCGCATGTTTAATTTTGTGTTTGATGAGGATTTATGGAATCTGATGAATGTTGGGTTTCAAAGCTATGTTGATAAGCTGTAAAACTGCAGAAGAAACCAACAAAGAAGAGTTGCATGGTCTGTTCATTTTGATTCCTTTTTGGGTGGCTGAAATCCTTGCTTGACTTAGTTTTTTGTTTGGGTTGATTTGCTGTATGATGGTGATGCTGTGTATGCGTTTGCTGCAATTTAATGCCGCAAGATGCGATGTAGCATCAGGCTACAATGTGGCAGGTCTGTTACGGCAATAGAGTTTTTGTGTCTTAGAAACTTCGGTTGTTCTAACTGAAGCTTATATCCATACCCATTCGTTCAGATGCTTTCATTTTCTCTTCCTTTGGGGTCCAATGTTTGATAATGAGTAAGTTCGCAGTATTGGAGTGATTTTTCTTTGCAAAAGGTTTCGATGAACCAGAAGCTAGGAAAGAACTTGTAGTTTTGACGCTCCTTGTTTTCTTTCTCTTGTATTTTTGCTATGCTTGAACCAAGGTGAAGCTACATGTCTTTGGTTTGTAGTCTAGTTTCATTTATCTACCTCAATGGAATGATTCGATCATGTGCATAAATTACTTTGCCGCAAGTTTCACTCTTTCTTTTGCTGCATTTTATGCCTGGCTGTTTCGATTGGATCTTATGGGGGCCAGATGATTATGCTTGGGGATGTTAATGACAACGAGTTGAAGCTTGGCATTTTGGTTTGAATGTTAGATTAGCAGAGTTTGTTGAGTATTTGCATGTAAACATATCCAAGTTGAGGTAGGAAAAAGTAAAAAGCTGCTGTGTTTATCCTTTTGTATCTGCTGTTTTCTTCTCCCTGGCAGCCCTTTAAGTGAGTTTCATCATCTAATTTGCTAGTTAAATCTTGTGCCTAAATGATTAATGACGAGGCTGCATGTTTTTATCAGAAGCTATAAATGCTTTGGTGTGAACTTGATGTGAGTTGCGGCTGCAAAAAGTTGCAGCAGAAATTGTAGAAGCAAAGTAGTTTCAGTTGGCCGAAGGTTTTGGATTGCATGCATGAAAACCTTTCAAAAATTGCATTTCAACCCCACATGTTTCTCCTCACTCTATTATGGCCCAAACAATTGAAAAAATCAATCAAATTGACCCCTCAACTTTCTTTTTCCTATCAATTGGGTCCTTATTTTGTGAATATGGGTGGTTTAGTTATCTAAATGCTTCTAATGATGCAATTTCGTATTTATGGGATTATTTGTGATGCCTTGACCATTTCTTTGATTTTGAAGGGTAAATAAGTAATTTCGTTTCATTAGGGCAGCAACTCAAGCGAGGTACATTCTATTCCTTATTTTCACTTTATTTGACTCTATGTGTCTATGTGGCTTTATGTGCTTAATTGTATGTTTTTTGAATGTTTTATTTCATTTATTTATTTGCTTTAATTGTTTAAATTTTGAGTATTTGTGAGACCCCGTAATTTTCTCATTTTCTGGGTTTTATTCTATTTAATGGCATATTTTTTTGCATTTTCTTTATTAGGAAAATTTCTAGATAATTTTTATGAGTAAATATTCTTTTTTAGATGATTTTCTAGTATCGGTTAGTTTTCGAGAAATTAAGAGTGTATATCGGACGTGGGACCCGCTAGTGCGGAAAGTTCGGTACAATTCGGCCAATTAGGTTAAGTTTTGTGTACTGGGATTAATTTGCTAGGTGTTAAGAAATAATTGAAGGTTACATAGATGGATTAGTATTAGAGAGACAAAGAGATAAGCTTAAGTAAGCAAGGTGCCAAGTGTCACAAACCCATTGCAAGTTGGACCTTTGACCAAGACCATGATTTCTTCTTCTTATCTTGACCAAACCTTTTGTTTTCATCATTTCTTCTTCTTGTAAGCATGATGCACGAAATTTTGAGAGAGAAAAGGGTGAGAAAACACAAAAAAATTCAGCCTTGATCTCTTGCTTAAATCATTAAGAATCCAACGAAAAATCCTAATCTACACCGATCAATCTTGAGGTAAGCTTTGAGAGAAGCTTTTGGTGAAGTTTTAGAAGAAGAAAATCTTTCATCCCTCTTGATTTGCTTGTCACCTTTGGGTTTAGAGGTAAAGAGTTGAATATGGCAAGAAACTCTCTCTCTACTTCAAATAATTGTAAATTAGTGACTTGTGATAGTTAAGGTGGTGATTTTATGGAAGATTTCATGACTTTTGGTAGAGATTGATGAATTTCTGATTTTATGCTTGATTTTTCTGATTTCCTATGTTTAGTGTTGGTTAGTCATGGATTATTGGTTAGTTATTGTGTAAAATGAAGTTGATATATGTTGGATGTGATAGATTGTACAAAAATTCTGGTTTGGGGCAAAGATTCCAGATTAGGGTTTCTCTAACCCCTGTTCTGCCCGTTTCTGTTCGACCAGGATAGAGGCCGAATTGGCCTTAGCACAAAACATGAAAGTTGTAGACAATGATGTTTTTTAGTTTTCTGTAAATTTTCAGACCAATCTGAGCTCGGTAGCCTGAGATAAGACGGAAATACCCAGACTGGTCTAGGTAGGAGTTCAGCAAACAGGATTGACATTTCACCCAATCTGACCGTGACTTTTCACCATGATCCTTACCAAATTAGATTTTGGCCAAAACATGAAAGTTGTAACCAATAGTATAAACTAGTTTCCTACAAAATTTCATTTTGATCAGACTACTGTAGCATGTGAAATGACCGAAATACCCTTGACTGTTCATGAAACCTGTTTCGCGCCCAGAATTCTGTTTTGGTGTAGTATGCATGATTTGGCCTTGGAGGTCTTCATAAGAAATGCGGGTTTGTGTTTTAGCTTCGAAACACCATAAGATACACTTCAATCGGACTTCGGTAGCCTGAGTTATTGCTGTTTAACAATTGTGCGGTTAGCCAACCTGTTTGTGAGATTTTGGTTTCGTATATTTCAATTTTGACCTAGATACATTGCAAACTGGAATGAGTGGCCTTCGTCAACCTTGTATTCCCCCTGTTTTAGCTTCGAAATGGTATAAGTTTCACCTCAATCCGATAAGCGTAGCCTCGGATGTACCCATTCCGCAAAAACCCGTCAAAACTGTCTTTTGTAAACTTCGTTTCCGCACTTGTTGTTAGCCTAAATTTTGTCCTTGTATTGTCTTGAGCATATTGAGTGGCTGTTTATGTTATGTGTAATGTTGGGATTGATTGAGGAAAACAATGAAGCCATAATGGCTGGAAATAGGAAAATACAAAGGGCGTGCTGCCAAATTTTCGCTCGAGGGCTAAGATTCTATTTGAGCTTGTATATTTTTCGTTTGGCAAATACTATGACCGTTTTCCATCTTAAAACATGATACCTTTTCCATTTGAACCTTTAAATGTTTATTTACTACTTCATACCAAAATATAGAGGTATGACCTAAGGTTTTCTCAGTCAAGACATGTAGGCCATGTGAGAACCCTGAAAAATATATATATAAATATCATTTTGTAGTTCATTTGCATTTCTTTTAACTCTTTAATAAATTTTAGCATTAATTTCCCTTGTCTGCAAATAAGTCCATAAAAACAATTTTATGTGAAGAATAATATAATTTTCCCAAGATATGAATTTTCTTGACTTTGCTAGACTAAATTAATATCTTTAGGGTTGGAATAATTTTTCGCCTTAAAATAAAATGTTAGAATACTTAATTCCTTTATGCTAAATTAATGATAATTGAATCGTTAGATTTTCTATCTTAAAATAAATTATTTAAGCCCTATGATTAATTCCAATTAGTTCCTAACGATAAATACTAATAAGAAATTTCCGCGTTAAGATGAAAACCAATGAATTTTAGATAAACATGATACTAATATACTAAACATAATTAAGGCGTGAAAATTACGATAATTATGGTCTTATCCTTCTTTGTTTTCACAATAAATGCGTAAAAATAATTTTTATGTGCAAACTGACACACTTGTATTAAATTATTATTTCACTTGACTTTATATTACTAATCGATAAATTTCGAGTTAGACTAACTTTACTTCTTGAGAAATAATAATTGGAAATTCTAATAACTAATTTAATTGCTAAATAATGTAGGAATTACTAGGAACCTTAATATTCAAGTTTAATCGATAATTATTCGATAAAAATGGTTTAGGTATATTAGGAGTTTAAATCACGCTTGGGGATAATTTTTAGAATTAAGTTAGAATTGAGAAATTAAGTTGAGGTTAGGGAGCAAAGTGAAAAGACTAAAATGCCCTTACAATTTCATGCAAACCAAACGCAATCCTCTGACCACAAATCAAATCACATTTGCTATTACCAATTCGATACGCAACCAATTGTTATACGAAATCGATTCTTACACGAAACCTCTATTCCTTAAACAACGGCACCACCATACCATCCTCTCTATCTCACGGCTAAAACCACAATACCATCCTCTCTATCTCACGGCTTAAGACACAATTCAATTTCCTTCTCTGCACAAAACCAAACCGCAAACCATTTCTTCTTTCTAAATACCGAGGCACCACCTTCACCAAATCTCATCTCCTTCTCTGCACAACTCCACCGAAACCACTGCAATTCCTCTTCATAACCACACCTCACCTCTTCCTCTACCTCAGACCGAGAGCATCCGAGAGAGAGGGTCACCTGGTGAGCTACATCCGAGAGCAAGGGAGGAGGGATCGCAGCTGCCATTTTCTTCCTTTCTGTTCTCACCGTAAGCTGAGGGAAGATACCAGGAACCATCGCACCTTTCTTCTACTAGCTGTGACCATTTCCAACTTCAATCAACCGAGCTCATCTTCATCAGCTACAACCAATTCCAGCCGCAACTTAGGAGCCAGGAACCACCGACTACACTTGAAGCCGTGAGCAAGGAAGAAATTTCTGGAAATTTTCGCGTGAGAGATTAGCTGCTATCTAAGGTAAATTCTGGATTAATTAGGTTGTTTATTAGTTAAACAAGCTATATCAGAGCTTGCATGTAGGGATTAGGCAATCGGATGCTGAAATCAAACCATTAGGAAAAATTCTGTTTTGTTAAAATGTTGCTACCGAGACTTTGAGGAGATAATGCAACTCCATTTGTGTTTTTCTGGGGCATCTGAACACCTAAGTGCCTTTAACTGAGTGAAGACTTGAAAATTTAGATCATGCATGCTGAATTGTACATTCGGATGATGTATAAAGCAGAGAAAAATTTCTGGTTGGGTTAAGAAAATTTCTGCCGAGAGCTTAGCTTAAATTTTTGCAGCCTGATTTGGATTAATGTTGTTGTTTAAGCTTATAACCATAATTAGATAGTTAATAACAAGTTAATTAGGCTCTGCATGCAGCTAATTAGTTAGTTTAAACCAGAAAAATAAAATAATAATGCAATCTGTTGCATGCATGTTTGTCCGAAGCTAGCTGTACAGAATTTATGGAAATTTTGGGGATTTGCAGCTGTTGTTGAAGTTAAATTTTGATTTGGAAATATTAATTAGCTAGATAAGTTTTTGCATGACTAATTTAGGTATCTAAAACCATGTTTAGCCGAGGAAAATTGGATTTATAAACACCTAAGTGCTGGAAAAATTCTGGAATAGCCGAGAGGTTTGATCAGAAATTTTCAGTTTGTTTTCTTTTGGATTTTAAACTATTTCTGGATTTTTCCTTGGAATATAATGGTTGAGAAATACAGAGGAGTTGTAAGTCTTAAGTTGTGTAAGTTGGTTAACAATGAAATATTTGACAAATGGAAGATGGAACCAGAAAATGTTGGGTTATACATGTTGGAAATTCTTGTGTGATAGCCAAAGGGTGAGTTGGAACTTTAACTTGATTTTTAAATTGTTCCTTGAAACTTGATGGATGGAAATGCCTGGAAAATGTTGTTTTGGAGTTCTATAAGAAGTGTATGGATGGTTTAAATAAAAACATGTTGGTGTTAAAAGCGAAAAGGAGTTTTCACAAGTGAAAAATTGAAATTTCAGATTTTCGGATGTCCCTGACCAGTCTCAATAAAATGTTTATATCTTGGTGTAGGAAAATCCGTTTAAGGCGCCGTCAATGGCGTTTGAAACTAGAATCATAGGCCTTTGTCCTGTAGAAATTTCATATTTTTCCTCCATGTGTACTGCTGTCTGTGAATCCTCAAAGTAGACTGTTTGTACGAATGTCCTGTTTCTTAGTGAAACTGAAATTGGGTTTTGGATGGAGATTTTAGCTTACTTGTGGTGTAAATTCTTGATTAAATTGTGGTTGGAAGTAATTGATGTTGTCAAGGGCTAATGATTGATGAAGCCCTTGGCCATTTGAATGACTTTATAAGTACTACTGGGAGATGAAAGCTAATTGCTGGAACGTCTTGGAGGCTTTACTTTTATTTTTAATTGCTTATGATGGGCTTGCTGAAACCAAGTGCTAATGATTGATGAAGCCTTGGTTGATCATTTTATTTTATTCAGAAATGCACTTGTTGAAATCTAGGGCTAATGATTGACGAAGCCCTAGTAATTTGCTATGTGATTTTTGCCATATTTTGATCCATATTATGATTTCGAAACGGAATCGGAGCTGTGGAAGTTGTATCGACCTTGCGAACTCGAGTAACTGTGGTCAAAGTACTCAAAAATATTTTCCAGCTAGTATTATATTATAAAACTCAATATCTAGTGTTTTGCCTAAAACTTTCCAACCCGATAATTCTCTCTAGCTCAAACTAGCCTTGATAGCTATAGTAAATAAGTTCTATAGCTTTTGAAAACTCTAAGTCTTATTTTAATTCCTTTTCTTTCCTTAAGCTTTGCACTTGGATAGTTAACTATAGGAAAAGTTCCAAAATACGAGTTTTACTAATTTTAGTGAAAAGCTTGGGAAACTTGCTCGGCAAGAAACCCTATTTTAGGAAAAATAGTTTTTAAGGATAATTTTTGCAAAAGCCGTAACTTTAGAGAAATGTTCAAAGTAACTTTCTAACATTGATATTGAGAGGTTGTCGACTTATTTCAAGAAAATAATACTAGTTACCTTTTATAAGAAAAGTATTCCAAGGAAAACTAAAGGAAACAATTCTTCTACTTTCGTCAAGATTCAACCTATGGAGATTCTTGATTTTTCTAAGGGAAAGTGAACTAGTAGTATATTAGATATACCTCAATATCTATAAGCTTAAAAACTGAGTAGAAACTTATAGTTTCAAATTTTGGTTTTTAGGATACTGTGAGGACGCGGAATTCGATTTCCAACTTGATATCTGAACTCCACTTTTGGTGAGTGTCCCTGCTTGTTCTATTCCTACGTGATTAAAGTGCTTCCTTGAATTAAAATAAGATATTTGCAAAAATTGGTTTTTGATCCATTGAAGTGAGCGGTGTGTACTTTATCACACTAGCCGTTCGAGTGGTGACGTGTATGAAACGTTTTCTAGTGAATCCGTGAATCTAAATGCAGTACGTCGTTGGATAAATTCCTTGATGCCTGAATCTAACTGCAATACGTCGCAGGGTAAATCCCTTGACGCGTGAATCTAACTGCAGTACGTCGTTGGGTAAATCACTCGTCGCATGAATTTAACTGCAATAACGTTGTTGGGTGAATCCCTCGACTAATTTTATACGGGTATATCTCGAGTATACCGCGTCTTTAGTCGAAGTCTGAGCTCGGGACAGGGGTATGAATGGTGTCGGGTTAGGTATCAAAATGAGACGCTCTACATGGATTATAAGTAGTGAGAGTTGACGGAGGGTCAACTACGACAAATGGTGATCAAGCGAGAAAAATGGCTCCTGAGAGCCCACGTATCCTACCTTGTGCTGTTATACGCTTTCCTAACTGTTTAAAGTTGTTCAGTTTTTAATCGCTGTTTGAAATTATGTGATTGCATGTTTTGGGGCACCACTGAGCTTTAGCTCACCCCACGTTTATTGTTTTCCTTAACAGGTTCTGGAAACTGAAAGCTGTATGCTTACTTATGTTTTTCTTTTGGACTGTATTTGAATACTATAACTTATTCTGTGGGCTGTAATGTATTATTTGGGATAATGTATTTTCCTTTTTGGATTGCCACTTGAAGCTGGAAAATGTGTAAACCCTAATTCGATTACTTGGCTTGTAAGCTTGTATTATGGATTTATGTATTTATCTATCTGGTTGGGTACAACTTTATACTTTGGTACGTAGCACGTAGGACGTTTAAGGGCCTCGACTGGTTATTTTTATCACTGCTATCTCTGAGGTTAATGTGGCTTTAGGGATGATCTTATTCGGGAAGAATTATTTTATCATAGATTAGGTTATTCTTCGGAAGGATTTGGGTTGGAATGCTTGCGTGAGTCCTGGCGAGAGTTGGGCAGACGGCCCGCCAACCCTTTGGTTCGCCTCAGGGGGAAGTGGGGTCGCCACAGGCCATAATACCTACTTGAATGTATATTGATTTTGAACCACATAAACGATTCCAAAAAATAATATTTCTGAGCCTGTCTAGTTGGATTCCGACTTGACTTCGATTCAAGTGTTTTCCATTGGAACTGTTATAACCTTTTGAGTTTGGTTTATGACACCCTAGTTATTTTCGTCCACAGATCCAAATTGTTTTTTTTTTCACTTTAAAGTCACCTTTCTCCGTTTTACTCGTAACTAGTCGAGTTCCTTGATTCCACTTACTTGTTTTGCTAGATGAATTGTAATATTCTTTCTCGTTGAATCATAGGTTTTCTCAGTGACCAAGGGTAAGATCCGATAGGACATTTTGGACGTTATTTTGCATAATTCGGTGAGTGTTCCTTGTTTGTTGTATTTTCTTGACTTCATGACTTGTATTATTGTTTGATAACGTGTTAAGTGCTTTCAATGATTTCCAAAACGAGTTTTCTAGGCGAGTGTGTACTTTATCGCACTCGACCTAAATAAATGTGAAATTTTCAAAGATTGAATGATTGGAACGTTACTTGTGCATGAATGTAAGCCTTTTGGCTAAACCGGGCCCTGCCCCTTGTTACTGATCGACTCGAGCTAGAAGCGGACTCGGTCGGGCGATTTGGTGACCTGGGTGAACGTTTGGTATACTCGAGTATTACCTTGTAGGTTGGTGGAGGTTGGTGGAGCCTGGCCAATGTCCATGAAGGGTTGAATGAAATGAACGAACGAACGAACGAGGGTTTTATTGATAAATGAAAAATGCATTTTCAAACGAATGAAGGAAGAAGGGGAATGACAGAAGAACGAACGAATGAACGAACGTATCCTTTTCATGTGTGACTTATTGTAAATGTTGTAAATGTTTCTTAACTTATTGTTTGATTTATGGCTTGATCCTATGTTCGGAACCTCACTGAGCTTTTAGCTCATTCCTTTAGTTTTGTTTTCCTTAACAGGGGAAGGCGAGTAGGGGCGAGAGCTCTGTATCGACTGGCTGGGTCTAGTTTTGGTTTTGTTTTGGTTCTCGCCCTAGTGTTTGGCACGGGTTGGTTGTATGGTGACTTGAGAACTTTTGTATTCTCGACGGTTGTACTTCTTCTGAGATAGCGATGTATATAAGTTTTGTTTTAAGTTTTGGATCCTCGTTTTACTCTTTCTTGTGGTTTTATTTCTGATTTGTGTGAGTGAACGACTGAGTCCCGGCGAGAGCTGGGCGCTGAACCCTCTGGTTCGCCTAAGGGGAAAGTGGAGCTGTCACAGTATTTATTTTAGTTCCATTTTGATTATTTAAAAGACATTCAAATGCCAAGTTGTAATAGTTAGGTTTACTTTACTTCATTTTATTTCACATTCTCCTTTTAGATTGTAGTAGGCCCCCCTCAAATGTAATAGTTAGGGTTTTTATTTGCTTTATATTTGTCTTGTGTGTTTTTGCATGTTTATGTGCTATGTGTTACCGCTTTTTTAGCACCTTGCATCTAGATATTATGATGATGTGTTATGCGTTTATGTGATATTATGTGTTTAAATGCTTTTATTAGGTCTTACATGATTTATTTGATTGTAACAAATGTATGTCATCACCACACTAGTCCAACGCTAGTTGTGATCCATTTTCCGATGCCACACTAGTCCAACGCTAGTTGTGATTTTCTTGTTCGATTTTCCACTAGTCCAATGCTAGTGAGAAATTAGAAATATGGGTTTGTCCAATGCTAGACCCTTAGGAGCCCTTCGAGCGTTAAATCATGATTGTGTAATAAAATCACTTTATTTCATGCATATTTTTTACTTTCTAGGGTCTTTTATCATTTTTTGCATGTTCCTTTTATACGTGTACCCCTTATCCCAAATTTCCCTATATATATATCCCTATGCATGATACATAACATTAGACTTGCATTTCATTTAAGAATTAGAATTAGGGTAGTGCATTTGCTTGACTAGATAGGAAAATGCCCCTTGAGTATGGGATATGGACGAGTTTGGCTTTCTAGCCTTAGCACGCTCGAATTCCCTCTATTGAAGGGAAAATTGAGTCACGAACATTAGTCCCCCATACTCGACATGATGCATTCCTTTAGGTCATGTATATTTGTATAATTATAATTATCTTTATTATTTTTCTTTTCTTTCTTTAGAGTCTCATATTTTTGCATTATTTGTGACCTCTTCAAAGAATACCTATTGGGCATCACAATTAATGTGATTGGCACCAATTAAACTTTGAAGAGATATTTTGACCCCCTGATACTCTCTTAGGTCTAGGATTTGCATTCATATAATACATCCAAATGTGATAAATTTTCAAGTTAAAAAATAAGAAAATTTTTGACTAAATCACGTAACTAGCCTTTGGCTAGGTTGAGAAGGTGTCTTAGATTTCATCCTTGCCTTCCCTCTCATCAAATGTGACTCCCGAATCCTTTTATCTGGTTTTCGTAGACATTGGAGTCGTTTAAAAAGGGTTTTTTTACTTTTTTTGGAAAATTCATTTTTAAGTAACTTGCTACACCTTAACTCGATACCAAGTGGCGACTCCGATTTTTCATTAAAACCTTTTTAACTATTATTTCGGGTCAAAATCGTCATATTTTTATGTCCCATTTAGATCCATATTTTTCTTTATTTTCTAAAAAATCAAAAACTCATTTTTAATCAAAATTAATCAAAAAATTCATTTTTCTAAACTAATTTGTTTTATTTAAAAAATGGGGTGCGACAGTTTGGCGACTCCACTGGGGACTTAGAGAGTCCGAACAAATTTGATTTAGTCAATCTTTTTCTTTTTTGGGTAAAAAAATAAAAAACCCCTTGTGGTTAACCTAATACATAGAAAAGCCCCCATGGTTTCAAAATATACAACACGACTCCTCATACTTTGAAATAAATTGTAAAGGTGATGTAATCCGTTAAACTTAACGAAAATAGACAAAATGACCAAAATGCACTGATATAATTAAGCAAAAGACAGCTCAAAAAAATCACTTGTTTTAGTCTCTAAGTAGAGAGACTTGAAGGTTAAGGGGTAGAATAGGTATATTTGATAAAAATTAGTCATAAAAAAAATTTTTTAGGTTCCAATAAGTCATTTCCGTTAAGTTTAACGGATTCCGTCACCTTTATAATTTAGTTCAAAGTATGAGGTGTCATATTGTATATTTTGAAACCATGGGGGGCTTTTCTGTGTATTAAGCTTACCACAGGGGATTTTTTTGTTGTTTACCCTTCTTTTTTTAACCTTTTCATATATCGCATTTGGATGTTTAGGATTGCATATTTTTCTTTTTTAGGATTTTTGCATTTCATGCGTATCAATTCACTTCCTCACCCGTTTGCGTACGATTGATTTGATGAATGGATGGTTTATTTATGTGATCCCGTGCTTTGTATTGCATTTGGGTGGGGGGATATTACCGTAGAGCCTCACGTCGGTTTTCGATCCCTTCCCTTCAAACAAAGCACTAGCATACGTGCATACGCTTTATTTTTTATCCCTCATTTATTTTTCTTTTAGTGGCTTGTCACGCCACTCTTCCCCATTAGGATTAGGCAACCCACTTGGACGTGTAATCGCGACACGATGTGTGCGTAGCATGATCCGAGGGGTCACTCAATATTCCATTTTAAGTTTTGGGTTGATAGTCTTTAGCTTTTAGTCAAAAATTGAGGATTTTTTATAGATTCACTCAGACATGTACCTGTGACACGATGTGTGCGTAGCAGTGTCTGAGGAATCGCTCGAGTCACCGACAAAGGGCCTTGGAATTGATGACTCTTGGCCACGAGTCTGAAGACTTGGGGACCTGAGCTTATCAAGTCTAGATGCATTAGTGAGCCAAAACCTCATGCATCCATGATCGTTTATCTAGGGTAGAGTCTGCCTTACCCTATTAGAGACACTAGGCACGAGGGGAGGGATTCCACCCCTCTTTTCTTATTTATCTTTGTTGCTTTTTATATTATTTAATTGCCAATGTGTTATGTGATTATGTGTTGAACTAACGTTTCTTTGTTGTTTTGTCTTTTGCATTCACCAACGCTAGAAAATAAGAGATCTGGCATAATCCTCTTTTAGAACCTACCCTCTTAGATAGGTTATTGCACATTTAAATTTCAATGTATTACATTTGTAGGTGCACATCATTCTAGGCCTACCCTGACATACAAAGGGTCCTTTTTGGTCATGATATAATTGCATGTTTTATTGTTTTAATAAACTGGCATCATGCATCCACCTTAGAAGGGAATGTCATTTAAGGAATCTCGTGTTAGGAATAAACTGCCTTGTGTTTTGGATATATAATCCAATGAGACTTGCACGTTTATATTTCCTGTAACAACCGAAGGGGTAGTGCATAAGATAAGATAGGATCCGATCTTTTCTGTGACGCCCCGAAAAGTATGAGTGTGAGAACCCGTAAAAACCCTAATCTTTTCCGAGGGTTTTATTTCCTTTAATAGCATGTTTTCTGCATTTCCTAGCTTAGAAAATTTTCCTGAGGAATTTTTATGAGTAATTATAGTTTTTAGATAATTTTTCTAGCCTTGGTGAGTTTTTAGAAAATTAAAGATAAATAATGGACGTGGGACCCACTAGTGCGAAAAGTTTGGAAAAAATTCGGCCAATTAGATTAAATTCCGGACAGTATGTGAAATTTATCGGGTGTTAAGAGATAAGTAGAAGATGTGAAGTGATTGATGTGAGAGGAAAAAGAAAAGATAAGATTGCATTTAATGAAGTGACAAGTGTCACTCTTTCATTGGATTTGACTTATGACAACTATTCATGGTTTTTGACTTTTGACCAAATTGGTTAAATATCTTGAAAATTACCTCAAAAATCACCATTTATTTCTCCTTGATGGCCGGCCCTCTCAAGCTCAAGAAAGGAAGAAACCTCTTCAACTTCTTGATTTCTTCTTGCTTCAATCCAACAACTCAACCATTTACACTTGTTTTACTCCATAAAATCCTCCTAGTTGGTGTTAGTAAGTGGTTTAGTGAAGTTTGTTTGAAGAGCTAAGGTGTCCAACATCTCTACCTCTCTTGGTTACTAGGTGAGTGGTGTGTGAATGCCCTCTTACACTTAATGAAGCTTAAGTTATGTTTAGTAGTGGCTAAAGTGATGATATATGTGATTTATTTCTTGGTTTGAAGTGATTTGGTGAAGTTTTTATTTTATTGATGAATTTTCTGGTTTAATATGATCTTGATGTTGTGGACTTGTATGATGATTGGCAATGGCCTAGAATGGCTCAAGTAGGTGTGAATTATTGATAATTGCAACCAATTTTGGGTTTGGATTGAAATGTGAAAAGTTAGGGTTTCATAACCCCCTTTTCTGTCCGGTTTTGTATCATATGGTTAGAAGCCGAATTGGCCTTTTCTTAAAACATAAAAGTTGTAGCTATTGATCTGTTTGAGGTGCCTGTAAAATTTCAGGTCATTTGGAGTAGTGTAGAGTGAGATATGTCGATTTTACTATTGCTGTTCTGGGTTGATCAGAATGTGGAAACTGCGCCTGTAATTGGCCATTTTGACTGGAATTGCTTTGGATTTGGATGTTGGTGTCTTCTGATGAAATGTAGCTGGATGTCTTAGCTACCATATGCCTTTGGAATCAATGCATTTGGACCTGTATAGACTGAGTTGTACGAATTACAGCATAGTGTGATTTGTAAACCTGCAATTACGGTTCTGGTTTGGTATTCTGCATTTTTGACCTAGTTGTGCTAGGATTTGGACTGAGTGGCCTTCTACATTGTTGTAGCCCTATCTCTTATCTTCGAAACGGTGGGTCTTGCACCTTCATCTGACAATCGTAACGCCTTTGGTACCATTACCGTAAAATGACGTCAAAACTGTTTTTCTGGTTATGAGCTTAAGTTTCATTTCTGGATTTTTTTTCCCTAGCTTGACTTGCACTAGTACTACTTGGAGCTTGCTGAATGGCTATTGGATGAACTTGTTGTTGTGTGTGTACCTTTGGGACTGGCTGAGGAAATAATGAAGCCATGATGGCTGGAAAAGTTAGCAAATTCAGGGGAAGTGCTGTCCGAACTTTTAAAGGACTTGTTTGCATTGAGTTTGTGATCTAAGACTTGGATTTGAGCAAGGCAATGATACATGATGGATGGTTTCTGAGCCGTGGAGGTGAGTGACCCCAAACTATTGTTAAAGCTTCTTATGAACCGTTTCTTGCACTATTTACTTGATTGCATATCATGAGTGCTTGCATGTGGCCCATGACATGTTTTGGCTTAAATGAGTGCTTGGAATTTGTGTGCTGAACACCAACGTCTCCACCTCTGTGTACTGTTCATCTGGAGCAAATGGCTCCCCCACTGACTGTTTACTGTTTAATGTTTGTTTGGAGCGTTGGGTGTTTAAGTACAACGATTTCGCTGGCTCACGAGAGCAATAAATGTACATTTGATCTTGAAATCATGACATCACTGAAATGAACGACTGTGAAACTGAATTGATTACTGATTTTAATGGTTACTCGCTGAGCTTCTAGCTCACCCCAAAAATGTTTTATTTCCCCCCCCACAGCGCTCAAGGCGAAGAAAAGCTTGGAGTGCTTATTCACGTGACTGGATGGCTTATATCGTGTACAGTTTAAGTTTGGATCTATTTTATGTACGAGTTGGTCTTGTATAAATATTTGATATTGATATGGATGTAAGTATACGTTCCACGATTGGAATCAGTTTCCGCTGCATTTGTAATATGTAATCATTGGAGAATTTGATGTAATTTTGAGATTTATATTGTAATTGGGTTGAGGACTGTAGTGAGCGACTGAGTCCCGGCGAGAGCTGGGCAGGCGGTCCGCCGAACCCTCTGGTTCGCCTTAGGGGGAGGTGGGGCCGTCACAGTTGGTATCAGAGCTTAGGCTTCAGATCTCTGTAGTGTATCCTAGGTTTGAAGTTTAGGATGCCGGACTGTGGGCTTGGTTTGAAATATTAGTGATTCTTGCGGGATGACTTGACTTGATTAGTACAAGAGGGAATGTCGAGGACGACATTCTTTTAAGGAGGGGAGATTGTGACGCCCCGAAAAGTATGAGTGTGAGAACCCGTAAAAACCCTAATCTTTTCCGAGGGTTTTATTTCCTTTAATAGCATGTTTTCTGCATTTCCTGGCTTAGGAAATTTTCCTGAGGAATTTTTATGAGTAATTATAGTTTTTAGATAATTTTTCTAGCCTTGGTGAGTTTTTAGAAAATTAAGGATAAATAATGGACGTGGGACCCACTAGTGCGAAAAGTTTGGAAAAAATTCGGCCAATTAGGTTAAATTCCGGATACTGTGTGAAATTTATCGGGTGTTAAGAGATAAGTAGAGGATGTGTAGACACCAAATTTTTGGTGTAATTTCATTTACTATTTATTTTTAGTTTTTTATTTGTCGTGTTAGTTTTATTCGATTTTTAGTTTTTAGTTTTTAGTTTTATTATTATTTTTAAGTTTTTAGCATAGAATTTCTCGAAATGAAAAGAAAAGCATTCAAAAAAAATATGTTTTAATTTAAATTCAATGTTTTCTTGGAAAAAATGGAAAAAATGAGAATGAAAATGAAAAATGAAAAAAAGTGAAAAAAATGAGAAAAATGAAAAATGGAAAGTGGCATTTTTGTTGTTTCAAGTTTATTTATTTTATCCAATGTTAATTAAGTTGTTTTTGTTATTATTGTTATTATTATTATTATCATTTTTGTTTAATTAATAAATTAGTTAAAAAAAAAATTGAGCCGTGGCATGCAAGCTGCAATTTTTTGCAGTTTGCAAAGGAGGACTTGTGCGGCTCCTTAAGCTGCAAATATGGTGGCAATGTTTTAAGGGTTTAGGAGGGGGGTTGATGATATAAAAAAGCAAGAGAAGGGACAGCCGTAAAAGAGGAGAGAGGGGACGGCTGCAAACTGAAGAAAATAACACAGAGAAAAGAAAAACGGCAAAAAAAGGATCGATACACAGAGGGAAAAAGAAGAAAGGAATCTGGAAAAGGAGGAGGGTTTGGGAGAGCCAGAAATTTAGAGAACGAGAGAGAGAGTGGAGAGTTCTGCAAAGGGGTGGCGGACAGAAAACAAAAGAAGCTAATGGCCAAATCAGGAAGATTGCTGGGCAGAGGGAAAAGAAATCCATTATCGGGCTATTGATGCTTTGCGTTCAGATTGAAGTATTCAGCCGCCAAATCTGAGTTCCAAGTAGCAGTTCCTCCAACGCTAGGCGCTCCTGAGGGTAACTCTCTCTTCATTAGATAGGGTTTGTATGTCTCACCTGGGAATTTTGTGACTTGTCTCAACCATAAGGTGTTGAAGGTAATCCCTTTGCCTTTGATCTCTCACGCAAGTTCAGATTTTTATTGAGTAGGTCAAGGAAAAACCTTGTTGCATCTTGTTCCCTTTGCGTTTTGTTGCATGATGTGTGTCTGAGGTTTGTCCTTGCAAACAAAGTCTGATGTTTGTTTAGGAAGTATAGTTTGGTTTCGAATGGGCTGTGTGGTCCTATTCTTGAAGCAGACATCTGAGATTATGAATTCCTATCCTTGTGTGCCGTTTGTTTTTCATGGTCTTGGCTAGTTATATTTCTATGTTTAGTTGCTTCGATGGGTTTGAGCTTGGTGACCGTGTTTGAATGATAAGGGACTGTATTATGGGTTGTTATTTCAATTTTTGGCCAGCACTGGAACGATGAAGACTGCGGGAAAATATGAGGTTCCGACAAAGCTCATTTCCTGCTGTCTCTTTGATTATTGCCGCCTCCCTCTTTGTTGTTGCGTGGGTAGTTGCGGTTTTGGGTTTGCATGCTTAGGGACTGGAATACTTGAATCATGTTCAAATGTTTGATGAAAAAGTAAATTTCAGATTGCTAAGTCACTGTCACACGAATGTTTTGTCCAGAATTTTTCCACCAATTTTTGCCATGTTTTTCTTGTTATTTGGATGACTGAGTCGAGTGTTTTGTTGTTTAGCTTAAAACTATGATTTTGGTTAACATTTTCTACTTGAGCAAAGCTATGTGTTTGAGTTTGAAATCTGATTTCCAAAGCAGAGCTAATGGTAACTGAAAAATTGCAGCAAGAACTCTGTGAAAATATTTGGAACTTGCTAGTTTTATTCATTTTTAGATTTCCTTTGTTTGCATGTTTAATTTTGCATTTTGATAAGAATCTAGGGAGTCTGAATGTTGGACATGAATCTCTGTTTCAAATTGTCTTGAGCTGCATGGGTTACTAAATGCCGCAAGTTGCAAGAGCTTGCTAATGAAAATTGCAGGAGTTTGACTGCTGAAAGTTCTCTTGTTGGTGGAATATTTCTCAATTAACTTGTATGAAAAAGCTTCTAAGAATTGCATTGCCATGAGGTGTTTAGTCATGTTTTGTTTAGAGTTAGTTCAAAGTTTGTTAGTTGAAGGTTTGAAATGAAACTTGCGTGTGAAATGGAAGCTGCCAATACATTTTGTTTGAAAGGCAGTAGGCTTCATCTTAAGTTGCAGAAATTTGCAACAAGAAATCTGGTTCTATGGTCACATCTTGGCTTTGTTTCATTGCGCTTTGCATGATTAGTTTTTGGGCATGATGTTGGTCTTAAGGAAGCTAATAAACGTTGAATTTGAAGCCCTGTCCAAGATGTTTGGGTGACTAGTAAAATGTTTGAGTTTGCAGAAAATATAGCAACCAGAAATGAAGAAGCTGTCCGTATGCATGCATGTAAATGTTCAAGAAAATTGCATTAAACCCCCCCAAGTCTCCCCTTGTTCCACCATGACCCAACCAATTGAATGTTTTCTCAATTTGGTCCTTGGTAGTTTTTAATTTTACAACTTCATTGCTTGTTTGCTTCAATTAACTACTATGCTTTGTTTAAATTGCACCTCATGCATGAATTTAAGAGCTTTATGACCATGTGAGCCCGTGTTTGCATGTTTCTTTAATTTTCCCAAATAAATTGGTACCTTGACCATTTCTTTTATTTTGGAGGATAAATAAGTGATTTCACTCCATTTAGGGCATCAATTCAAAGGGGACGGTATAATTTCTTTTATCCCTTTTTGTGTCTCTCCTATGTGGCTCAACATGCTAAGTGAATTGCATGTCCACTTTGCTTTCCTAGCTTTTCTTTAATTCCTTTTACTTATGTCATTTACTTTTTGTTTTCATTAAGTTATTCTTTTAATGGGGTATGTGTACACCTCTTGGCTTGTAATAGATAGGGCTGTGGCGAGCAATTTGGTCCTTTTTCCCTTTCCCCTTTTGTTTTAGTTAGTGAATGTAATAGGTTCATTAGCTTGGTTGCATGCCTACGTGTTAAGTGTTAATTTGCTTTGTTAGGGCCTTGCATCTAGTCGAGCATGCTAAATGTTATGTGCTATGTGTTTATGAGTATTTGGCATGTCTACTCGCTTTCCTTAGCCATGAATGAATGTGATGGATGAATGTACGTTTCCGCTAGTCCAACGCTAGTCGGAATTCATAGAATGGGCTAGTCCAACGCTAGACCCTTAGGGATTTCCCCTCGTTAGCACATCATTTGCTTGTTCACCACATATCACGCATTTTCCTTAGTTTTATCATTTGGCATGATCCTCGAACCTCTTTTCCCCTCATTTTAGGTTTTGCATCCCATACTATCTATAGGGTTCATTTTGCTTGAGTGTCCCCTTAAATATGGGATATAGACGAGTGTGGCTTTTTCTAAGCCTTAGCACGCTTGTATTCCCTCTATAAAAGGGCAAATTGAGTCACGATTTAGGTCTCCCCGTACCCAATATGCATGAATTCCCTAGGCTCATGCATTTCTAAGTCCACTCTATCATTACACTTTCACTTTTGTCTCATTTGCACACGTACACCTTTTATCCCTTCACTTGCACACTTTCACTTTTGTCTCATTTGCACACATGCACCTTTTTATCCCTTCACTTGCACACAAACACTTGTAAATACATTTGCACACCTCCACTTACATGCTATTATTTTTATTATTTTTTCTCACTTCACATATCATCACATTGCATACATGCATTCCATTCATTTGCATCCCACTCGCATTATTCGTGACTTCTTCAAAGGATCGTTATTGGGCTTCACAATTAATGTGATTGGCACCACTCAACTTTTGAAGAGAAATTTCCCCCAATACCCCTAGGTCTAGGGTTTGCATTCATGTAGTGCATCCAAATGTAATAAATTCTTTGGTTAAAACAAGAAAATCTTTGATTAAATCATGCAACTAGCCTTGGCTAGGTCAAAGGGGTGCCTTGGATTTTATCCTTGCCTTCCCCTTCGTCAAATGTGACTCCCGAACCTTTTTCGTTGGTTTGCGTGGACTAGGAGTCGTTTAAAAGGGGTTTCTTACTACTTTTTCCTATTTTTCTCTAAAAAATTCATTTTTAGGTGACTTGGTACACCTTAACTCATTACCAAGTGGCGACTCCGTATTTTGTTTCAAAAAACCCTTTTTAAACTATAATTTTGGGTCAAATCGTCGCATTCTCAAACCCCCATTTAGACCCATTTTTCTTTCATATCACAATTCATTTTTCAATCGCAAATTGAACCAAAAACACACTTTTAAACCATTTATTTATTTATTCAAAAAAATGGGGTGCGACAGGATGTGAAGTGATTGATGTGAGAGGAAAAAGAAAAGATAAGATTGCATTTAATGAAGTGACAAGTGTCACTCTTTCATTGGATTTGACTTATGACAACTATTCATGGTTTTTGACTTTTGACCAAATTGGTTAAATATCTTGAAAATTACCTCAAAAATCACCATTTATTTCTCCTTGATGGCCGGCCCTCTCAAGCTCAAGAAAGGAAGAAACCTCTTCAACTTCTTGATTTCTTCTTGCTTCAATCCAACAACTCAACCATTTACACTTGTTTTACTCCATAAAATCCTCCTAGTTGGTGTTAGTAAGTGGTTTAGTGAAGTTTGTTTGAAGAGCTAAGGTGTCCAACATCTCTACCTCTCTTGGTTACTAGGTGAGTGGTGTGTGAATGCCCTCTTACACTTAATGAAGCTTAAGTTATGTTTAGTAGTGGCTAAAGTGATGATATATGTGATTTATTTCTTGGTTTGAAGTGATTTGGTGAAGTTTTTATTTTATTGATGAATTTTCTGGTTTAATATGATCTTGATGTTGTGGACTTGTATGATGATTGGCAATGGCCTAGAATGGCTCTATTAGGTGTGAATTATTGATAATTGCAACCAATTTTGGGTTTGGATTGAAATGTGAAAAGTTAGGGTTTCATAACCCCCTTTTCTGTCCGGTTTTGTATCATATGGTTAGAGGCCGAATTGGCCTTTGCTTAAAACAAGAAAGTTGTAGGTATTGATGTGTTTGAGGTGCCTGTAAAATTTCAGGTCATTTGGAGTAGTGTAGAGTGAGATATGTCGATTTTACTGTTGCTGTTCTGGGTTGATCAGAATGTGGAAACTGCGCCTGTAATTGGCCATTTTGACTGGAATTGCTTTGGATTTGGATGTTGGTGTCTTCTGATGAAATGTAGCTGGATGTCTTAGCTACCATATGCCTTTGGAATCAATGCAGTTGGACCTGTATAGACTGAGTTGTACGAATTACAGCATAGTGTGATTTGTAAACCTGCAATTACGGTTCTGGTTTGGTATTCTGCATTTTTTACCTAGTTGTGCTAGGATTTGGACTGAGTAGCCTTCTACATTGTTGTAGCCCTATCTCTTATATTCGAAACAGTGGGTCTTGCACCTTCATCTGACAATCGTAGCACCTTTTGTACCATTACCGTAAAATGACGTCAAAACTGTTTTTCTGGTTTTGAGCTTAAGTTTCATTTCTGGATTTTTTTTTCCCTAGCTTGACTTGCACTAGTACTACTTGGAGCTTGCTGAATGGCTATTGGATGAACTTGTTGTTGTGTGTGTACCTTTGGGACTGGCTGAGGAAATAATGAAGCCATGATGGCTGGAAAAGTTAGCAAATTCAGGGGAAGTGCTGTCCGAACTTTTAAAGGACTTGTTTGCATTGAGTTTGTGATCTAAGACTTGGATTTGAGCAAGGCAATGATACATGATGGATGGTTTCTGAGCCGTGGAGGTGAGTGACCCCAAACTATTGTTAAATCTTCTTATGAACCGTTTCTTGCACTATTTACTTGATTGCATATCATGAGTGCTTGCATGTGGCCCATGACATGTTTTGGCTTAAATGAGTGCTTGGAATTTGTGTGCTGAACACCAACGTCTCCACCTCTGTGTACTGTTCATCTGGAGCAAATGGCTCCCCCACTGACTGTTTACTGTTTAATGTTTGTTTGGAGCGTTGGGTGTTTAAGTACAACGATTTCGCTGGCTCACGAGAGCAATAAATGTACATTTGATCTTGAAATCATGACATCACTGAAATGAATGACTGTGAAACTGAATTGATTACTGATTTTAATGGTTACTCGCTGAGCTTCTAGCTCACCCCAAAAATGTTTTATTTCCCCCCCACAGCGCTCAAGGCGAAGAAAAGCTTGGAGTGCTTATTCACGTGACTGGATGGCTTATATCGTGTACAGTTTAAGTTTGGATCTATTTTATGTACGAGTTGGTCTTGTATAAATATTTGATATTGATATGGATGTAAGTATACGTTCGACGATTGGAATCAGTTTCCGCTGCATTTGTAATATGTAATCATTGGAGAATTTGATGTAATTTTGAGATTTATATTGTAATTGGGTTGAGGACTGTAGTGAGCGACTGAGTCTCGGCGAGAGCTGGGCAGGCGGTCCGCCGAACCCTCTGGTTCGCCTTAGGGGGAGGTGGGGCCGTCACATTTTCGAAAACGGCAAAGCAGTTTTTGCATATTAGAATATGAGTATCTAACAATCATCTTTTGGCCATTTTAAATGAAATTGGTAAAATTCCCTTGCTTAAAGGACATTAACTTGAAGAAATTCACAAATAATTTCTTATTGTTAAGACGATAAATATATTGAGGCTAAATCTTGATTTTAGGAGGTTCATAGACTAATGCATCGCAATGATTTTTTAAAACTACCAATGGATAGACTATTCAATCAATTTTTGAATAAACCATCAATTTCATTAAACCATTTTATTCCTCAATTTCATCCCAATCCATTTGATCAATTCATTTAATTTTAGGACAATTTAATTATTTTTTTAATAAATCATTAATTCCATTTCATTCATTAGACCAATCCACCTATTTTAGGGTGATCCAGTCAATTTTTAATAAATTATCAAGTTTTATTCAATTCAGTTTGACCAGTTTACCCTTTTAAAGATAATCTAGTCAATTTTGAATAAATCATCAATTTTATCCGATCCACTTGACCCGTTTATTCTCTTTTAGGATTTCGATTTAAGATTCACTGAAAACCTAGTTGAGATATGGCTCTTTCACACATCACTTTATGTGTTAGCCAAAGTAACCAATCCATTCGGACTTAGTCCTCGTTTTGTTGGAAAATGTCTCTTCTCACTCCAATTGGTCAAATTTTTCAAATTATTTTTCACTCAATCAGTCGATCGGATTCATCAGATATTGTATAGTACCTACCCTAGAGGATTGCATTCTCGTTCTAGGCCAACCCTTGGCATAAAAGGACTCCTCCATAGGACATGCATACCCATTTTACAATTTTGCTTATTAATTTTGGGTATTTTTTTCCTTTATTTCCCCCTCCCCTGCATTTATAAAAAATGTCTTAATAAAGTAAAAAAAATATTTTTATATATCTGATAACAATTTTGATCTAATAAACCTTGAAAATTACAAGTATTACTTGATTCTTGGGCAGACCCTACAATGAAAACATGAACGATCTATCTGGAAGTGCTAGGCTAAAACCTCTAAGAGACTTCATAATTGTTTTTCAAAGCAAAGAAAAATTTTGTTTGTTTGATTTGTTAATACATTTTTGTTCCAAAAGAAAAGGAGACAAAAAAGTGTCTATATGTGGAGCTCTTTAGAAGTTTTTCTCTTCTCATTTGTATTATAATTGAACAAGAAATTTTGTTTTAAACTTTTTAACTAGTATTGTTTTATATATATTCATGTACATTTCCTTCTTTATTTTGCTCATTGGAGATTTCATGATGAATTTTAAGAAATAAGACTAAATTGAGATATTTCAACCTCATGCCTGAAAATTTACAAGTGTATGTTTTCTAAAATCTTTGCATACACTAGATTGGTGATCCAAACTGTACAATAAGAGTGCTCAAAATTAAAAGAAGTCACTCAAACTGATTGGTCTATCTCGAAAGACTCAATGCAATACCCTTTTCTCCTTCACTGTACAATTTATAAAAAAAAACAAAAAAAAAATCACATTGATTGATAAATTGCAAATTGGGGCAATCTTTGCTTGAAAAATATCCACTGTGTCTAATCAGATTCAATTTATATCTAAGTGAAAGCAAAAATATACATTATTCTTATTTGTTTTGAAAGTTTGGAATAATACTTCAAGTGTTCGTTTCTCTATCTATACAGATTTTATCATTTACTCTCACATTTGAGCCTTTAAAAAATAATTTCGTTTCAAATAAGAGTCTTAATGATCACTACCCCTACATTGGAAGATTTTCAAATATGAAAAGGAAGTGGGTTCTCAATGAGCATTTCGTTACTTTGGTTGTCATGAAGCGTAAGAAGGATACTTTGGCCATCGTTTCTACAATCTAAACACTATTTATCCCTTGCATTCTCATTTAAGCCAAAATGGGTGGTTCTTTTCCAAAGCACTTATGATCGCACCCCACATTGGGGAAGGAGATTGAAGAATTTTTTTTAAGAGGAAAAAAGGCAAAAATGCTAAAATTAAAAGAAAAGAAGGAATTGCAAATTGGAAAAAATTGATTCTACTTGGGCTTCAATTTTGAAAAGAAAAAAGAGAGAAAGAGAAAAGAAAAAGGAAGAGTATTGTCCGGCGGATTACTTATGTTTCACAGATATGGATGAACAAGAGTCTTCCTCAATCAATAAATTCATATATATGTAAGAAATTTCGCATTAATGAAAGTTTCCTGTCAGAGTTAATGTAAGGAACGGAATAAAAATCAGGTCCTCTTATTTTCCAATCAAATATTCTATCCCTAGTTATCCCTTTTGAACTTTCATAATAAATTATTTCGTTTGCCAACCCCTGAGAATCGTAAACCCCACACTGGAACAAATTTAAGTTGAAAAGGAAAGAAAAGTCTCAAGAGGTGAAAAGTGATAAAGCAACAAAAGCAAAAACAAAGAAAAAAGAAAAGAGAACCTCAGTTAAGCATAAATTGGGGCAAATTTTTTGAAATTTCAAAGGAATAACAGAAGGCCAAAAAGGAAAAGAGCGAGAGAAAAAAAAACCTCAGTTGAGAATAAATTGGGGCAGGTTTTGATTTAACCCTAAAAAATAGGGTCGGAACAACAATGTGATTTCGGATCATTTAAACCACTTTTAAAAATTCGCTTTCAAGCCTTAACTTTTCTAAGCACCCCACCAGACCCCATTACAAAAGACAAAAGTTATAACTTCTGTTTTTCGCAATATCTCTGTTAAGAATTTTTATAATTTATTGGCAAATAATGCTCTTATACTGATGTCAGGAAATTTTTTAGATGTATATCTGAATTGATTAGGTGTGAGGTTGACCCTGTTCATCATGTGAAAACCCGAAAGGACACCTTTGAAAAGAAAAAGAAAGAAAAAAAATAAGCAAAATAAATGCAAAGGAAATGCAAAAAGATTCAATGCTGAAAGTCCCTGTTGAGTGATGATAAAAGTCAAACAAAATCCAAGATCTTCGAGTCCAAAATTGGAGCAATTTTTTGGAAGAAATGTGATTTTCAGTGCAATGTCCTTGAAAATCTTATTTCTTTAACTATCGTCTTCAAACTGCATTACGAGTTCATAAAGCCCATCGCTGACTTATCCTTCATGACAACTCGAAATAAAGATCATGCTTCTAAGGAATCCATCAATCACTCATGATCATAAGGCCATAACTAGTTTTCACATGTTTAGCTATCGTTTCTACGCATATGTTACAAGCTTATAATGCTTATATGTTGACTAAGTTTTCTTAAGAAATAAGGGTGACAAACTATTTGTTTTCACTAAGATGTGATATTGAATGGATTACATACAATTTGGGCACAAGAATAAGATAGATTCTAACCTCTCATTTCCATTAACCACCTCAAAATCAGAAACAACACCACTTGATTATTCCTGAAAGATGAACTAACAAGAAGTGGTGACCCATTACCCTAAGCATCGATGCTAAAGTGAGGAAAAAATCTTTTGTAATTTGGTATTATTTTAAGAAATTTTTCATGAAATTTTTTATATGAGTTTAAGCAAGACGTTTAATTTTCTTCACATTATCTATTAGTATGAGATTATCTCCTAAATTTTGGGGAATACAGTTTTGTACTTTGTTCAAATAAATAGAGAGTCATCCGAATAAAATTTTTTGCAACCAAAGAGGCCCACACTAGGGCAAATTTTTATTTGTGAGATTTCGCAAAATAAGCCCACACTAGGGCAAATTTTTTGTAATATGTTTGAGAATTTTGCACAATAGTCAAGTAATATACTTTCGAATCAATCACGCTGCTCTTTTCACGAGTAGTAGTTGCATTAATTTTTTAAAAATAAGAAATTTAAGTGCATCTTGTACTTTGGTAAGCCCCCTGTGCAGGTATTCATGACTGAAATCGATGAATAAACATCTAGTGATGCGAAAGGGCACCTCAAAAAAAAAAGGGAAAAAAGAAGAGAGAAAAAGAAAAAGAAAAAAGAAAAAGAAAGGAAAAAGAGCAAAAAGAAAAGGAAAAGAAAAGAAAAACAAAATAAAAAGGGTTAGGGCGACCATAGCGAAAACGCGAAAGGGCACTAAGGTAGGATTTTGCCAAGAGCAGGCATGAGTTGAAATAGCTGGTGACTCGATTTATTTGGATTTCTCCTCATCTTTGTAGTGCTTTCGCCAACACCAAACTCCGGAGCAGAGATAGTCAAAAAGGCCGAGGATGACGTTTCATGCCAAAGGTCACTTTATTTTGATTCTCTTTACAACGATGTTTTGCAATATTTTTGCAATCATTTGTTCAACAAAGGAAAGCACAATGGAACAATGAACAATTGACAACCTTGATCTTAGACAGAGAAGTTTGTCTCAATGGAATATCAGAAATCAAAACTCTCAAAATGCCTTGATGACAAAACAGCTTGCCGAACAAAAATGGACATCGTGGATGATGAAATTGGGAAAGGAAAGTTTCAAATGAAAATGACAACACATCACACTGGGGCAAAAATTTTGGGCTATTTTCAGCTAAGCATACTGGAATGCCCCGTTTTAAATTTCTCGTTCGGGTCAGTCCCATTTTAAATTCCTCGTTCGGGTCAGTCCCGTTTTTAAATTTCTCATTCAGGTCAGTCTCGTTTTAAATTTCTCGTTCGAGTCAATCCCGTTTTAAATTTCTCGTTCGGGTCAGTCCCGTTTTAAATTTCTCGTTCGGGTCAGTCCCGTTTTAAATTTCTCGTTCGGGTCAATCCCATTTTTAAATTTCTCATTCGGGTCAGTCCCATTTTAAATTTCTGGTTCGGGTTAATCCTGTTTTAAAATTCTCGTCTGGGTTGGTCCCACTAGTGAGCATTTCATTTACACTGCCACTAAACATGGGTTAGTCCCACTAGTGAGTATTTCATTTACAACGACACTAAACATGGGTTAATTCCACTAGTGAGCATTTCATTTACACGGTCACTAAGCATGGGTTAGTTCCACTGGTGAGCATTTCATTTACATCGACGCTAAACATTGGTAAGTCCTACTAGTGAGCATTTCATCACTTGGCCATTAAACATGGGTTAATCCCACTAATATGCATTACATCTTATCATTAGACATGGGTCAGTCCCACTAACACTTCATTTCACCAACATCATGTTGGGTCTGGATTTTGTGCCACTAACAGCACTTTGGACTTGGATTTCGTGCCACCAACATCACAAACATCACGTTGGGTTTGGATTTTGTGCCACCAACATCACAAATATCACCAGCATCCCGTTGGCCTTGGATTTTGTGCCACCAACATCACGTTGGGCTTGGAATTTGTGCCACCAACATCACGACAGAATTGGGTATTATCCTATTGACCAATTATCAAGGCATACTCGGGTTTTATCCCACTGATCGATTGTCAAGACAGGCTATAGTATTCATCCCACTAACCTTTTGTGTTTACATGTTCAAACTCACGATAGAATAATTGTATGTAATGTAACGACCCCACCTCCCCCTAAGGCGTACCAGAGGGTTCGGCGGGCCGCCTGCCCAGCTCTCGCCGGGACTCAGTCGTTCGCTACAGTTCTCAATTAAAAATTGAAATAAATCACTAGAATAAATAGGGCATTGATCCAAACTTAAAGCGGAACTTATATACATTGCCAACCCAAAAGAGAATATAAACATCAAATATACAAGGGTTCTCAATCCTTCATACGTCCAGCCCGTGCCAAGCACTAGGCGAGAACCGCTACAAAAGAAACAAAAGAAACAAAACTAGATTGGCTAGTCTATCTCAAGCTCACGTCCTCGCTCGCCTTCCCCTGTAAGGAAAATAAAACTAAAGGAATGAGCTAAAAGCCCAGTGAGGTTCCGAACACATAATCAGATAATCAATCTAATACATTAAACATGGAGTATCAATAATTCAAGAAACATTTACAATGGAAAGCGATAGTAACACATTCATTAAAAGGATACGGCTCACAAGGAGCAATTCGTTATTTCGTTCATTCGTTCTCCTGACATTTCCCCTTATTCCTCCAATCATTAGAAAATGCATTTTTCGTTTATCAATAAACCCTCGTTCGTTCGTTCGTTCGTTCGTTCATTCATTCATTCATTCATTCATGCTAAATCCATTCCACTTGGCTCTCATCTACAACCCAAGAAGAATCTGGAACTTGGAACCAATTTGATGGCTGAGGGAGAGACGGTGAGCTGAGGTTGTTTGTGAACCATCGAGATGAGATTTAAGGGTTTCAATCTGATATAAAAAGAAAACTAAAAGTTTAGAGAGGGGGGCAGAAAGGGGTGACGGTTGAAAGGGGTGGTAGAGAGATATAGAGTGACGGCAGAGAAGGAAAAGTAAGTGTGTGAGGCCTGAAGGTTGCGAGAAAAAGAAACCGAGAGAGTGATGGATGAAAAGAGAGAAACAGAGGGGGAAAGGGAAGAGAGGAGAGTGCAGGAATCGTTAGTCTGCTTCATCCTGAAGAACTAGGACAGAAGGATTTTGCTTCATCTGGGCACTCTGGACCCGTTTGATTCCAGTTTCCTCGCATCGATTCGGTACAACGACTGGTTATAGTTAACAATAATTTTCCTTTAGTAGTTGGTTTAACACTTTGTATGAGATTTGGGAAGCATTTGCATAGATGAGTTTCTTGGATTTTTTCTTTCGCATGGTAACTGATGCTATGGAAAGGGGCTTTTGATGATTTGATTTTGTCAAAGCTTTAGACTAGTTTGATGCTTGATAGCTCAATGGGTCGACTAAAAAATGTTAGCTTTTGACAAACACATCTAGGGTTCTTTAGAAAGCTGATTTCGTTTCTCTGTTGTTGCATGTTCACCCATTTGGTTCCTCATTTGATATGTAATGACTGGTTTCCTATAGTGGGGTTGTGTTAGTGTTGAAGTTTAATGGATTTTGGGTAATAAGTTTGCTGGTTTGCATTTGAAACTGCGACAAATGCCTGAATAAGTTGTAAAGTTGCAGTAGAAAAATTGCAGCAAGAAACCTGTGAATGTATTCGGAACTTGCCAGTTTTATCATCTTAGATTTCTATTGCTTGCATGTTTAATTTTGTGTTTGATGAGGATTTATGGAATCTGATGAATGTTGGGTTTCAAAGCTATGTTGATAAACTGTAAAACTGCAGAAGAAACCAACGAAGAAGAGTTGCATGGTCTGTTCATTTTGATTCCTTTTTGGGTGACTGAAATTCTTGCTTGACTTTGTTTCTTGTTTGGATTGATTTGCTGTATGATGGTGATGCTGTGTATGTGAGGACTCACAAAAATTCATTATTTTAAAATTCATTTTGAGCTTATTTAAATATTTAATTGCCCATTTACTCTGATTATTATTTTCTAACCTCTTTAGACCTAATTACAAGGATTTATAGCTTTGTTATATTTTTAAAGTGACTCGTTTCAAAATTTAATTTTTGGAAGCTCATTAAGTGAAAATAGTGAATACGCGATTAGGGATTTTAGCTGATTTGGAAATACCATAAGTTGAGAAAATTGGAGACTTGTATAATGGTCTTGAAATAGGTATTTATGTGGTTAAATATTCAAGTGATAGTTATTAGTACCATCGTTACAAGAATTTCTTGGAAGTTTCGCTTTATCGCGCTTAATTTGGAGATACACGTTTTTACACGCGCGATTTAATTGAAGGACTTTAAACCCTTATTTTGGGACAATTAAGAGTAAATAATATTAATATGATTATAAGTATATTGGAGGTTTAGTGCACTAGTGAAATGAACGCAAGAGGAATCGAGTACAAAATGCGCACGTACGCGCACTATTAAAGAGTTGACTTTTGCACCAATTCTAACCACACAAATAAAGCTTTCTTAGGAAGCTAAATCAGATCAAAACACTCTCTCTCTTCCTCACAAAGTGGCCGGCCATCAGCTGCAAAAATAACCCAAGGAGTTTTTCATTCTTCATCTCAAAATCTTGCACAAATCATCTCCAATTCCTTCCAAATTTCACACACACTTAGCTTGATACTTGGAGATCATTTTAAGCTACAAAAAGGGGGAGCTTTACACGGTTTTCTTGAGCTAAGAGAGGGCCAAAAATTCTATCTTGTTCACCAACACAAGTAAGTGACGATCAATCCTCAAATTCTCAGCCTATGGAAGTTGATTTACACTTATGAGCTTAGATATTCATGTGGGTGGCTTGTTATTGTTGAAAAATTTTGAATGTGGGCTCTATGAACTTCCACTCTTGGATTGATGGCTGATGTGATGATTGATGATGGATTTAATGTTTGATTAGTGGTCAAATTGGTAGATTAATGGTGCATAGCTAGTATAAACTTCAAGGAGTGCATGGATGTAAAGTTTCCAATTCTGCCCCTGCTATGATTGTGCCTCTTTTTGTAGAATTTTGAGGTTTTAATGGCTTTTATATGATGTTTATATGTTGTATAGATGGTGTATAAAGTTTCATCGAAAAATACTGAGGTTTGGTTGGTCAAATGGATTAATCTTGTACAGCTAGCAAACTTGAAAAAATTTTC
The DNA here is from genome assembly GCA_036785865.1 of Coffea canephora. NCBI lineage: Eukaryota > Viridiplantae > Streptophyta > Magnoliopsida > Gentianales > Rubiaceae > Coffea > Coffea canephora. Next base: position 34,483,944 of record CM071922.1, on the reverse strand, counting down.
CGGTAATGCTCAGACAGCCTTCTTGTTTCGTCCATAACTCTGTGCTCCGATGTCGAATCAAGTTCTGTCAGTGGCATTTTAAACTAGACATTCCCAGCTTTCCAATGGTATAAAATGGCAACCCTAATTCCACCCGAGTATCCCGTACCGGCTGTTTAAATATGACTGCCCTGTTTCTCTATTTTCCTGGAACGAAGTTCAGAAGCTACAACTTGAGGCTCGAATTTGAGCTAGTTGTGTGCTGAATTTTAAAATGATTTATTATGTAAAATTATAGTTTTATGAATGTGTTTTCCAACGTCACCAACCATGCTCAATTCCGAGTTGAATTGAGTGATTTGTGATCAAAATACGAAACCTGCTTTGTTCTTGAAAACCCTAAATTTTGGGCAGAATTGATGTTAGACTTGGTGTGGACTTGTCAATTGAATTTCTTGGAGTTGAAACACTTACCAAATGTACCATGAATGTTCCTTAGGCTTTTCCTACACAAATGAACCATGTTTGAAGGATTTCCTTGGCCAAATGTTTGGAATGGAAAACAAAAAGCTCAAGGCAGTTTTGCCTTAGGATTTTTCAAAACTTTGGTTGTTTGGTTGACTACATTCCCGAAGGTATTTTTTTATGAAATTTGATAGAGGAATACCGTTTATATAGGAGTATTATATTGCTGAATTTAGTACCAATCCGAGTCCATTTCACTGCTCGACTAAATTACCAAAGTTCGTGACTTAATTTTGGAAAACCCTTGTTTGACAAGGAAATTTGGGTAACTTTGAGCTACCATATCTTGGTGTTCGAAACTTCAATTCTTATTTCACTTTTTTTTGTTTTAACCTGGATTATAACTCTAATAGAGTTCCAAATTTCAAAGGCTATTTCCAATCAAGTGAATTTTTCCGAATTTTCAAAGTTGGCAAAAAACCAACTTAAATCTGCCTTATGAACCAAAACAGCGACTTTGAGCTCATTTTTGAATGTTTTTCATTTGGAATCTTAGAAAGGTGTATTCTAGAAACTTTTAGTACTTTGGAAGAGGTTTCCAACAGTACCAAGTTTTCCAATTTTTGACATGTGGAATGTGAGATACGATTTTTCAAAATATCATATTAAAACTGAAATTTTCCGAATATCAAGGAAATGGAGTTTTTCAAGTACTCCTTATTCCTTCGATAGTACTTGAACGTTTATGCTTGATTTCCAAGATAAAAAGACTCGATTGCTATTGTACTTTAAGAAACTCCACTTGCACCTCGATTTACGAGTAATTGAGATTTATTATCATGAAATTTCTCTAAATTGTACTAGTGCACAATCTTCCTTGGTAATTGGGATGTGTGAATGATAATTCACTATTATTTGCTCAGGCACACACTAGCACCTTCAAGAGGATCCCACGGTGGAAGTTTGAACCTCCAAGTGACACTTTTGCTATAGACTCACAGTGAGTGTCAAGCGTGTGTATTATGTGATATATCTGCAAAGTGATAAGTGTTATATAAATTGAGATTTTGAAACCTTTGAGTCGAGTGTATACTTTATCGCACTCGTTCTTATTTAAACGAAGTGAACTTCAGTTAGTGAATTGAAGTGCTTACTTGTTTAAGTAACTTGTTAAGTGAATATATGTGAAGTGTTTAAATGATTATTTATGTTGTGATTGCATAAGTCGTTGGAATGAACCTCCTCGATACAAAAGTGTAAAAGTGGGGGACGCCCAAACTCTCTTATTGGCTAGCCTTGAACTCAAGCCAACATGGGATTGGTCGAGCTCCTCAGTGAACCATGAGATTTCATAAGCTCGACCTATTGAAAGGTCTTACTTGGCATACTCGCTGAAGTATCGCCTCATAAATGTATTGCGGGCCCGGTGTGGTATGTAAGGTTGAGAAGGGGAAGTGTAAGTGATGTTTCTACGGATTAAACCTACCCGGTTGACGGATTGTCAACGCATGGAGGTTCGAGATCGTGCAAGTGGAAAATTGCTCCTGAGAGCTTCCATATTCTTGAATTGTTTTTGTTTACTTTTCAGTAAAGTGCTCTTTATCGAATGGTTATTGTTTTAAATTGATTAATTTGGGAGTGTTACTTGAATTACGTGCTTGCATGTGTGTTCTTGGCCTCACGAGCATTTTGCTCACCCTATAGTTTTGTTTTCCTTAACAGGAGTGGACATGGGTTGAGACATGGAAGAACCCTTTTTGGTGATATTTTGTAATAGGGCCCCAGTGTTAGTGGCCAAGCTTTATGGCTACAATAATATTTGGGATGTATTTTTGGAAACCCATTGTAAGAATTGAATAATGGTTATGTGTTGTTAAGTTGAAAATTTTCGTACTATTTGCAATTACTTTATCTGGTTGTAATTTAGTATTGTATTAAGTTTGAATGGTTTTTTGCGTGAGTCCTGGCGAGAGTTGGGCAGGCATCCCGCGGATACCCTTTGGTTCGCCTTAGAGAGAAGTTGGGGCGTCACAGTTGGTATCAGAGCGCTAGGTTAGAGATCTATATGAGAGACATATTAGATACTCTACCCTCAAGATCTGAGACCGAATAATTAAGTTATACCTTAAGAGGTTTTTGGGGCATACTAGTGATTGGGGTTAGGCATGCATAAACGACATCCGAACTAGAAAGTGATTTAATTTCTAACCCGAAAAGTGTTATTATTTTGCGGGGATGGAAAACGGAAATGGAGTTTCGGCAGCTGATGGGAATGGCCATACAAATGGTCATGTAGTGCCTCCTAGACCTATCTACTATCGAGCGCTAGGTGGGGGAGCTCGAGTACGCTATTTTCCATCTGACAGATATCCCCGATGTTCGTGTAGGTTGACTTTCGCCTACCCGAACTACCTTGTGCTTGCTTTGGACAACGAGCGTCGTCAGTTAGTGGATCTTAATCGAGATTTACAGGCTGAGGTGGACGAGTTTAGACAGATGGTTAGCGCTCAGGGAGAGAGGATTGTGGAGCTCGAGGAGGTACTCAAGGGCGAGGTGGCCACATCTGCAGTGATTCGTGAGGAGCTTCAGGGTACTAGAACTCGACTTACTAGGTTGAGAGAGGAGGTCCATAGTCGGGCTTCCGACATCTTGACTGATGCTACTAGGCTAGTGGATGAGGTGATGGAGGGAGTCCAGAGCCCTGAGGAGGAAGAGGATCCTGAGGAGGAAGAGGATCCTAAGGAGGAAGTTCCACCCGGTAGTCCTACTGTGGACTAGGTCTAGATTGATTGACCTTTCTTTTGACTCTTTTGACTAGTACAGCTAGAATTAGCAGGGTCACAGAATTCAAGTCCACCTACAGGTCTTATACGAATCAAGCCACTTGCTCATGCATAAACGAGATACCATATCTTCAGTCAAGTCAGGTCCCTTAAGTGCACATAAGAGCATACTCACCTAAACAGGTTCAAGTCTCAAGTGCTCAGCTTAGTCGGTCTCAGGCAGTTCAAGCATCTCAAATCCCAACACTTACAAATCAGGTGGTGCAACTTTAATCAAACAGAAAGACTAGGAGAGAGATGCAAAACAAAAAATTTCTCAACAATTCCAGCCACCACTGAAATCTATCAAAATCCTAGCAAAATCTTGTTGGACAAGTTCTAGATAACATTCATCACTCCAATCTCCGCATTCAGTTAAGTCTCGAGTACAATATGGAAGCCTCTGTACTCCAACCTGTGCCATTACAACTTATCTCAAACTCACTTATGATTTCTATTCACATCATCAAATACTAGACCATGTTCCTTCCAAATGCACAAATATTTTCTCAGGAAAAGTACCGAGTACGCAAGTACAAGAATCCAAACTAAGAAACTTTACGACTCAGGCCGTATGCTGCCAAACGTAAATCAACCAAGTCATATCCTACGCTACCACTTTCAAACCAGTCCCACAGTCCGGCATCCTAAACTTTAGCCTAGGATACACTACAGAGATCTGAAGCCTAAGCTCTGATACCAACTGTGATAGCCCCATCTTTCCCTAAGGCGAACCAAAGGGTTCGGCGAACTGCCTGCCCAACTCTCGCCGGGACTCAGTCATTCACGACAGTCCTTAAATAAATTATAAGATATATCTCACATATTACATCCAATTCTCCAAGAATTACATATCATAAGTGAAACGGAAACTAGTTCCCAAAACTGAAGCAAAACTAATTTCCAGGAGTGGAACATATACATACGTCCGTTCAAGTCCAAACATTCAAACAATCCTAACTATTACACAAGAGGAATCTGAATTCAAACTATACATGAGGTCACCCATCTGGTCACATGAATAAGTACTACAAGCCCTTCCTACGCCTTGAGTCCTGTGGAGGGGAATAAAATATTTTTGGGGTGAGTTAGAAACTCAGCGAGTAACCAGTCAAATCAGTAATCAAATCAGTTTCACAATAGTTCATTTCAATGATGTCATGAATCAGTAATCAAATGTATGTTTATTGCTCTCGTGAGCCAGTGAAATCATTGTACTTAAACATTCAATGCTCAAATTGATCAATTAACAGTGAAACAGTAATAGGGAATCCTTTGGTGCTCCAGATGAATAGTAAATAGTGGTAGAGACGTTGGTTCTAAGTACAAGACTTCCCAAGAACTCATTAAAGCCAAATCATGTCATGAACTCGCATGCAAGCACACATGATATGCAATCGAGTAACAATGCAAGAAATAGTTCAAGAGTAACTTTGGAAATAGTTTGGGGTCACTCACCAACCACAGTTCAGGAACCATCCATCATACATCGTTGCCTTATTCAAGTCGAAATCCTAGATTACAAATATCAGATCAAGCAAAGGAATTCTAACATTATCAAGCTTCTATCACCTTTTGACATTTTATTCACAATTGAAGCTACGCTTATCTGATTGAAACGAATCTTATGGCGTTACGAAGTTTTAGGGGAAGGTGGGGCTGTCACAGAATACCTCATGATTTTGGAATAGAGATCTCTTTTAAATGCATATCCTCATGCGACTGGCTTTTAGAAATCACCACCAGGTCTATATTCAGTGTTACCAATGAAGATGCCTCCCCTCAGATTTGATGCCTGTCTACTCCTCCTCTAGGAGGTAGATTACCCACCCATCGCTAAGTCTCCTGTAGTTCCTCAGCCATTACTACAACATCCGAGGCCTCCACTACGCTCTCCCCTTCCTGCACAACTACTACCTCTTCTACCTCCTCTTGCCCACCAAGTATGACGATCCCCTCACCTAACCCAAGTAGCACTTGCACTTCCCGATTGGCCATAGCAAGATTTCTAGCCTCGTCTCTCTTCTCCAAAGTCAAGTACTACTGCATATCCGTAACAGGACTTCACACCTATTCAACTATGGATTCCTTATTCGGACCTACTTCAGATTGCCCCCCTTCACTTCCATTCATGCCGTTCAGTTCAGGTCCTGCCACCATATTCCTAATATGTTGATCAGCCTCAACCACCTGCAGCATCGAGTTTTCCTCACTCGCAGCCACTGCCGCTGGTACCACGCCATTGGCATCAATGATGCCAATGTCCTTTGGTCGAAACACCATCCTCTTTGTTGGTTCCCCCAATTTGGTGCTCAGCACCTTGAAGGGCCGTAAGTCAGGTTTCAAGATGTGGCAAGTCTCCTCATCATATCCTTCACAGAAACAATGGGAGCAGTTTTTGGGGAGGGGGGGTTCAGCTGTTAATTCCTGCCAGAATCCTACATTATTTCCATTCCCAATCCAAACCCTCGAAGGCCTTGGTTTCAATAAATCTACTTCCATGCATACCCTCGCAATGCTCGGTCACGACACAGCAAGAGTAGCTGCATCAACAAGTAACAGTGTTCCTAGAACCGAAACAATCTGAAACAGCACTTCTTAATTAAAATAGTGCAGTAGGAGTTTGGATAGTTGGAACCACAATGGAACAACCGATGATTCTCTGTCGACATAGAAGGCCATCGACCACTTGAAGACCTTCATTGGAAAGCCTGAAACATACCAAATACTCCTAAACCACATGTGATGAAAATCTACCTCATTGTGAAACTAAATAAGAATGTGTCTCGTATCAAGAAGGTCAACCGTGGGTGTCTTACGTAAATCCAATGCAAGGAAAAATTTGCACACCTCCTCCATCTTCGATCTCCCTCTAGAGAACTTACCTACCAAGGCAAATCGGTAAGAGGTAGTCAGAGAATCCACCACTACCTGAGAGAAAAGAACCGTCGATTCCCCTTTATGAGTAGCCGACGCAACTTTAATGGAAAGAGTGGGTTGAGATGAATTCTGCGCGAACAAATTAGAGAAGGACTTGCACTAAAAGGTAGGGGATGTCGGTTGATTCCCTCCAGTAGGTGGCTGGAGGGCAGCCATAAATCTTTTTGCATAATAGTACTTTTAAAACCTCAAATGGATAATTTTACTGTTTGAATGAAATATGGATAATATTTTTAAATCTTATCCATTCTATTATGTATATATAGACGATATCTTACTAGATAATGACTTTTAACAGATACATTTATATATTTTGCAAATCTATGTATAGCAAATGGATTAGCTTTATCACAAAGAAAACAAAGATATGCTTGCCAGAGATTGAATTCCTTGGTTGGCTACCATTCAGTTAATTTATCTCTATAAACTAATCTATATACATCTCACACTTATCTCATAAAACCTCTGCTTAATACCATTTTAATCTTTTGAGTATGTTATCCTTTGTGTGTGTGACCCATTAGGTATCATATCACGTTGGTAATAAATACAAAATATAATCCCTCAAAAGGATTTGATAAATAAAAATTTTTTAATTTATTATTAATTCAACCAATTAATCAATTTATACTTATAGATCAAGATTAGCATCTAACAATGCATCATGACCACCCAAGTGATAAGAAAAATCAAATTGTTTGATTTCACAATTCTTGATCAGTTACTATGTCATTATTATCCTTTCATCTCTTGTTCCTAAATTAGAACTCTCTTGAAGTCGAAATTTAAGACCCTCAAATTTCACTTTTACTTTGCACTAAAATTGCAAAGTCTCTTTCAATAAGAAGCCATAAGAAAAATACACACTATTATAGGAGTGAATCTTTTATTGATCACCCACTATCCTTCTATACTCAATCTCTACTACACAAGCTGCTCGATTATGAGTAATAATATATAGAGTCAAAGTATAATAATCCATACCAACAGGGATTGGTCCAAGTGGTAAGTGGCTCGGATTCGCTTAAGCAGGTCTCGTGTTCGAGTCCTAGTGTATGCAGACACCCCTATTGGGAGACTCACCCACTATAGCCAAGTGCGCGACGCAGGTCGGGTCCGGATTAGTCAGGGCAAAGCTTTGGATACCTGGCGGGCAACCAAAAAACAAGTATAATAATCCATACTTAAGATACTATTGTAGACACCAAATTTTTGGTGTTTTATTATTTATTTATTTACTATTCGTTTTTTATTTGTTCTATTTTTATGTGTCACAATTAGTTTTATTTACTTTTAGTTTTAGTTATTTTAGCCATTTTAGCGTAGAATTTCTCAAAGGAAAAAGAAAAGTGTTCAAAAAAATATGTTTAAAAATGAAAAGAGAAAAAATGAAAAATTGAAAAATGGAAAAAAAGGAAAAAGAAGAAAAGAAAAAGAGGAAAATCTTAGCTTTTTATTTTATCTTTTGGTTATTAATTTTGTACATTTTATTTAAGTTTAAGTTTGTTTGAATTATTATTATTTTTATTGTGATTTAAATTAAGTGATTTAAAAAAAAAAAAGGGATCTGCGGCATGCAAGCTGCGTATTAACGCAGCTTGCAAAGGACAGTCACGCATGCCATTGGAGGGCTGGATTTTAAGGTAGAGCAAGCCTTTCATCCTCACCATTGGGGTGAGGGTTTAGGAGATGGGGGGCTCATATAAAAAGGAAAAGAAAGCAGCAGCCGACAGGGAGAAAAGAGAGAGGGTTGACGGCTGCAGATCGGCTGAAAGAAAAAAATGAAAACAGAAACCAAGGAGGGCTGAGAGAGATAGAGATTTAGAGTTAGTGGCTAAAAAACAGAGGGGAGGAAGAGAGAAAACTGAGAGAGTTGAGCCGAGAGCAAAGGGAAGAGGGAAGAGTGAATCAATGAACAAAAACTAGACAAAGGGAAAATGTCAGAGGATGGTTTCTGGTGGCGGCTGTGGATGGATAAAAGAGCAAAAGAAAGAGGCTGAGTAAGAGACGGATTTCAGACCGAAAGCTCAGAACTTCATAGCCCTTTGTCGAGGCTTGCAATTCGAATTTGGCGAATCCCATTCATCCAGGCATACCCACAGTGATACGACTCCAAAGGCAGCAAAGAGGTAATCCTAAACCTTTCTCTTGGGGGTTTCTTCTAAAACTGGAATGTGGTTTTCCTGTTTGTGGGCATGGCCAGCATCTCGGTTTTCAGAATGCATTGCTTTCGGTTGGTCATGGCTTGGTGGATTGATTACAACCGCAATAGCTGGGTTTTTAATATGTATGATTGGAAATCTAGGAATCAAAAGTTGTTAGTCTTAGTGTTTTATTCCTTCCGTGAATTTGAATGAGTGTGACTCATGGGTTGCAAGTTCTGTTCTTGGTATCTTATTTGTTTTCATGATTTGGGTTTGCTTGAACTTTGGAGTTTATTTGCTATTTCTGAGTTACATCTCGCCTCTCTATAGCTTTGGGTCAGTATTGAGTAATGGGTTAAGGATTAAAATGGTTCTCTTTGCAAGAGTTTTTCAAAAACCAGAATTTCAAAAGAAGCTTGAGTTGTTGCAGTCTCCATGTTTTTTCTCTTGCGTTTCGTCATAGTCTTATGGCTCAATATTAAAGCTGTGTTTAGAGCCTTTTTGTTGGGACATCAGTTTGAATTTCTGTATGCTCCATTGGAAGCTTATAAATGTGTCGTGTGTGTGCTGAAATGGTAGGGAGGAGGTTGTAGAGGTCCTCTTTCGATTTGTGAAGTCACATAAAGTTTCTAGCTTTGCATGTTCTTTACGCTTAAATCCAAAGGTGCTATGTTGCAAAGTATGGAATGTTTGATGATCTTGATGCCTGGGTTTAAATTATGTTTGGCTGAGTTTTGTGCATGAAATCTGCTGCAATAAACTTGCAAGCTCTCTGCTTGTTGCAGCAATGCACGCGGACAGCTTGTGTGCGTTTGTTTTGCTGAATTTTCTGGAAGTATAAACATCAAGGTTCTAGGATAAAAGTGGGAAGAAAGCTTTGTTATCTTGTTGCTTTGATTCCAGTTTTTGGTTCGGTTAACTTTGTTAAGGGATGTTTGAATGAAAGGAAGATTGCATTCGTTGTGAAAAGCTTTCAGCAGAAATGTTTGTTGCAGCAATGTTTTGAAAGCTTGGCATGAAGTTGTTTGAGTTGTTCAGATTTGCATCTACGAGTTTCATGATGCAAAGTGAGAGAATTGTGTGATGGTTTGCTTGGATTTAATTGTGTTTGAAAGCTGATTTTGGTGAAGTGCTGATTGCAGAAGCCTTGTCTAAATAAAATTGCAGAAGCTTAAACTTTTACGTATGCATGCATGAAGATCTTCCAAAATTTGCATTTCAACCTCACATGTTTATCTTCGTTCTACAAAGGCCCAATTATATTGTAATTTCTTGCAATTAAGTCATACCTCATTCGCATTTGAGTCCCACAACTTGATTTTTTAGTTGGGCACTAATCACTATTTTGTGGATTGCAATATGAACTCTGGGCATTTATCCTTGGGATTTTAAGGGCTTGATTAATGTAAATAATGATTTATTTGATTCTAATGGCATTTCCTTTAAGCAATTTTTGACATTTGAGACTAGTTGAGTTCTATTAGTGTCATGATTTACATTTATGTTTTATTTACTATTCATTTGAGATGCCTTGACCCTTCATATTTCATGTTTTCCTTTCCAATTAGGCCCCATTTTTGGCAAACATAGGTTGTTTAAGTTATTTAAATGCTTCAACGTCTATGTGTTTATTTGCGATTACTTGAATATTTCTTGGCTCTTGGGTCTTTGGCGTTCCTAATTTGTTTCAATTAGACTTGAATGATTGGTTAAGGATTTCTTTTGGGTCCTTAGTAGATGCTATGTATTTGGGAGTTGGATGGGTCGTTCCGTTTCCTTGGTCTTCATGTATTATTTGTTTTCATTTAAGTTGAAATTAGGGAAGGTTTGTTGGTTTGTTAGTGCCTTTAGAAGTTTCTAAAGTGATTTGAGTTTCCTTTTTTGCCTCTTATTCTACCTATCTTTAAAGTGGTGCATTAACCCTTTGCTTTGGATGGTTTTAGCCCAAGTTATCCTTTTCTTTGGTGACTATAGCCCAAGTTAAGTCTTGTCCACTTTATTAGCACCACAAAAGGGGGGAGGTATAATTTCTTTTATCCTTTTTTGTCTCTCCTATGTGATCCAACGTGCTAAGTGAGAATTGCATGTCTAATTTACTTTTCTTGCTTTTCTTTAGTTCCTTTATTTACTCTTACTTTCATTAAGTTAATCTTTTAATGGGGTATGTGTACACCTCTTGGCTTGTAATAGATAGGGCTTGGTGAGCATTTGATGAAGACCTACTGAAGACGTGTGCCTAGCTAGCAAATGTAATAGGTTCATTAGTTTGGTTGCTTGCCTATGTGTTATGTGTTACTTGCTTTATTAGGTTCTTGCATCTAGTCGAGCATGCTAAGTGTTATGTGCTATGTGTTTATGAGTGATTGACATGTCTACTTGCTTTCTATAGTCGTAGATGAATGTGATGGATGAATGTACGTCACCACACTAGTCCAATGCTAGTTGTGGCTCATTATTCCGTTAGGAATTCATAGAAAGGGCTAGTCCAATGCTAGACCCTTAGGGATTTCCTTCTCGATAGTACATTTTCGCATGTTTCACTACATTTCATGCATTTTTCTTAGTTTTTATCATTTGGCATGCTCCTCCAACCTTTTCCCTTCATTTAGGCTTTTGCATCTCATGCTAGTCGTAGTGTACATTTGCTTGAAAATCCCATTTCGATAAGGGAAACGAGCGAGTTTGGCTACAAAATAGCCTTAGCACGCTAGTTCTTCCTTCTAATCCAAGGAAAAATCAAAGTCATAAAGTTAGGAGTCCTTCCAGTGCCCGACCTGATGCATTCCCTTAGGGTCATACACTTGCATTCTTTTATATCACCTCCTCACTCTTTTAGCCACATTTTCTCAATCCATTTTCGTACCACCTTTTTCCTATCCCTCATTTATTTTTCTACCTCATAAATTGCACTTATACGTATCTAATATCCTATTTTCATTCATTTGCACACACAAACACCTTTATTTTCTCACACTCGCACACTTACACTTGAGTCCTCACTTGCATTAATCACGACTTCTATGAGGGCTTTCCTTATTGGCCACCACAATTCATGTGGTTGGGACCAAAAAGCCTCATAAGAAACATTTTAGATTTAGGATTGCATTTTTTTTCCTTTTCGCATCCATTAGTCATATCCAACATGCGATACATACCTTGGGTAGAATAATTAGGAAAAGTGGGGCTAAGTCACGCAACTAGCTTTGGCTAGGGTGAGGGAGTGCCTTAGGCTTTGCCTTTGCCTTCTCCCTTATCAAATGTGACCCCGATCCCTTTCTTTGGTTACGTAGACTCAAAAGTTCTTTAAAAAGGGTTTGTTTACTTTTTCGTTCAAAAACAAAAAATCATTTTTGGATGACTTGGTACACCCTAACTCTATACCAAGTGGCAACTCCATTTTTATCCCAAAAACCCTTTTTGAACTTTATTTGGCCAAACCGTCGCATTTCACAATCCCACGGCCTTTTATTTTGTCACTTTCACACACTACACCACACACCATTATCAAAAAGTGGGGCGCGACAACTATGATGATATCAAATCTAAGGATTACTTATATGACCTGCCAGAAAAAAAATGTCCACTGGCACTCAAATAATTATCTATACAAAATTCTCTAAGGGGTTAGTCCAATATACTTATCCACTTACAAGCATCCATATACTAGTACTAGGTAGGCATGTCAATGGGTCGGGTCTTATCCAAATCGAATCTAGACCCAATGTATTTGGGTAGAGTTTGGATTTAATTTCTCAAATCCAGATTCTACCCAAACCCAAACCCTATGAGAGAGTCATGGATCTGGTTAGGGTCTGGTTTTCTAGAATCTAGGTCCATGTCATACCTTACTCAGAACCATATATATTTAATTAAATAATATATATATTAGAAAATTTTAAAAATAATATAATATTTTATGGTTATTGAATTGAATACAATAAGATTTTATGGCATCAAAATCTGCATTTAGTGTTGATGGTTAGGTGATTGATGAGACTTGTGCCAAATTGCTTATAGATGTAGTTAAAACATTAGTGACTACTGATGATTGGATTGAATCAAAGAAAAAATGAGTAAGTACTTATAAATCTTCTTATTCTATTATTTATTTGTCATCAGTCCTTAATCAAATTATTTTTATCTCATTCACTATTTTCGTGCTGGATTGTGAGACATCTGTCAACATTGAGATTTAAATAAGAAAAAGAGATACAAAATTACATTTTTTAATAAGACTAATTATTTATATATGTTATGGCTATTTTCGTTTTTAAAAATTAATCCTAGTTGTCATTGTAACTGGTACAAATTTTTTCAAGAAAAGGAGAAAAGGTAAAGGCTAACAAATGAAATATTGATATGGATGCAGTTGAATCTTTAAAAATATATAGAAGTAGTCAATAATAATTCTTTCTTTAAATTCGAAATATAGCACTCACTCAATTTTTTGAATGTTAATTTTATTATTTGAAAACAAAAATTGGATGCTATTTCTATTATTTATGAACTCTATATATTTTTAATACATTTTTACTTTAGTATTTTTAGAAAATACCCATGGATGTCCATTGAATATCTAGATCCATAAGGGTCTGGGTATCGACATACTTTTTCAGACCCAAAAGGGTCTGGATCTGGGTCTGGGTCTAACTAAATTAAATGGATCTGGATCTGGATCAAAAGGATCCAACACAAACCCTACACATTGACATGCCTAAGTATAGGTATATATATATATATATATATATATATACAATTGTTTGGATTCCCTATTTTTTGAACAATAAGTTGTTCAAATACAATACTACAGTATATACACAAACAAAAACAATTCAAAAAAATCACATCCATGCAATACATCAAAACCAACTTCAAATATATAAAAAAAAAAGAGGGAGAGGAAGTGGAGGAGAAAAGAGAGGGAGGGGGGAAAAAGAGAGGGAGGAGGAAGAGTAAGGGGGAGAGAGGAGAAGGAAGAGGGTGTTGGGTGGTGGGTGATAGAGTTAATTTCTAAAAAATATCCTAAAATTTTTAAACTTAAAAAATATTCCAAAATATATCTCAAAAATACCATAGAAAACATTTATAGTAAAAGTTTTTCATACATACAGTTATAGTAAAATATTTCAAAAACCACCAAAAATGGCTAATTCAAACGGAGAGTTAATGAGATCAATTACTCCCTTCAAATGGAAGAAGTATGGTACATCTTATCTATCCGAATTGACAATGTTTGCTATTGCTAATTTTATGACTAGTGACATTTAAGAATAATACCCTGAGTATTGCTAATTCTATGACTAGAGGCATTCAAGAATAATACCCTGAGTGTAAGAAGAATCTCACCATCTTTATTCTTTATTATTTCTTCTACATAGTAATTATTCTAAGAGTTTTATCATTTCTTTTGTGTATAACAATGTGTGTAATCAAAAAATGACAAAGACGTCATGATCATATATACATAAATATAAAAGTGTAAGTACAACCCTACATTCAATTATGTTTAAGGTTAGGGCTTCTATATGCTTAGATAGTAGGGAACTCCCTTTTCCTCGTTGTCGGAGTGTAAGGAACTAGTCTTCCCCTTTTTTGGCTCTTTGCAGACATTGATTTGTTGTTTGCTATATCATTCCTAATATTAATAAAGAAGGGGCTGGCATCCCCACCCCCGTGGACGGGGCTTTGCCAAAAAAAAAATGTTTAAGGTAAACAACGATAGCAGTTATATGGGTGTTTGACAAGATAATCAAATTTATAAGATTGATCCATATAAAAAAATTTTAAATACCAAAAGATTGTTCTCTAAGTGATCTGAGTATAAGTAATCCTTAGGCTTAAGAACATCAAAGTATCTTGAGTGTGAATAACTATATTTTGGCTCTATTTGAATGCTTCTTGCAAATGAGTGAATAAAATTGTTAGTGATTAGGTATAGTATGAAGTATAAAAGGATAGTGAATAATCTATAAGGATTCATTACCTTTTATAATAAAAGAGTTATCCCATTATTGGCTACTTGTACAAGTATAACTAGAAATTTTTAGTGTTAAGTGGAAAGGTTTTAGATAGCTATTTCTAAGTATTTCTTCATTAGATTTTGTTTTGATTCAAGAATAATATATTAATTTAAATGGAAATAGGTGCATATTCTATACTCTATGACTAATGCGAGATTGATTATACGAGAAACATTCATTGACAGATGAAGTAATCTACTTGACTATTCTCATGACTTAGGTGATTATGATGCATTACTAGTTGCCAATCTTGATGTATAAAAAGGGAGAATTATAATTTTGGTCCCTAATATTTAGTTTGTGTACTAAATTAGTCCCTGATATTTTCTCTAAAGTAGATGTAATCCCTAAAGTTTATGATTTTAGGCATATTTAAGATAAATAATAGAATTCAAGAATATTAATGGTCAACATTAAATTACCATTAGTTAACAACTTTAAATTTGCACATTTCGTCTCCAATATTTTGATTTTGAATCATTATATTTTGTAAATTTTAAATAGTGACATTAAGGGTTTTAAAATGAAATTACATGCAAATTAGAATGAAATCGTATTAAATGGATAATAGGATTTCTAATTAAATCTCTTTTTTCTCCACTTTTTATTTTTATTGCATTTATTCATACCACTAATATGTCATATACTTGTTCTCCTTTGCATGGTTAGTCTCAAGTTTATCAATAGAGGTGGGTAAAATACCCGCTAATTCAAAAAATCGTCATATATAATCTGAAAAATAGGATACCTATCCCGCATTGTTTGATTAAATCAAAAGAGATTCAAATACCTGCTTACATGCAGGGTGGGTCTGTGTCACAGGATAAAGAATTGGTGGGTATTCAACCCGTCCAACATATATATTATTTATTTATTATTTTTATACAAGTACTAAAAAATAATATTTTTTTAGTGCAAACTAAGAGCATGTTTAGACTGCATTTTTTCCAAAAGAATGCTATTTTTTGCCTAGGTGGCCCCACAAATTTTGGATGACAATTCTTCTATGTTTTTCCCACCCCCTAAAATTACCCACCAAAACCCATTTACCTAAGCCACTATTCTCAACCAAATGCATACTTGTCCACTTTACTCTTTCTACACTCAACCACAAATGATCCAAACAAAAGCTATACTTATTTTCTTCTTCAGCATTCCCTTTTCCTTTTACATTTCCATTTCCTCATTTGAACACAAGAAGCTCCAGCAGAGGCAAATTTCATTCAAATCGGTTTGAAGCGTACCCTTATTCTTCTACAACCAACACTCAGCTAAGGGCTTCCATTGACTTCTATTTTTTGGGGAAGGAGAAGAGGAAGCCGGCCAAGTTCTTGTGCATTTGTAGTGTTATCGCCGAGTTGGAGGAGGGGCATAATACCATACATTTGGAGGTGGAATAACAGCTGGTTCATGCCCTTTTAATTATGTTTGCGCGATATTGAGTCCCCATTTAACAAATATTTGGTTTGAATTTGGTTGCGTTTGAATGGTTGGTGTATGGATTTGCAAGTTGGGGTTTCTACTGCAGTGATTCTAGGGTTGGGGAGGTTGTAATGGGTTTGCTATCCATGTTTAATTTTATCCACTAATTTATGATTCAGAAGCCAGGAGGAAATGTATGCATATATTGTTAGGTCCGGTTTTGTTCCTGACTACCTATCATGCTTTGGAGTGCCTAATTTTTCTCACTAATTTTGAATTTCAATTTGTTTCTTTGCATTTGAAGTTCACATCGTAATGTTCATTGGTCAAATTTTACCATTGTTCTTATTGGGAGCCAACTATTTGCCAGAATGTTGAACCAAGCATTTTGGAGTTCAACAGATTCATATGGTAATCATTCCAAGTGCTATGGTTTTTGTTGATCTTAATTGAAATCCCCTTTTTTAGAAGGGATACTCAACACATCACGCATTGAAGAAGACCCTGATTAACTCTTTTTTTTTTCTCTTTTAAGCACTACCCCTTTCCCCATATACTATAAGAAAGGAAGCAATTGTTTATTACCTATCGACAAGTAGTTGTAGCTAAACTTCATTTCTATGTGTGTGCTAATGATCAGGCCCATTCAAAAACTATTTCGAATTGGTTCTTTAGTTATGTTGATGGATAGGATGAATAATTTGCTAGTAAACTACAATTATAGGTCTCAATACGCTACAAATAATTGATGCGGAGAATGAAATTAGTAGCCACACTCAAAAGGACCCAAATACAAAAAAAAATTCATTGGTTCTTATTTAGAATTTTGCAATCCTAGTAGCTAATGGCAACGGAGTATATGTCTGAAAAATAGGGCACCATTATTGCCATCCCTAAATTTTATAGTACTATAGCAATTCGAGGTTAATAGTATCATTCATGTCTTATAAGTTCCCATTTTGTCGTATGTTGCTTTATGATGGCATTCTTTTCCTTGCTTTCCTTCCAGGCATTTCCATAGCCTGTGATCCGTGCTTCATCTATTTCGATCACTCTCGCATCGTATGTTTTCATCTAGTCCACCAAGTGAGAAAGGGTGAATTATCTTCTGCAAGATTATTCTTTGCTCCAAGGATTATTAAGATACTATAAACTTTACACTAGTACGCCCGCATTTTTAAGTACATTCAAGTTCTTACTAAAGTCGATCATATGGTTTAGGAAACTCTCCTACATCGTGTTCTAGTACCAGTAATTGTATTAAATCAGTGAGTCAATCAAACGACCTTCAATTGTGTTCCAAATACTACCATAAGGTACTTAAACATCTTCATTTTTCGTACTGTAACACCATTTGTGAGATTAAAAATTGCCTTTTACTACCCTCTTGTGCTCGATTCATAATTGTTTTTTTTTTGTCATAGATGGGTCGAGGCAAGACCGTAGATTGTGGGGGTTCTAGTGACAAAACTAAGTGGGAATAGGAAATTGAGTACTATTATGTTTAGCTTTTTCAGGAACACAAGGAAGTCGGGAATCTATCAAAAAATAACATAAACGGCTGTGTCTTTGAGGATGTGCGCAATAGGCTCAATATGAGGCTCAGTCATAAGTCATACGATTATGATCAAGTTAAAAGGAAGTACTACAGTTTCATAAGGGTTAGTCAGCTGTTTAAGGAAATTGGCAGGCAAACTGGCGTGGGATAGAATAAAACTCTAAAGTGCTTTGCTGCACTAGATTATGTTTGGAGATACTACAAATATGTTAGGCTTCCTTGACCCTACCGTACCTTATTACTTAATATCCATGTTTCACTATCCCTATTGCCTTTCGCTATCACAAGCTTGAATACTTGTGTAGGACAAAGATTTAAGTATTATCAAGAACTGACCCACTGACCACTACTGGAATTTGCTCGAACTTTTTGAAGACATTGGAACCCTGGGAACTTACGGTCAGTCTTCCAATGATCCTCCACTTACTGTTGAAGCGGCCTGATCAAGACAAAAAAGCAATGGTAGACATGGGGGTGATCGAACAATAGGTACTGAGGGTTCTGTGCAAGTGCAAGCTATGAGGGTGGCTATGGAAGATGAGGACTGTATTGCTGTGTCTAATGATGAGCTGTAGGTTCACCTTCCCCAGAAGGAAAAGCATAAAAATAGTCATACTAACTCTTCTTTGCAAGACCACTCTAGGTCTACTAAGGAAAGATGGCGAGATAATATATACAATCATACTTATGTGGAGATGGGTCTCGCAGCGAAGGCAAAGCATGAATACTACTCTAGTAAGTCTGCCTCATATAACTCATCTGACCCCAATGACTTGTACTCATATGGCAATTGTGTTAAGGAAGTGGACAATTTGAACTGTTACCTTATTGAGGGTCAAAACAATAAGGCTTATGCTTTTTTTAAGGATCCTGATTGGAGGCAAATGTTCAAAGCCATGACTCATGATCAGAGGGTTTCGTGGATTAATAGCCTGTAGCTGGTGAGAGCTATTAATTTATTGTCATATTGCTGCAACTATACTTGTACTCCGCTATTGATGGAATTGACACCTATTCCTAGTAAGTCTCTTAGCCTATGGCATAGTTTATTGGTTTATTTGTTTAATCACAATATCCTTCCTGCTTCGAGTAGCAAGAATAAAATTCGAGTAATGAATGTTTACTTCTTACACAAATTGGAGGGTGGATTAGGTAATATATTTGGGATTCCTTTGGTTACAATCATGCTAGGGGCAATGCCAAAAATTGCTGGGTTTAAGGGTGCTAAGAAAGCATTACCCTATGCTAGGGTACTGACGCAAATTTTTGAGCATTTGGGAGTTGATTTGATAGGTGAACCGCACAACACTGCTTTAACTATTATGAACCAAGCCATAATCAATTGAGTCGCCTATCACCATGAACAGTATTTGGGAGACGAAGAAGAAGGTGATAAGGATGAAACCCTAAATTCGAAGCACGAGGCAGGCACATCTCAGGCAAAGTCTCGGCCGTCAGTTCATGAGCTACTTCAAACAGTCTTAACCGAGGTACGAAGTGTTCATACAGCTGTTGAAGTGCTGGATAGGAGAGTGACAAGCATGGAAGGTCGGTTGTGTACCAACGAGGAGGAATTGGCTGCATGGCGTCCCTATCGACGGGATTTGCAGTGATTTTTTTTATTTCCTCTTTTCTTATTTGTTTTTCCCAGACAAATGTTTTAGTTCGTTGTTTTGGGATATTAGAGGTTCTCATGTGTTTATGTTCCTATGCAACTTACACGTAGGTAAGTTTACTTTATTGGTGTATGAAGAAGCGTTGAGCTTCCCCGGACCGAGCTGAACTGATGAGCTCGGCGCACTGATGGAAGAGCTGGTTCCAAACCTGCAAGACAAGCAGAAGGGTGATCTAACAGGGGGCCCCGAGGTCGTCCCCGAGGGCACTCCGACGGTCAAGTTAGGTTTCCGGTGGATGAGGTTTACGGGAAGTAAAACAGTCGGGAGTAACTGGCGAATAGTGAGCGTACCTTGTGTAAGTGGCGATCATTTCCTCTTATACCTTCCTGAAAGTCCCACCTCCGTACGTTTTGGGACCTGCCCAATATAGCCCTTATCCCGTGCCGAGGGGGATCTCCTCCACCCTCTGCGGGATGGTCCCCTGTCCCTTCCGGAGCCCTAGCAGCAGCGCGGCCCAGGACGGTTGCCAGGGGCTTGGGGGGTCGAGGCCCAGCTCGGCCGTACCTGGGCTGCCACGTGTCCACGCCCAGGACGGGGCCTCTACCATAGCCCCCTAGATTAGGTAGGGCTGTCAGGCGGACCTAATCTACCTCTGCCACGTGGGAGGCCAGCGCCGCGCACTACTCTGCCAAGGTCACCTCCGGTACAGTGCTGTCATAGGGAAGCCGCACCCACGTCCTTTCAGGTGTCGCGTCCCTTCGGCCTCCGTACCCTCATTAAATGCGTTCACATGGGACGGTTCAAATTCAAGCGACCGTTTCCCCCCATTTCACCCCCTATAAATGGGAGCCATCAGACTTCACCCGACTCTATTTGCCATTTTCTCTTTTCTTCGCGCATTTCCATTTCCCAGTGACCAGGCTTCCGGCTCTTTGTGCCCAGATTCCGGCGACTCCTTCATCCTTTCCCTGCTTCGGTCATCAGTAAGTCTTTTCCCTTCCCCCTTCACTTTTTCCTCCTTCTTGGGCACTCTCTACTTTTTATGTCGGATCATTCCGGCGTCACTTCCACCGCATCTCAAATCCCTTCCCGGCGTAGAGCCCCCCAGATTGTCATTTCTTCATCTTCCTCTCCACCTGCATCTTCATCTTCGCCTTCGGCCCCTCCTCTTTCTTCCTCCTCCGCTTCCAATCCCGACCTCCTCGAGCCCATAGTCATCATGAGCTCCCCGTCAGCCCATTCTCCTTCCACACACTCTCCTTCCTCCCGAGCCTTAGAGGAGGCGGCCGAGCTCGACGCCTATATCGAGCGGCAAGCCACCTCGATCCCCTCCCCCAAGTCCCCTCATGGCTCCCCTGGTGGAGCCCAGAGGGGAGCTGGGGAGAACAGGGACTCCTCCGCGGGGACCCCTGCCTCCAAGCAGGAGGATGAACCGGAATTCGACTACGGCTACCCCGACTATCAGGAGGCCACCCTCTCACCCGGGGCGGTGGCCGAGCTAGCCAAATCCTTTTCCATTCCTCCGGCCTTCGAGCCGAGGGCGGCCGGGTCCAGTGACCGAGCCTGCCGACCTCCCCCTGGCTTTGTGGCCATTTATAGGGAGCAACTGATCGCAGGGCTACGGCTCCCCATTCCTTCAGCCTTAACCGAGATTCTGAACTACTGGGGGATCAGAATCACCCAAGTTCACCCCAATTCGATCAGGATCATCCTCGGGTTCCTGATCTACTGCCAGATCTGCTCCATTCCCTACTCTCTCTCTCTCTCTCTTTCGGGCCGCCTTCATCCTTAAGCTCTCCCTCCCTGGGTGGTACTACTTCTCCCGCCGTGGTGCCAGCCAGGTCAGGGGAGGGAAAGACATCCACGATCTGTTCTTCGGGGTCCCTACCTCCGTGAAAGACTGGAAGCAGGATTTCTTCTTTGTCAAGTCCATACATTTCCCCCCCAATGTATGGAAGACTGGGGAGGTCAAGGCCGACCCCTATTCGGAGGACTTGGACTTCGAGACCCTCAGCCAACTGGTGAGCTCCAAGGTGAAGCTCAATGCCGCCAAGTTCTCCAACGGGCAGATCTCTGCGGTCGGGCTGATGGGGACGCTGTCCGGGTCCCCTGGAGAGGTGGTGACCTCCCCTGTCGACCTCGACGCCTGTAACGCCGACTCTGTCCCTGTAACTCGTTGCATTTGCATATCTGTCATATATTCTCCTACCGACCTGTCTTGGCTGACCTAACAATGTTTTTCGCAGTGAGGAGACTTTCCAAGCTGCTAGGCGCGTCCACTGAGGAGGCCACCCCCATCCCTCAGCCAGAGGCAGTCAAAGAAGCCCCTGGGGTAGCTCCGACCCCGGGGGGAGGCCAAGCCCCCCAGAAGGAAGCGCAGGACACCTCCTCCCCCTCCAAGAAGGCCGCCAACAAGAAGAAGGCAGCCGGGCAGAAGAGGGGTCGAGTGGACGAGCCCTTCCAACCCGGGAAGAAGCTTGCGCTGGTCCCAGCACAGCCCTCTCCCCTCACACTGGCATCAGGAGGGCCAGTCCACCTGGGCGTTGGCTCTGCTGAGGAGCACGCCAGGGAGTCGCCTCCCCCGAGCTTGTGGCACTTCCGCCACATAGCCCCCTTGAAGCCGGGCCAGGCCCTCACGATGCACGACCCCCGCCAGTTCTGTCCGTCCTGGAGGCTTTCCATCAACGACCGAGTCCAGTTTCCCGAGGTGGCTCGCGAGCTGATAGAGGGCTCGGTCCTTCCACGCGACAGGAGATGGATAGAGCTGGTCAACCCTTTCGAGCTCTTGGACGCATATTACACCGTGTAGGCCCAAGTAAGTTTTCCAGCTATTGGGTCAGTTGTGCCTCTGTGTTTTGGCTAGATAGTGTAACGTGCTGACTTGCTTTCTTTCTTCCTCAGGCCAACGCCGCCAGTGCTGTCCTGGCGACCCGCCTTTCCGAGCTGTCTCCCGACTTAAATAAACTGCAAAAGAAGAATCGAGAGACAGAGCAGAGGCTTACCCAAGCCCTTAAGGAGGTGGACTCCCTTAAGGTCAAACTGGGCAAGGCCGAGAAAGGGCTGGAAACGGCCCAGGTCCAGCTCGCTTCCGCTAGGTCGGAACTCGACCAAGAGAAGGCCGACATGGCCAAGCTGAAGGAAGACCACGCCATCAAGCTTTCCGGCACTGTCAGCCGAGAGCGGAAGAAGGCTGTTCGGGAGTTCATCTCCTCCGAACAGTTTGCCGAGGACGTCGCCCTCCTCAACGAGCCCATCCTCCAGATCGGCTTCAATCGAGCCCTGGACAAGGTCAGGGAGCTCAGCCTGCCTGGCTTCAACTTTGCCGCTTTCAAGGAGTACAACCCTAAAGCCGAGGAGAAGGTAGACTGGCTCTTTGACGGGTATTGCAAAGGGCATGCCCTGAAGGAGCTAGCGGGCAGGAGTGATGTGGGAGCCGACCTGGCGGAGGTTCCCCTGGAGGAGGAGGATGAAGCTTCCGGCAGAGCTCCCGGGAAGGAGCCGGTGGCCTAGGGCGGCGACCACTCCAGAAACCCTTTCCATCTTCTTATAAGGATGTGACCATGCTCTAGTTGAGAATGCTCTTGAAGGTTCATCCGAGATGGATAGGCCCCCTGCCCCAGGGCTCCTACGGCTACCCTGAATAGCCTTCACCATACGCCTCTCAACATGCTTAAGGTGTACCTTCAGCCCTGCTCCAAGTAGGTGACCAGCACAAAGAAGAAGGTCTGAGCTGTTTTCCTTTCATAGCTAGGTGGGCCTTGTAATAGATAGGCGACCTGGAAACTTTGCCATAGATAGGCGCCTTGGAAGCTTTGTAGTAGATAGGCGACTTGGAAGTTTTGTAATAGGTAAGCTTTGAATGCATATATAAAACTCGAAGGGAATTTCCTTGAGATTCCCGCCTACGCCCAACTCTAGCAACCAAAGCCATGTGCCGACCTCCTGGGTCGAGCGCCGAATATATACTCTTGTTAATCTGGCAATAAAATTATCAAAATCAATCAGTCTATCAAAACCAAGTGCCGACCTCCCGGGTCGAGCACCAAATAGACCCGTCAGGGCGACGCGCCGGCCTCTCGGTGCCGAGCACCAAACTTTAGGGTTATCCTTGCCGACCTCCTGGGCCGATCGTCTGCCCTTGGAGGCATTCATACCGAACTCTTGGGTCGAGCATCGAACCCCAGAATCCTGACAAACCCCAAAATAGTCCACGCCGCGCCGACCTCTTGGGACCGAGCGTCGGGTTTCCAGATTTCAAAGACTCGAGACGCGCCGACCTCCTGAGGTCAGGCATCCTCTCGTGCCGACCTCTAGGGTCGAGCTCCGTCGAACTTTCGGACCTCCATGCCGACCTCTTGGGGTCGAGCGTACAGTCTAAACTTTGAAGCCGCGCCGACCTCTTGGGTCGAGTGTGCATTTTGCCGCTTCAAGTCGTGCCGGCCTCTTGGGGTCGAGCACCACACTTTGAAGGTGTAGACACCAAATTTTTGGTGTAATTCCTTTTACTTTTTTATTCTCATTTGTCGTGGTTGCTTTTAGTTTTTATTTTATTTTTAAGTTTTAGCGTAGGAAAATCATGGAAGAGGAAAAATCATAAAAAAAAGAGAAAAAGGAAAATTGTTTACAAAAATACGTTCAAATTCAATCTTTTGGCAATTTTTTGGTTTATTTTTGAAAAAAAGAAAAAAAGGAAGGAAAAATGAAGAAAATGATGAAAAATAAAAAATGAAAGGAAAATTTGAAAAATGGACATTTTTGTTATTTTATTTATTTAGTTTGTTTTTTATTTATTTGTTTTCATTCTTATTATTATTACATGGTTTTGTCATTTTGTTATTATTATTATTATTATTTATATTCTGTATTTATTAAGTTGAAAAAAAAAATGGTATCGCGCAGGCAAGCTGCGGATTTACGCAGCTTGCAAAGGAAATCTGGGACGGCTCCTAAAGCTGCAAATACAGGAAAAGGACTAGAGGTTTTTAGGGTTGGGGGGTCTGATATATAAGCAAAAAAGGGAGAGTAGCCGCAGAGGGGAGAGCAAGGAGAGAGGTGTGCGGGAGAGTTTCGGGGACGGCAAAAAAAAAAAGAAGGAAAACTGAGAGGAGAGAACGGCTAAAACTGGAGAGAGCAGGGAGAGTTTGGGGGGCTAGCAGCGATCCCACCGAAGATGGGTCTGGCGAACAGCAGCGAAGGTTATCTTCATCCCTGACGAGGAGTGCCGGAAGCCCGACCTCCTCGCCACCTCCAGTGACTACCTCCGTGTCTGAAGGGTCGCCGACGATGGAACCCGCGTCGACATGAAGAGCCTCCTCAACAACAACTGCAACAGCGAGTTCTCCAACCCCCTCACCTCCTTCGACTGGAACGAGGCCGAGCCCAAGCGCATCGGCGCCTCCAGCATCGACACCACCTGCACCATCTGGGACATCGACTGCGAGACTGTCAACACCCAGCTCATTGCCAAGGACTGGAGCCGCCTCCATCACCAGTATCAGCGGTCACCGCCAGCGAAGCCTGCTGAAAGAGTGTTTCTTTTGATTTCTGGGGAGGTACGCCTCCTCGCGGTTTCTTGCTGAGATTTCAATTCCGTGAAACAGGTAATATTCAACTCTTTTTCTTGTCGTTCTAATCTTCACATGGAACCCAATCCGCTAAGCTGAAATCTGGTCCTTTGATTCTTTTGCTGGGTTTCGACTAAACCAATATGCATCCATCTTGCGTCCGATTTAGTTAAAGCTGAAGTTTTGATTTGGTTGAAGTTCTTGTCTAGCTTGCTTTCTTTTTCTGTGTTTGGGTCTGTTAGAGTTGTTGGGGTGCGTTTTGCAGCAGTACGGGCAGAATATTTTCTTTCTTTAGTTGCTGAAGTCATGGTTGGTTTGACGTCCTTGTTTCTGTTTGCTGCTTGACTGAGGATGCCATGAACTTGTTTGCTATCAAAGCTGTCTTAGGATATTCTTGTTGCAAGCTTTAGAAAGATTGCAGAAAATCTCAGGAATTTGCCGAAAGGCATGGCCAGAAATTGTCACAAGTTTCACTCTTTCTTTTGCTGCATTTTTTTAGAAATTTCGTATGATATCTCTCCAAGTTTTTGGTCATTTGGATTGTAGTTATTATGCAGTTTTGTTGCTCAGTTTAAAGTTATGATTTCGGATTGAAGAAAATCTAATCAAAGCCGTGCATTTGAATCGAAAATCTGGTCTACATTGCGAAAGTTTGCAGCAAGCATTCCTTTCTGTTGCTCTCCTTATAACATTTGCTTAAGAAGTTAGAAAATGGCTGTCTTTTGCTTGCTTGGTGCTGAGTTTGTGTATTTGGGTTTAAAAGACATTTGAATCATACCTAAATGCTTGCTGGAAAACGCATTTCAACTTGCCAAACCAGTTTTATATGTTTCCAGATTTTTCGACTTGCCGAATGCATTTCATTTTTCGCACGGGATCTTGCTAAGTTTTCTATTTTGTTTGGATGATGGTTTGCTGTCTAGTTTAAAGCTGTGTTTTGGGTTTGAAACCTGCATTTGAAAAATGAATCTGCAACGAGTTTCACTAGCTTGGCTGCCGAAGTCCTCTTGTTGTTGCAGAAGCAACCTTGACAGAAAAATGCAGAAATCTTCTACCTTGCATGCATGATAAATTCGGTAGGAGTGTGAGGTTGGGTTTTGGTGAGATGGTTGTGTGAATTTGTTTGGGCAAAGTTGCTGAAGTTGTGACTTGTTTGATGTCCTTGTTTTTGTTTGCTGCATAACTGGGTTGCCATGGACACATTTGCACGAGATGAGCTGCGGAGTTGCAGCTAGGATTTGAGCTTGTGTTTTTTTGTTGTCTTTTGTTTTGATTCTTTTAGTTCTGTATGATTAATTGTTGTATGAGATGTGGGTCTTATGTAAGCTAATCAATGTGAGTTTGGAGTTTTGTTTGAGCTGTTTGGGGTAATTGATAAGAAGCTTTGGCAGAAACCCAGAAACAGAAAAATGCAGAAATTTTCCTCGTATGCATGCATGGATTTATGTCAGAAATTGCATTCAACCCCTCAAGTCCTCCTTTATTCTACTATGACCCAACCAATTGAATAATCTCCTCAATTTGGTCCCTGGCAGCTTTAGTTTTTGCAATTTCATTGATTGCTTTGCTTCAATTAACTACCATGCTTTGTCAATTGCACTTAAGCCATGACTTTAGAGGCTTTACGATCAAGTGAGCTCGTGTTTGCCTATTTTTCTTTAATTTCCCTAAATAAATTGGTTGTTTGACCTTTTCTTGGCTCTTGGGACCTTTGGAGCGCTTAAATGTTTCGATTGAATTCGAATGGTTGACTAAGGTTTGCAATTGGGTCTTTAGTTGGTAATTGGGTCCTTGGTGGGTCCTTTTCTTGAAACTTATGCATTATTTGATTTCATTTAAATTGCAATTGGGAGAGATTTGGTGACTTTGTTATACTTTACTATTTGAGGTACCTTGACCCTTTTTATTATTTTGAAGCCATTTTTCTTTCATTTGGACACCATTCAAAGGGGCGGTATAATTTCTTTTATCCCTTTTGTGTCTCTCCTATGTGACTCAACGTGCTAAGTGAATTGCATGTCTACTTTGCTTTCCTAGTTTTTCTTTAATTCCTTTTACTTATGTCATTTACTTTTTGTTTTCATTAAGTTATTCTTTTAATGGGGTATGTGTACACCTCTTGGCTTGTAATAGATAGGGCTGTGGCGAGCAATTTGGTCCATTTTCCCTTTCCCCTTTTGTTTTAGTTAGTGAATGTAATAGGTCCATTAGCTTGGTTGCATGCCTATGTGTTAAGTGTTAATTTGCGTTATTAGGGCCTTGCATCTAGTCGAGCATGCTAAATGTTATGTGCTATGTGTTTATGAGTGTTTGGCATGTCTACTCGCTTTTCATAGCCATGAATGAATGGAATGGATGAATGTACGTTTCCACTAGTCCAACGCTAGTCGGAATTCATAGAATGGGCTAGTCCAACGCTAGACCCTTAGGAATTTCCCCTCGTTAGTACATGTTTGCATGTTCATCACATGTCATGCATTCTTTTTAGTTTTATCATTTTGCATGCCCCTCGAACCCCTTTTCCCTCCATTTTGGGATTTTTGCATTTCATGCTAGTTATAGGGTTCATTTGCTTGAGAGTCCCCTTAAATATGGGATATAGACGAGTGTGGCTTTTTCTAAGCCTTAGCACGCTTGTATTCCCTCTATAAAAGGGCAAATTGAGTCACGATTTAGGTCTCCCCGTACCCATTATGCATGAATTCCCTAGGTTCATGCATCCACTCTATCATTACACTTTCATTTTTCCTCCCATTTTTGCACACGTGCACCTTTATGTTTCTTCACTTGCACACTAACACTTTTTATCATCACTTGCACACATGCACTTCATATTACCATTGCACATACCATATCTTGCCCACTCACGTGCACATTTTCACTTATGCATCTTTGTTTTTTGTTACTTTTTCAAACTCATGCCTTCACATTGCATACATGCATTCCCTTCATTTGCATCCCACTTGCATTATTCGTGACTTCTTCAAAGGATCGTTATTGGGCTTCACAATTAATGTGATTGGCACCACTCAACCTTTGAAGGGAAATTTCCCCCAATACCCCTAGGTCTAGGGTTTGGATTCACGTAGTGCATCCAAATGTAATAAATTCTTTGGTTAAAACGAGAAAATCTTTGATTAAATCATGCAACTAGCCTTGGCTAGGTCGAAGGGGTGCCTTGGATTTTTATCCTTGCCTTCCCCTTCGTCAAATGTGACTCCCGAACCTTTTTCATTGGTTTACGTGGACTAGGAGTCGTTTAAAAGGGGTTTCTTATGACTTTTTCCTAAAAAATTCATTTTTTAGGTGACTTGGTACACCTTAATTCATTACCAAGTGGCGACTCCAATTGTTTCAAAAACCCTTTTTAAACTACATTTTGGGTCAAATCGTCGCATTCTTAAACCCCCATTTAGACCCATTTTTCTTTTAAATCAAAATTCATTTTCCAATAAAAAAATTGAATCAAAATACATCTTTCTCAAGCCATTTATTTATTTATCAAAAAATGGGGCGCGACAGAAGGCATCCACGCCGACCTCCTAGGTCGAACGCTGAACCCTCATGTTCTAGGGTTCCAAGCCGTGCCGATCTCTTGGGATCGAGCATCCCAAAAACCTTTGAAGGCACCCGATCTATTACCCACTCACGCCCTCCAGCCCCCCACTAGGACATTAAGCGTGGGAGCGCTGAGTGTGCTAGTGCATAAGTTGGACTTAAAGGGCGAACAATCACAATGAATTCAAAACTGAAAGTCGAACATTTATTGAATGATAAAATTGAAATTTAGATTCAAAGGACAGACGGCCAAACACCCTAGTCTAACCTATGCTACGAACAGTCGCAAATTGGAGAAATGCCAAGTGCGGGGTTCCTCTGATCCATCCATCTTGGCGAGCTTGCAGTAACCAGCTCGGCTCGCTTTGAGGACCTTGTATGGTCCTTCCCAATTTGGGTTGAGCTTGTTTGAGATGTGGGATCGGCTGACCGAGTTTCTCCGAAAGACGAGGTCTCCCGGTCGATACTATACGTTCCTTACCTTTGCATTGTGATAGCGAGCGAGCAGGCTTTTGTACTTAGCCATCCGTATCGCCGTCTCGTCACGTTTGACTTCCAAAATGTCTAGGTTGCATCTCAGTTCTTCCTCGTTGGATGACGCAACGAAGTTCTGTGTTCGGGGCGAGGGTACCACCGCCTCTACA
Organism: Coffea canephora; assembly: GCA_036785865.1. Taxonomy (NCBI): domain Eukaryota; kingdom Viridiplantae; phylum Streptophyta; class Magnoliopsida; order Gentianales; family Rubiaceae; genus Coffea; species Coffea canephora. The sequence goes on along the minus strand of CM071922.1, from coordinate 34,455,212 downwards.
CCATAAGTTAGAGAGAACGGGGTCTCATGGGTGGCCGTCCTCGGCGTAGTGCGGTATGCCCAGAGGACACTTGGGAGTTCGTCCAGCCAGTTGGACTGGGCTAGTTCCAACCTGATTTTCAGGCCCTGTAAAATGGTTCGGTTAGCATTTTCCACCTGGCCGTTGGCCTGTGAGTGGCCGACCGATGTAAAGTGCTAGTTGATCCCGAGCTCGGCACACCAGCTCTTGAAGAGGTTCTCGGCGAACTGGCACCCGTTGTCGGATATCAAGACATGCGGAATCCCGAAGCGGCAGACTATGTTTCTCCAGAAGAATTTTTGAATCGCCCTCCCCGAGATAGTGGCCAGAGGCTCCGCTTCCATCCACTTCGTGAAGTAGTCGATGGCTACGACGAGATGTTCATATCTTCCCGGGGCTCGGGGGAAAGGGCCCAGGAGGTCTATCCCCCACTGGGCGAAGGGCCAGAGACTGTGGATGGGGATCATTTCCCGACCTGGTTGGTGGCGCAGTGGGGCGTGCACCTGGCAAACTCGGCATTTCTGTACCAGGGCTGCGGCATCTTGGAACACCGAGGGCCAATAGTAGCTCAGGAGGAGGCACTTTTTAGCCAGTACCCGGGACCCCATATGGGCCCCACATAAGCCCTCGTGAACTTCATGAAGGACGTAGTCGCCCTCCTCTGGAGTCACGCACTTTAGCTAGGGGGACAGATTCGACCTCCGGTAGAGAGTCCCCCCAGCATAGGCGTACTTTGCAGCCTTGAGCTGGAGTCGGCGAGCTTCCGCCTTGTCCTCGGGCAGGACACCCGAGCTGAGGAAGTTCATCAAGGGGGTCATCCAGGTGGCCGAACTGTCTATGGCCAAGACCTGGACGTGATCAATACTCTTTTGTTTGACCACCTCTATCAGGACTTCCTTGCTCAGGTGGGCGAATGAGGTGGACGCCAACTTTGACAGGGCGTCCGCGCGCTTGTTCTGGGATCTCGGCACCCGCTCGATTTCAAAAGTATCAAACGGGGCTATTGCCTCCCGTACCTTTGCCAGGTATTTCTTCATGACCTCCTCCTTGGCTTCGTATTCCCCGCGAACATGGAGGACGATGAGCTGGGAGTCGCTCCGGACTTTGATCGCGGTTATACCCATCTAGTGGGCTATCCGTAATCCTGTAAGCAGGGCCTCGCACTCGGCTTCGTTGTTGGATGTGGGGAAGTCAAATCGAAGAGCGTAGGTCAGCTCCTCCCCGGTCGGCGAAATGAGCAGCAGGCCGGCTCCGCTCCCTTCCTTACTCAAGGCCCCACCCACGAACAGGATCCAAGGCTCTTCCGACCACGACTCCCTGGGCGGAGAGCTCTACCCGGTGATGGCCAAGCTAGCCCCCTCAGTGAGGAAGTCCACCAAGGCCTGAGCCTTGATAGCGGTGCGAGGCCGGTAGCCGATGTCGTGCTCGGTTAGTTCAACGGCCCACTTGGTCATTCTGCCCGAGACCTCGGGCTTTGTGAGTATCTGCCGAAGGGGCTGATCCGTCATGATAACGATGCTGTGAGCCTGGAAGTAAGGTCGGAGCTTACGGGCTGCATGTACCAAGGCGAGGACCAGTTTCTCTGCCGGCGTGTACCGCGTTTCCGGCCCTTGCAAAGCACGGCTGACGTAGTATACCGGCCTCTGAGCCCCCTCGTCCTCCCGCACCAAGACCGCGCTGACGGTCTCGTTGCAAACGGACAGGTATAGAAACAAGGTCTCCCTCTGCTCCGGGCCGGTCAGAGTGGGCAGCTCAGCCAAGTAGGCCTTCAGGTCGGCGAAGGCTTTCTGGCACTCAGCAGTCCATTGGAAGTCTTTGGGAGCTTTCAAGATCCGGAAGAAGGGCAGTTCTTGGACCGCAGAACGCGAGAGGAATCTGTTCAAGGCAGCCATCCTTCCCGTGAGCCGCTGGATCTCCTTCACGCTCCTCGGGGGAGCCATGTCCATGATAGCCTGGAGTTTATCCGGGTTGGCCCGGATCCCGTCTCGAGACACCAAGAATCCCAGGAACCTCCCCGACCTAACCCCGAAAGTACACTTCTTCGGATTCAGTCGCATCCGGCTCTCCCGCAGGATGCCCAAGATCTTCCTCAGGTCGGGGATGAGCTGCTGATCAGCTCGGCTCTTGACGATCATGTCATCCACGTAGACTTCCATGCTCCTGCCGATCTGATCCTGGAATAGTCTGTTGACCAGACGCTAGTAGGTAGCTCTCGCGTTCTTCAGGCCAAACGGCATAGTCCGGTAGTAGTAGGTTTCCTCCTCGGTGATGAAGGAGGTCTTTTTCCGGTCCTCCTCAGTTATCTCTATCTGGTGGTACCCCTTGAAAGCATCCAGAAAACATAAGACATCAAATCCCACAGTAGAATCTACTAACCTGTCGATTCTCGGCAGAGGAAAGCAGTTCTTTGGGCAGGCTTTGTTGAGATCCGTGAAATCCACGCAAATCCTCCAGGTCTGGTCCTCCTTCTTAACCAATACCGTGTTGGCCAACCAGGTCGGGTAGTAGACCTCCAGGATGATCTTAGACTCCAGCAGTTTCCCGACCTCTTTCTTGATCACCACATTCCTTTTTGGGGCGAAACTCCTCTTCTTTTGTTTCACCGGCTTGAAGCGAGGGTCCACGTTGAGGTGGTGGACGGCCAGGTCGGTCGAAATCCCAGGCACGTCCTCAACCGACCATGCGAAGACCTGGGAGTATTCCCTTAACAGGGCCTTCAAACCCTCCTTCTCCTCAGGGGGTAGCAGCGAGCCGATGCGGATCACCTGGTCGGGCCGGTCCTCTCTCAAGGAGAATTCTTCTATCTCGTCCTAGGTGCCCAACTGCCGGGCTTCCTCCCCTGGAATGTAGGGCTCTAGGTAGGTCGTCTGGGCGACCACCTTCTCCCATCCTTGAAGCATGGCCAAGTAGCAGGCTCGGGCCACCTCTGCATCACTGCGTACCTCGGCTATTCCTCCCAGAGTGGGGAATTTGACGCTGAGGTGGAGCGTCGAGGGGATAGCTCGGAGAGCGTTCAAGGCTGGCCGACCCAGGAACACGTTGTACGGGGATTGTTGCTTGACCACGACGAAGTTGACAGGGATGGTCCGGCATTTGGGGGCCTGCCCTACCGTGACCATCAGGGTGATCATTCCCTCCGGGTTGATAGAGGGTCCGGTGAAACCCATCAGTGGTGTCCGAACTGGGGTCAGCTGCCCGTCCTCCAAGCCGAGCTCTTTGAACACCCGATAGAACATGATGTCTACCGCACTTCCTTGGTCGACGTATACCTTCTTCACCCGATAGTTGTTGGTGACAATGTCTATCACGATGGCCTCATGGTTCCCGAACGTTAGGGAAACTGTATCCCTTGGTCCGAAAGTGATCTTCTCGTCCATGCGCAGCCGTTTCAGGGAGTCATCCCCCTCGGGGGGAGGTCGCCTGCTCTTCCGAGCTGTGTGACTGTCTCCCCCGGTGGGTCCTCCGGTGATGGTGTTTATCACTCCAGCCAGGTTCTGCGTGTCCGGGTCGGGGGAGCGGCCCCAACGCACGTCACGCCGATTAGGACGGTCGCGACCCCGGCTTTCGCCCCGATCTCCGCAGTAGGTGTGCCCGGGCTCCTATCCGGGGCAACCTTGCCGCACGAATCGCCCCAGGAATCCTCTCTAGATCAGATCTTCAATCTCCTTCCGCAGGGCCCAGCACCCCTCCGTGTCGTGTCCGACGTCGCGGTGGAAGGCGCAGTACCGGTCCTGGTTCCTCTTGTTCCGAGGCATCCCCATCTTGGGCGGCCGACCTCCCAGGCCTTCCGCCTCCATGACAGCTAGGATCTGGGCCCTAAGCCGAGTCAAAGGGGTGTAGCCTTTCTCCGGGAGTGGTGGCGGAGCAGGGGCTTTCTCCCTCGAGAGCCGGTCAAAGACATTTTTCTTGGCCGGAACATCCTTGCTCTCGAGGGGGTTTCCCCGTCCCTTCCAATCTCCAAACTCCCGATCTGACTCTTTCTTCAGGCGGCCTGCCTCCTCCGCATTAGCGGCCGCGTGCGCCCTGGTCAAGAGCTCCTCCAGATTTTTAGGTGGCTTCTTGGCCAGTTTGTAGAAGAGCTCCTCTACCCTGAGCCCATTCACGAAGGTGGCCATGACCACCTTTTCGTTTTTGTCCCTGACTTGTAGACTCTCCGCGTTGAAACCGGTCATGAAATTCCTCAGGGACTCGTCAGGCCTCTACCTGATAGCCATTAGGTGGGTTGCATTCTTCGAGTAAGTTTTCGAGGAAACGAACTGGGCTACGAACTGTTTGGCCAATTCAGGGAAACTCCGGATATACCCTGGTGCCAGACCTTGGAACCAGAGCCGAGCCTTCCCCTTCAAGAACATTGGGAAGGTCTTGCAGCAGATCTCATCCGCGGCTGTTTGCAGACGCATGTGCGTCAGGAAGACCGAGAGGTGGTCTTCCGGGTCGGTTGAGGCATCATACATCTCAATGTTCGGGATCTTGAACCTCCGGGGTAGTAGGTAATCCTCTATCTCCCGGGGAAAGGGCGAGGTGGAGTAGTTGTCCTCGTACAACTGCGGGCGCAGGATCTGCTCGAGCTCGTCTTGGACAGGTTTTCACGAGGGGAGGTCTCGTGGCCGGCTCTTGACAGACCGCGCAGGTGAACGCTCGAGCCCATTCCGCGTGGGTTTCCGTGGGGAGGGGTCTCTTGGACGACTTCCCGCGGACCTGTTGCGGGAGTATTTCTCGCTGTCCCCGACCACCGAGACTCGGGGGCGAGGGGGAGTCCGCGGCCGTTTCCTTCTGGGGGGCTAGTCGCGTGACTCATCCTCCGAGGGGTCGGGGAGTGGTTCTTTCTCTTTCCCCTTTGCCTTGGAGGTCTGTGCGCCACCGGCTTCGCCCCCCTCCTTCGCCTGCCAGATGATGTCTTCCAGCATAAGGAGGTTTTTCGTCACGAACTGGAAAATCTGTTGTCTCCGTTCCCCTGATAGGGCTGAGCCCCCGGCGCCCAGATCCGCCCCGGTCTCCATCCGCCGGGAGCCCTCACCGGCTCCAGGGCCGGTGCTATCCATGGTCCGCTTGGAACGGATTCTTGCCATCAACACAACTGCACTTACCTCTCGGTTCCCACAGACGGCGCCAACCGAAGAAGCGCTGAGCTTCCCCGGACCGAGCTGAACAGATGAACTCGGAGCACTCATGGAAGAGCTGGTTCCAAGCCTGCAAGACAAGCAGAATGGTGATCTAACAGGGGGCCCGGAGGTCGTCCCCGAGGGCACTCTGACGGTCAAGTTAGGTTTCCGGTGGATGAGGTTCACGGGAAGTAAAATAGTCAGAAGTAACTGGCGAATAGTGAGCGTACCTTGTGTAAGTGGCGATCATTTCCTCTTATACCTTCCTGAGAGTCCCACCTCCGTATGTTTCGGGACCTGCCCAATATAGCCCTTATCCCGTGCCGAGGGGGATCTCCTCCATCCTCTGCGGGATGGTCCCCTGTCCCTTCCGAAACCCTAGTAGCAGCGCGGCCCAGGACGGTTGCCAGGGGCCTGGGGGGCCGAGGCCCAGCTCGGCCGTACCTGGGCTGCCACATGTCCACGCCCAGGACGGGGCCTCTGCAATGTACACAGATTTTATTGGCCATGGTTTTATGCTTTGGCCTTGACACTGTGGTCGTTGCTCTTTATCGTTTAACTAACGACAACAGAGGTACTACTTGAACAAGTTAATGACAACTGCGATACCTTTTTTTGTTCATTCATTCTATTTCTTAACAGAAAAATGGAGGACAATTTTATATGTTTTACTCTAGTGGGGGCAGGAATTCTTAGCAAATATTATGTTCATTATCATAATAATGATTTTATGCTAGCCCCTGCAGCAATGAAATCGTTGTTTATTGGAATTTGCTTAAACCCTCATGAATAAAAGGATGATAGTGTTAGATAATAGGATTGAACAGACTATTGCTTATTCCAGTCTCGCTTTGGTGTTTAAGTCAGAATAAGAGGTTTTGATCAGAATCTACATAAAAAGAAGTGAATTGAAGTTTGCGACAACAACACTGGCACCGATCTTTTCATTGATATTTTAGCTGGTGTTTTTCTGAAAGCATAACGAAGGAAAGTCTGATGAAACACTGACGCCTATCTTTTCGTCAGTGTAATCGCCGATTTTCTTCTGCATTATAGGTGCAAAGTTTTATTACCACTTCAACAAATCTAATCGAAGGGGATTCACTCACAACCTTTGCAGGCTATAAGTATGAGTTGTTTAATTAAAGGAGCAGGAATATTAAGACCTACTCATCTTTTCACATAACTTGTTGTGTAGATGAAGGATCACATGTGCGAGAGCACAATCAAGGAGCACAAGGGAGGATGTTGGAGCAAACCACGTGACACTGTTTGTATTAATAGCCATAATTCACGTTTGTATTACTCTTTCAATTGGTGGTAACCGAAGCCATTATTTTCTATTAAACAGAAAGTAGGGTTAGGGAACTGACCCAGGAGAATCGATTGATTGTTGCAATCAGTATTCTTGCCTCTTGGTTTGATTTAAACATATTGTCCTTTAATTACGTGTTAATGCTTCATCAATATGAATTTGTCGAGTCAAATGAACGGTGGGCGGTGTATAAAGTGTAAAGCTGGTCTCGAAAATTATGCAGCCCAGAATTATGTTCAAGACACAAGTTTGAAGTATGGAGGCCATGTAGCAAATGAAAAAGGGGTATCTAACTAAGAATCAAAAAATGACGCCAATATTTTCTGCAAAAAAAAAAATCGTACAATCCAAACAAAGCATTGGAACATGTGCAATCCAAATGGTTTTCGCATTTTCCATAGAAAAGCTATAGTGATTTTCCATTGAAAAATCGCAATCCAAATGCAACCTAAGTTTGAAATAATTGTACTAAAAATATGAAAGGCTATAGTTTGTTTACAAGATTCATTTATAGAGGTTATATTCTTTTTTTTTTTTGGAAAGCTTTTAATTGATGTGGAATATATATTTTAAAAAGTTACTACTTATTTCAAATTTTCATTGATTTTGAATTCTTTTAAATTTTTCCTTTTTTGGCATTCTCTTTACATATTTGTTTCTTGGCATGAGTTTTCTTTTGATGAAAAAAATTTTTGTTGAGTTTTAGATGAATATGTAAAATATAAAATTAAAGCAGTATAAATTATTTTTAAAAAATATTAAATGATGAGTCCAACAAGACAGGGTGGGTACTTGTTGATCTGATCCTCTTTTAGCAAGTTTTTGACAATCGGGTACACACTGATATGCAAAGCTGGTCAGCCAAATGGTGCATAGGATGGGTAATTAATCAGTGCCCACCCTTATTTATAGTAGTTATAACTACATAACTCCTTGTATATGTTGTGCATGTTGATTTCAAATTCTTGTAATTAGCCATTGTGATCATAAAAACTAATGAATGTAAATATCAATGTGAAGTGCTTTTAAGAATTTTTGGAAAAACTATTTTTTATTATCTTTCCTACCAATTAAAATCTAACTTTCCATTAGTATAGTTTTAAAATATTTATTTTAATATCTATGACCCTAATAACTATTTAATGGTTCAAATAATTTTTGAAATTGAATTTATTTAAAACTCAATTGATAACTTAATGAAATGAAAAGAAAATAAGGATTTGTCTAATGAGTGCCCACTAAGCACTCGTTAAAATATAGTTCAAGTGTTAATATTTTGGAATGATAAAATTAAGTAGGAAAAGTTATTTTTTTTTATAGTGTATGTGGTAGGATTTGAACCCGGAACCTTTCACTTACACTTCTTCCCCCCGAATCACCCAACCGATCCCTCCCCAAATAAGAAAAGTTTATAAACACAATGTAGAAAAATAATTGTTAATTTGTATATTTACATGGCAGGCCATTTGTAATTTAGATATTTTAACAAATACCGCTAGGTATCTGTTAGAAAAATCTAAAAATATAACTTAATGTTCATATATGTTAAAGGAAATTCAATTAATTGTTTGATTATTGCTAAAAATAAAAAATCGAATTCGTTATGAATTAATTATTACTATTTTAAAACAACAATATACATATATAATACCAAATTTGGAACTAAATTTTTTTTTACGAACCCCAATGCAGGGGGTGGAATGCCAGCCCAACTTTAGCAAAATATTGGGGAAATATAATGATTCAAAGTCAAAATATTGGGGGACCAAAAGTGTATTTTCAAAGTTGATGACTAATGGCAATTTGATATTAATCATTAGTCATTATTGAATTTCTATTAGTTATTCTAAATGTGCCTAAAATTAAAAAAAAAATTGAAGGACCAATTTACTAGACGAAACATTAGGGATCAATTTAGTACATAGGTCAACGTTTTTTACTTTAGTCCTCTACCCAATGAAGAATGTAATGATGCATTGGCAATCATGGCATCTAGTCTAAGGTGTCAGTTTCACTACCTACTATTGAAGTGAGTTGTTGGATGCTGAGTGTAAACTGGTGTTGGTTATTGATATCTTTCATTTTTTTTTATGTCTATAAATTAATAAAAGTTATTATTTAGAAGACTATCTAGATTCATTATATCTTTCCATGTTGTAAGTGTGTGTGTGTGTATATATATATATATATAGGTTCATGCCGTCTTAACATTTATGTGTGAAAAATAGAGAAAACATTTCCCCAAAATCTTTCTTCTTAACATGGTATCAAAACAGCAATTTTAAGGTCTCTACTTAAGTGCTACTCTAATATACCTTTAAACAACAAACAATGACAAAATCATTCAAGATTGTATAGGATGGGAAAGGACAAATTAACTCCATTCTTGAAGATTTGGCTACAAGAATGATAAAAGTCTTGCATAGATGTCAGACCTATACCAAAAAATGATTTTGTCATGCCTCATAGTGGCATCAAGTTTGTCACGGCCTATTTTTGGCGATGAAAAGGATGTTTACAAAAAATATGGTCTTTCATTTAAAAATAAGTGAAAATGGCCTAAAATGGAACTTTAAAAAACACGACAATTTGGGTCCAACATTTAGTCTAAAAAGGGTTTTAAAAAAGATAAGAATCACTATTTGGTATTGAGTTTATGTGTACCAAATCACCCAAAATGTTTTTAACAAAAGTTAAATAAAAATAAAATAAAACCCTTTTTGACAACTCCAAATCTTTGAAAACAAGATAAAATGAGTCTGAAAGTCACGATTGAAGAAGAGAAGGCAAAGGTTCGATTGAATCAAATCTAAGGCACCCTTTTAACCTAATCTAAGTTAGTTGCGAAGTTTAGTCAAAAAATTTTCTAATTTAATCCTTAAATTTATCACGTTTGAAAGTTTTCTACATGGATGCAAATCTAAATTTATAAAAAATGTCGGAATAAACAAAATGTCCATTCAAGGATTTAATTAATATTAATCGTATTAATTGCGAAGACCAAAATAATCTCTTGAAGGGATCACGAGTATGTAAAGATGAAATTCGAAGGAAAGAAAGTTAAATTATATATAGATATAAGTGATTCAGGAAAAAGGAATGTGACATAATGGGTATGGGAGGCAAAAACTCATGACATAATTTTTCTTATACAAGGATCGCCTCTATCCATGTTCAAAGAGCAATTCTCCTAATCTAGACAAGCAAATGAGCTAACTTATTTTATAATTTTTTAAATGAGATGTAATCCTAAATGATATGATTAACACATATAGAGGGTAGAGGATAATATAATACGAAAAATCATGCAAATGAAAAAAGATCCTAAAATAAAAAATATGCATGAAAATATAAATATCACACAAAAGATGAATCTAACGCATGAACAATCTAAGGGTCTAGTGTTGGACTAGCCCATTCCTCGAAGTCCTTACTAGCGTTGGACTAGCAAGCGGAAGGGGAAGCCACAACTAGCGTTGAACTAGTGAGATGACATCATGCATTCATAATACATAGTAAAACAAATAAGGCATAAATTAAAACAAATAAACATGTAAGAGCACGTAGCACATAACACATAAACATAATATTTAGAATCAAAAATTCTAAAGAAAACATATAAACAAATAGACCAAATAAACACACAAAACCTATCTATTACAATAGGGAGTCTAACTACAATCTAAAATAAAAAAATATATAATAAAATAAACCTATATATTACAATACAGGACCTCATTACAATCTAAAATAGAAAAATATAATGAAATAAATCTATCTATCTTATCTATTACATTGGTATATCTAATTACAATGTTTCAAAAATATTACCTATCTATTACATCTTGAGGTATTTAAATAGCTCCCAAATAATTATAAAATTAACTAAACAAACATAAGAAAATTTGAATAAACATTTGAATTAAATAAATGACAAAACATGTAAAAACATATAAACACATAGGAGCATATAGAAGCACATAAGAGCACGTAATTGAAATTTAAATGACAATAGGGGTACCTCCCTTTTTGAGTGGTGACTAAATGGAGTCAAATTACCCTATTTATATTCAAAATGAACAAAAGAATCACGGCACCAATTTAATTGAAAAAATTAATAATAATAAAAGTACTAAATTCACAATAATATGTTAAACATAAAGAAAACTTAAGAATATCTAAAAATTACGAGATGAATACACTCAAATAGAACATAATTAGCTATTAATAAAAAGAAAACAACCACAATAAAAAAATATAAAAAAAGTCGATAGGGACAAAATTATAAAAATAAGAAATTTGAGGTCAAAAATATAAATTTTTAAAAGTTTATGGGTCAAAATTAAATTAAGATAAAGTTCGGAGATCAAAATGCAATTAAATTAAGGATCTAAATGAAAGAAATTTAGAATTTTTAGACCACAATAAAATTACTCAAAAAATTAGAGACCTAATTGCAAAATTTGTTTTTGACTTGACCAAAATATCCAGAAAAGAAATTTGAGTTATCACCTTAGCACGTGTTTCGGACAACTTCGGCTCAAGTGAAAAATGAAAATTTTCTTGTAGAGAAAATAAAGAGAAGCCCACCTAAGAAAACCAAGTAACTAAGTAACAAAACATTGGACTTAACTTCTTAAAAATCTAACAAAAATAAGAAAAATTGAGGTCAAAAAATAATTTTTTTAAAGTTTAGGGGTCAAAATTAAATTAAGATAAAGTTCAGAGATCAAAATGCAATTAAATTAAGGACCTAAATGAAAGAAATTTAGAATTTTTGGACCACAATAAAATTACTCAAAAGATTAGAGACCTAATTGCAAAATTTGTTTTTGACTTGAGCAAAATATCCAGAAAAGAAATTTGAGTTATCACCTTAGCAAGTGGGCCGGACAACTTCGGCTCAAGTGAAAAATGAAAATTTTCTTGTAGAGAAAACAAAGAGAAGCCCACCTAAAAAAACCAAGTAACTAAGTAACAAAACGTTGGACTTAACTTCTTAAAAATCTAACCACAAGCCCAACGGGAAAAAAAAAAACCATAGGCCAATCAGGAAAAAAAAAACCCAACATTTCTTTCTTTAGTTTTCTTTCCCTTTCTTTCTTTCTTTTTTTTTTTCTTTCTTTTCATTTCTCTTCTTCTTCTTCCCTCTCCTTCTTCTTCTTCTCCGACGAGGTTGAAACTTCAGCCACTGGCCACCGCTGGCAGTCGTCGGCGACTTCTCCGGTCATAAAAATTCACCAAAATACACCCCCTACTCGATTTTTCGTGTAGAATCCATTTTTGGCCTTAGTTTTTACAAAAAAAAAATAAACCAAAAGTGACAAAATTGCTAAAAAAAAGGTTTAATTTTTATTTTTTTAAAACACTCTAACCTTCACCAAAAATAATAAAATTTATATCAAAACACTCCTTATAACTTCTATAATACAACTATAATCTTAGTTTAACAAGAAAACAATAACAAAAGGTTAAATTAAAGCAAAACAGCCCCTACAAAAAAAATCCATTTTCATTGCCTTTTAGACTAAAAAATCGAAAAAACTTAATTAGGCAATCTTTCCAAGCCGTTAACTAGTCACAATTATCCATCTTAACAACAATATATGTGCAAAATTTAGCATTTTAATTCAATTTTCCATTTAAACATTTTTTCAAACACTTGGCATGCATACACAAAACTTATTTCGTTTTTCTTAATCTGGTTTATGTCCTATCCCAAATTTTCAACAATACAACAACAACAATAAAGGATAGCAAAAGCAAGAAAAACTAAACAATAAAACATGGGTTTAACATGATTAACAAAATTGGAAAATACCTCAATCTAAGCAAGAGCTTCTCAGTCAAATTTTTTGAAGGAATTCCTAAGATTCAATCCTTTGTTGCTTGCTTTGTTGTGTTGATTTGTGTGTGTTGTGTGAATTGAGAAAATGGAGGGATAGAGCCGAGAGGGTGAGGGAGATTTTTGTCTATTGTTGTGTTGTTAAGAAAATGAGAGGGAGGATTGAGAGAGAGCCAAGAGAATGTTTTCCTTTGTTTTTCTAGTGTTTGTGATAGTGTCTTGAGGGGGTCAAATTGAGGAAGAGAGCCGAGAGTTATATCTGTGTGTTGTCTTGTGTATTGGTGAGAAAAGAGAGAGTTGAGAGATAGTGAAAAGAGGCTGGAGTTGTTTTTGTTGTGTCTTGTCTTGAGGGAGTGATGGAATTAGGTCAGTGTAAAATGATGAATTTCTACCAAATGAAAAGAAAGGTCCATGAAATTGAGTGTAGAAATGGGTTAATAGTGTTTTTGGTAGGGGAAAATGATTAGAGAGTATAAAATCTGACAAATATTCGGTGTCTACAGCTAGACGTAAACACCAAATTGCTTACCTGTCTCTTCTGACTACACTTGAGTTAAAATAGGTAAGCTAACACTTTGTTAAAATTATTAGCCAAAATGATGCAATAACGTTGCAAAAGACGTAACTGAACTCGTGTAGAGTTGCCTACATATCCCGCCATGGGAATCAGATCAAACGTAGTTCAAATACAAGTGAACCATAATGAAACAAGGGCATTGACCATCTGTGATCTTTATAGAGTCGAAAAAGTCTGAATTCTCAAAATATCTAAACATGAAACACAAAATGAGTAAGAGAGCACAATTGTTAAACATAACAATCAAGAAAAGTAAGTTGTCATAATCAGAAAAAGATGTGCGAAGGGATGCGATTACGCTCCAAGAAAAGAGATAGAAAGGTGCGTAGCAGACGCTGAGACTCGCCAACAAGGAATTAAATTTGATTTGTCAAGAAGAGGGATAAAAGGGTGCGTGGCGGATGCTGAGACTCGCCAACAGGGAATTAAATTTGATTTGTCAAGAATCTAGACTGTTCAGTGGGACTGAATCTAAATCCAAATGCCTAGCAAGAAAATGAAAATATGCTCGAAATCTGGATAATTGTTGGGATTAAACCCAAGTCTAGATAACTAGTGGAAGAAATGAAAATGCAAGTTCTGTACTATCGAACCGGAAGATTAAAATGCATGTTGCTCAAAAAACAACGACAAACTTACTTGGTGGACTTACAACCTTCTTGATTTTTCAAACTTTAAAAAAAAGGAATGATGATTTTTCTTTTCTTTCTTTGGAAACGTACAATCAAACTTGGAGCTCAAAACTTTTATAATTTGCTCCAATGTGAATCATGCTTAACTAAACCAGTGTTGTATCACATAATTTCACCTGCAAAAAGAGCAAGGAAACCACTATGATGAAAACACTGTCATCGGCATGTGATCCCTTTGCCTTGAGAACTGGATAAAAATGAGTTTCAATATCGATAAATCGCTCCCTTAGATTTGGTCCCCAACCGCTCCAAGATCTTTGCAACTTTCTAGTATCAATTATCGATACTTTATTATCATCAATTTCATGACTCATTTGGATAAATTATGGGAAATTGCCCTTTGAATGAGATCTAATAAATGAGAAATATAAACTATTGAAAAATATATTATTCATCATGTAATAATGCAAATATGAAATAAACATTGATACAGAATAAATAAATAGAATAGTAAATAGAATAGAAAAATAAAATTTTGGATTTATGAACACGAGTTCAAGGGTTAAAAGTTTGATATATATTTAAAGGACGACTATTAACGAAGAAAGATGCTCCATCTGACCCCTTCGACGTCATCCATTTTGGAATTCATTATCGGCAAAAGTGTAACGCCCCCACTTCTCCCTAAGGCGAACCAAAGGGTATCCGCGGGACGCCTGCCCAGCTCTCGCCAGGACTCACTACAATCCATCATTCAAAAGCTCGAAATACTTTAAGTAACTTCAATACATAATTAAAGTACTCCAGATATCTCACACTTACAATTATGCAGCTTCCAAGCTTAAATACAACCCAACGGAAAAGGGTACAATAGCCATCCGTTATAATATAACTTAAAGTTTTCAAAAGAAAACAATCTAGTACTACTCACGAGCACCCTTGGTCTCGAACCCTGTAAAAGAAAACCACAACGTGGGATGAGCTACACAGCCCAGTGAGGTTCCAATACACTCTAACAGTTCAAATAAATCAAGTAAGTTGGGCATATCATATGCATGGTTCAATGTTACACAATGGCGTGATATCATGAGGTGATAATCATTGTACGAGTAATTTGAGACATTTATCATGGTATGAGACATTTATCATGAGACAGGTATCATGATATAAGTACATTGGTCAGGTAACAGGTATGGAGCATATCACAGGCATAGTTCAGGATTTCATGTTGACATTTTAGCATGAAACAATTATCATGATACAAGGTAAACATATACGGTAGGATACGGTGTTCCAGTGGAACTCTGTCGGTCATCTGCACCTTATGACTTCTGATCCCCACGGTACGGTCTGGCCATCGCCTTATCCCTCCAGTGGTAATACTCGAGTATACCGAAACGGTGGCCCAGGGTTCCAACCTACCCGACCGAGCCCAGTCCTGGCTCGAGTAGGTCAGTAACCAAGGGCAGGGCCCAAGTTCAGCTTAGAGCTTACAACATGGACAGGTAACCAAGTAATTCGACAAAAGGTAAAATTCATCATTTGAGTAGGTCGAGTGAGGTAAAGTACACACTCGCCTAATAATGATGGACAGCTTCATATAACATGTGATTCATGATAATCAAGTAATCAGGTGGTCAAGTAACCAAGTAAGTTGGTGATCACGTAAGCAGATAACCAAGTAAGCAAGTAACCAAATAGATTAGAAAACGATAAGTAAACACGGTTAACGGTAAACGGTTAACGGTAGTAATTACGGTTAATTGGTAGACATATGTCATTTCAATAGGCCGCCATTGGCCGTTTTTCACTTTCACCACGTAAGAGTCGAGGAGATTTACTCCAACCGACTTATGCTTCCATAGCATAATTAATCATTTAAACACATCATGTAAATATGCTCTCCAAACATTTCATATCTAGTATTTCAAGTAATCACATAAGTATGCTCTTTAAGCATTTCATATCGAATAGTTCAAATATACCTACCTCAGGTGTTTCATGTCGAGTAATTCAAGTATACATTATTCAAATGTGCATGAGTGTGGTAAATACTTAATGACCATGGGTTAAGCATGTCATAGACTTATTCCAATTACGTATTCCTATATGGAACACTCACCTAGTCAAACAAGCGAGTAGTTCTTAAACAAGCGTCTTAGGTGTCCGCTCCGAGTTCCTCTGGGAGATTCCCTCGAGTGCCTGAGCAAACAATAATCAACTACCACTCAAAATCATTCTAATTATCGAGGAAAATTGTACACTAGTACAATCTAAGAAATTAACGCAGAGACAAGTCTAAGAGTTCGTGTAACTCGAGGTTCAAAAGTGGGTTTTAAAATACAAGACAAATCTGATTTCCATCTTTGAAATCAAATGTAAAACGATCAAATGATATTGAAGGAAAATGGAGGGTTTGAAACCCTTAGTTTCCTTTAAGTTAGAAAATTCCAGATTTAACAAGCAATATTTGAAAAATCATATTTCACTCTCCACAAGTCCAAAATTGGAAAACTTGGTACTGTTGGAATCCTCATTCAAAGTACTAAAAGTTCTTAGAAGACACTTTTCCACGAATGTAAGTGAAAGGCACTCAAATTTTGGCTCAAAATTGGTAACTTGAATTACCAAGACAGATTTAAGTTGGTTTTTGGCCAACTTTAGAAATTCGGCAAAATTCACTTGTTTTGAACTAACCTTTGAAATTTGGAAATCAATTAGTGTTGCAATCCAAGAGTATAACAAAACAAGCGGAACGAGAAACGGAGTTTCGAGCACCAAGATATAGTACCTCCAAGTTGCTGAAAAGTTAAGACTGTTGGGCTATTTTCCAGGTTTAAAACTAGATTTGAAATATCATTTGGTCATCAAGTTGGCATTAGAAATACATCAAACTTGGTACACTAAATCTTCCATGTGTGAACAACATTTCTACTAAGTTTCGTACAAAAACTCTCACGGTAAGGTAGTCATTAAAACAACCAAAGTTTATGAAGAGTTTCAAGGCTAAACTACCTTCTCACTTTTCTTTCGTTTACAAACTTTTTGTACCATGAAATCAGTTCCAAATCTCTCCATTATTGAAACCAAGAGTTCATAAACATCCACTGAGCAATTTAAAGACCATTGACATCCAAATTCTAGAAATAAAACTCTCCAAATCAGATTTGACCATTTGGCTAAGAGAAAACGAAAAGTTTTCCAGATTCGATGAGCGAATTTTGTGACATCATTTGCATATCAAAATGGTCTTAGAATATTACCAAATTTTGTACAATTAAACCTCCATATGAGGATTACTCTTCTATCAAATTTCATTTGAAAATTCACACGGGAAGGTAGTTAACTAAACCATCAAAGTTCAGGAAATTTCCCAAGGTAAAACTGTCTTCTAGCTCTTCTTTCCTTTTTAAACATTTTGTCCAAAGCAACCAACCCAAATCTGGTTTATTTGTGAAACAAAGTCCAAGGAACATCTAATCTAAAGTTTGGTAGATGTCAGACATCAAAGTTTCCAAAACAACAAGTCCCAAATCATTGTTAGTTACAAATCTGTCCAAGTGGAAAATTCTATCACTGTAGCAGTTTCAAACTTTGGCCACAACTCACTCCATTCAACTTGGAATTGGGCGTGGTTGATGGCGTTGGAAAGCTCTCTTCTAAATCTGAATTTTCTCAGAAGAAACCATTTTCAAATTCCATTCACAAATAGCTCGTTTTTGAGCATCAAGAAGCAATTTCTGTCCTGTCTCCTGGAGAGCAACGAAACAGGACAGTGATATTAAATCGAATGGTGTGGCCCACTCAAGTGGAACCAGAATGTGAAATTGGTACCGATGGAAAGCTAGGAATGTCTAGTTTCCAATGCCGCAAACGGCACTTGATTTCGACATCGGAACAAAGAGTTATGGCCGTTACAAAATGACTGCCTGGGCAATACGGGATTCATTTTCCAGTTTTGCTAACTTTGGAAATCAACTCATTTGACCAACCAAATCATGTTATTTTTCAATGAAATTTTGTACACACTTACAATAATAGATAAACAACATAATCAATTCATTAGAATCTCAAAATCTGGCACGAAAACGGTCGGACAAGGCAGGGGTAAAACGGTCACTTTTGCTCCAAGCACCTCCTTTGATTTTCTACCAGCAATACAACATTAATCTACTAATATAAGCACTAAACCACCATTAATTTCATCATCCAACATCAAATCAGCAACAACCCAAGAGTGGGAGTTCATAGAGCCCACTTTCACATTTTATACCATAAACAAGACTACCCACATGATTATATAACCTTATATGTGCAATAAATCTTACAAAAACTAAGATCTATGGGTTGGATGATTTGCTACCTTCTTGGATGATTAGATCAGAAATTTTGGTCACTCTTTGCTCCAGAAAACCGTGGCTTTTCAGCTCCCTTTTGCAGCTCAAAATACTCCTCAAGTGTTAAGCTAAGTGTAGTTCGAATTTGGAGTGAATTGGAAGAGGTTTGGTGAAGATTTGATGGAGGAATTGGAAGAACTCTTGAGCTGTTTTTCTTGCTTTGTTGTTCGGCCAGATGAGGGAGCAAGAGAGAGAAATTGTGGTCTGAAATGAGGCTTCCAAAGGAAGCTTAATGACTAAGGATTGGGTGCACAAAAGTCAACCGCAAAAAGTGCGCGCACGCGCGCGTTTTGTGCTCGATTCCTCTCGCGTTTGTTTCACTAGTGTACTAAACTTCTAATGCATTTATATTCATATAAATATTATTCACTCTTAATTGTCCCAAAATAAGGGTCTAAAGTTCCTCAATTTAAATTGCGCGTGTGAAAACGCGTATCTCCAATTTAAGCGCAATAACGCGAAACTTTCGAGAAATTCTTATAACGATAGTACTAATAACTATCACTTGAGTATTTAAACATTAAAATGCCTAATTTAGGTCCATTGTACATGTCTCCAATATTTCAAACCTATTGTACTCTCAATCGATCAAGATTTCCAAAGACGTGTTCACTATTTTTACAAAACGAGCTTCCGAAAATTAATTTTTGAAACAAGTCATTTTAAAAATATAATGAAACTATATTTCCATGTAATTAGGTCTCAAGAGCTTAGAAAATAATATTCGGAGTAAAAGACCAAATAAATAATTAAATAAGCTAGAAATAGGAGATTAAATAAGTAAATTTTGCGAGTCCTCACAAAAAGAACAACAGTATGAGAGAAATCCAAATCAAGATAGTCACCAGCTTTCAGATCTCAGCATCTTGTTCTCCTTTCATGATCTTCTTGTATTCCAAAACCCTATCTTAGCACCCTTTTGGATTTTCACTAGGGTTACCCTTACCCTTTTTCTCTTTTTTTTTTCTTTTTTTTGTTTTCTTATTTTTATTTTTATTCTTTTTCTTCTTTTTTTTTAAAAAAGGTGCCCTTTCATGTTTTCATGTTGAAACATAGACAAAATAATTTTAACTCTAATTGTATCAATCCAATCATATTTTGATAATTAGCGACATCAGTGAAACAATCTTCTCTGACATGTTTCAAAAAAACTATATTTACATCATTTGTCAATTGATCAAGAAATTTTTTTTCCAAAATACTGCAAAAGAGGGAGGTTGGCAATATTTCGGTTCTTGTAATTAGGGTCAGGAGGGGTGTACATGAAAAGTTAGGTCTTGAAAGCAGATCATATGATGGTTTAGGAACAATTTTGAGATCGCATTCTTTCAAAAAAATTTTTTTTTACCCCAGTGTAAGGTTGATAAGAAATAAAAATTTGCTCTGAATTTAATTCTAACCAAGCTTCTCTTTTTTTTCTTTTCTTTCTCTTTCTCTTTTTTTTATGTGCTTCTTTTCTTGTTCTTTCTTTTTTCCTATTCTTTTTTTCTTTTTTTCACAAAAAATAAAATAAAATTGCCCCAATATGGAGTTAATGATCTTAAAGGGCTGCCAAGCAAAAAAAGATAAGTTATTTTGAAAAGTCAAAAGGAATAATGTAAGAATAAGATATCTAAATGGAAAAAGAAAAGAAAACATGCTTTAAACCCATCTCTTGCAGTAATTTTAAAGAAAATTTTTATAATCAAATGAAAAACTCTTTGCACATATCTACATTGATTGGTTGAGGAAAAATTTGTCCGTCTATTTTCATAAGAATAAGCACTCCCCCAAGTAGCACCTTTTTAACAATGAATAGTTCTTGTCAATTGGGAGCAAACTTTCCTTTAACCTCCTCTTGTATTAAAAGAATTTGTTTTAAGACCTTATCTCTGATTTCAAACAAACAAGGTTTAACTTTCTTGTTGTAAGTATGGGACATTCTTCGCTGATAACATTTTCCATGACAGACGACATTCAACCTCTTTTTATCAATTAGAAACAGCTACTCATAGCGTTCCTTGACCCATTCAATTTCTTCTATCTGAGCTTCCATTAGAATGCTTAAGGAAGGGATTTCAACTTCTGCAGGCAATATTGCTTCCATTCTATATATAAGAGAATAAGGAGTTGCTCCGGTAGAAGTCCTGATTGTAGTTCTGTACGCCATCAATGCATAAGGCAGTTTCTCATGTCAATCCTTGTGTGCTTCAGTCATTTTACGAATGATCTTCTTTAAATTCCTATTTACGATTTTCATGACTCCATTCATCTAAGCCCTCTAAATAGCAGAATTTTGATGTTTGACCTTAAACTGTTCACATAATCTATTCACCATGTCATTGTTAAGGTTCTTTATATTGTTAGTAATCAGTACCTCTGGTACCCCAAAACGACAAATGATATTATTTCTCAAGAAATTCGATACCACTTTCTTAGCCACATGCTTATAGGATGCAGTTTCAACCCATTTGGTGAAATATTCAATCACTACTAGAATGAATCAATGTCCATTCAAAGCAGGAGAATCAATAGTTCCAATCACATCCATTCCTCACATCGAACATGGCCACGAAGCAGTCATACTATGCAACTCTATAAGAGGAGTGTGTAAAACATCATCATGCATTTGACATTTGACATACTTTCTGATAAAATCTATACAGTCATATTCCATTGTAAACCAAAAATACCTTATTCTCATGATCTTCTCAACCAGTAGATGCCCATTCATGTATGGTCCACAAAAACTACTATACACTTTCTTTATCATATAATTAGCTTCCTCTTCATCGATACATCTCAGAAGGCTCAAATTCGATATTTTCTTATATAATACTTCTCCATTCAAGAAGAATCTTGATGACATTCTGCATAAGAAACCTTTTGCAACAGAATCAGTGTCAGGAAGGTAGGATCATGTCTTTATAAATTTCTTAATATCACTGTATCAGGGACGACCATCAGGAACCCTTTCCATAACTAGACAATGCGCTAGCTTATCTTGAAGTTAGATCTGTATAGGTTCAATTAATAACTCATCTAGATGTTGAATCATCGAAAACAAAGTGGCTAAAATATTAGCAAAAGTATTACGAGTGCAGGGAATATGTTGAAATTCCAAATTCCTAAATTTATTGGCCAAACAAAGCAAACTACAATGATATAGCATAATTTTCGAATCTCGAGTTATCCACTGCTTAAGCGTCTGATGTACAAGTAAATCGAAATTATTGAATGCTATCAGGTCCTTAATCTCCATGTCTAATGTCATATTTAATCCAAAAATACAAGTTTCATACTCAGTCATGTTGTGGGCACAAGGAAACCGTAATTTGGTAGTAGCAGGATAGTGCTTCCCTTCAGGCGACACCAAAACTGTTCCAATTCAAATTCCAAAAGAATTCAATGCACCGTCAAAGAATGACCTCCATCTAGGATATTGTTCACTCATGTCCTCAATTGCTCTAACGAACTGAATTTTTTTCATTAGGAAAGTAGGTGTGCAATAGCTGGCAATCATCCTCTCTCAAATTTTCTGCCAAATGACCTACGATGACTTGTCCCTTGACTGCCTTTTGTGTTATGAAGACAATGTCGAACTCAGAAAGAATAATTTGCTACTTAGCCATATGTTCCACAGGTATTGGCTTTTTCAACAGGTATTTTAGAGAATCAAAACGAGAAATCAAGTATGTGGTATGACCGAATAAGTAATGCCTCAATTCTTGAACTGCTCACGCTAAGATACAATAACTTCTTTCAAGGAAAGAATAGTTTGTCTCGTATGCTTTAAATTTCTTATTCAGATAGTAGATGTCTTGTTCTCTCCTCCCAGATTCATCATGCTACTCCATAATGCATCCAATAGCCTTATCAAGAACACACAAATACATAAATAGAGATATTCTTGACTGAGGTAGCACTAAAATTGAAGGATTTAACAAATAATTTTTGATCTTATCAAAAGTTTGCTGACAATTTTCATTCCAATCCGTCGGCGCAGTCTTTTTCAACAATTTAAACAAAAGCTCATGGGTGGAGGTTAACTGTGCAATGAATCGACCAATGAAATTGATCTTTTCAAAAAAAAAAACTCTTCGCATCTTTCTGAATTTTTAGAATGGGCATATCTCGAATTGCTCTAATTTTCACATGATCTATCTCTATACCCTTTTTGTTGACAATAAAATCCAATAATTTGCTGACTAGGGCTCTAAAAGCACAGTTCACAAGATTCAACTTCAAATTATACCTTCTCAACCTTTCAAACAGTTTTTTTTAAATCAACCAAATGGTCCTTCACCTTGTTGAATTTAATTATGATCATCTACATAAACCTCCATCTCTTTGTGCATCATGTCATGAAACAAAGTAGTCAGGGTCCTCTGATATTAGTTTTAGCATTTTTCAACCCAAAAAGTATCACTTGATAACAAAAATTTTTTCATGAGGTAATAAAAAAAGTTTTCTCTCTGTCCTCTTCTGCTATCAAGATCTGATAATACCCAACAAAATAATCACCAAAAGATTCAATCTCGTGTCTAGCAGTGTTGTCCAAAAGAATATGAATATTTGCCAAAGAAAAATCATCTTTCAGACTGGTCTTATTCAAATCCCTATAATCAACACATACTCCCACTTTTCCAAATTTATTAAGCACAAACACAGGATTCAAGAGCCAAATGGGATAATGAGACACCACGATGATCTTGGCACTGAGCTGTTTTATAATTTTTTTTTCTTTATCTTGAAACTCATTTCTGGTTTAAATTTACGTGACATTTGCTTTATAGGCAAAAATTTGGATCAGTTGGCAACTTGTGATCCACTATGTCTATAGAGAATTCTGGCATATCATCGTATGACCATGCAAATAGATCTTGAAACAATATTAAGAACTTGATCATTTCCTCCTTCTGCTTCTTATTCAAATGAATACAGATTTTAACTTCTTTAACCTCCATTTTAGTGTCAGTATTGATAATTTCTATTTCTTCCAAGTTCGATTTGGATTTCTCTTCATATTATTCTAAATCCCTTAAAATGGACTCATACTCTTCTTCAATATCGCTCTCATTTTCAATTTCAGATTGCATGATTTCAAGTTCATAAGAGATATTAAAATTGCAGCCATCAAATTCCAAAATGGTGACATCCAAAAGGTCAAAGGGTTTTATTTGTGACCATCTGTTAATAAAATAGAACATACATAATAAATAAATAGAAAATAATTTAAAATGCAGGAGAAGTCTTTCATTTCATTGAGTTCAAAATTTATCGAAACTTCATAAAATAATAAATATACAAATATGATTGCTATTAAAAGATATATCTAACCCAAACCTTTATTTCGTTTCAGCAATTTTCTCGAATGAGACAAGTTTTATTAATTGAAATGAAAACAAAGGTTCAAAAAATAAAAATAATTTCTTTTAACAAAAGATCCAAACTACAGCCCTATCTGGATATCAATCTAGACCAAAAGACAATCCCCTTAAATTTATCGAAATTCTATTCGAGAGGGAAGATAATCAGCAGTCTAAGTTTGAATGATTCCTTCGAAAATTAACAAATATTCTGAATCCTCTAATGGCTCCTCCTCACAAGTAGCCCCGATAAATAATTGAGATAAGTTCACTTCAACCTCCCTAACTGGATCATCTTTTTTTGACACGATCACCTCTGATGGATGAGGAAAGATGTGATATAGCGATGGGATGTATAGGACAATTTGTTTTTCCTCCTTTTCAGTTTCCTTTCGATCTTGCATTTCCCTTCTATCCTTAGCAGTTGGATAAAATCTCAATCCAAACGTATCTTTTTGCATTGGAATCTCTATTAGTTCTAAAATTCATTACAATTTCCGTCCAAGACCTTTTCCTATTTCATATCTGCTTCGGATCATTTTCTTAGCCATCATGAGACTGGCCTCTGGTAAACCTAAATTAGTCAGCAATTTATCCCTGGATACCCATCCCATGAAGACGATATCAGTAACAAGATGAGATGAAATTAGAGTTCTTTACCTACCTTCATTTTTGAATTTTGCGTTAATAATCATAGTACAATCATCCTCATTAAACATAGTAATGAGTTAATCATTCACGATAAACCTCAACATTCGGTGTAGAGAAGATGCCATTGAATTCAAAGGATGTATCCAAGGTCTTCCAAGCAAAATATTATAAATACTGGAGAAATTCATAATTTGACAAATAACTTGAAACTGAGCAGGACTTATTTCTAATACCAGATCGATTTCACCCATAGATTCTCTCCTTGAACCATCGAATCCTCTAACCACAATTACAGATGAGCGAAGTATGATTTCAAGAAATCCAAACTTGGTAAGAGTGTTCCATGGACAAATTTCAATGTTGACCAATTATCCACTAAGACTCTCGACAAAAATTTTTCATTGCAGCATATTGATATATACAAGACTCCGTTATATCCAATCCCTTCTGCAGTCAGATCATCATTGGAGAAAACGATATGATTAGGATCAAGCACGTTCCTTACAATGTTAGAAAATTTATCCATAGGGATATTTTTAATCACTTGAACCCCGTTCAAAATTTTGAGCAATGCTACTCTATGTAAGTCAGAGGTCAAGAGCAGGTTCAGAAAAGAAATCTAAGCAGGCATCCTTTCCAACTGTTCTACTATTTTGTACTCACTTCTCTTCAGCATCTTTAGAAAATCCACAACTTCATTTTCAGACATAGGAGGCTTGGATGGCAGAGAATTAATCTTGGCTTTGGATTGAATATCGATTTCAGGATTTTTCACAATTTGTCTAGATCTAGTGATAGTAAATACCTCTTTGTTCAAAAATTTCTTATCTCCAATCAATAGAATAGGCTCCTCGAAATTCCATGGCACCTCTTGCAAGTTGTTAACAGACATTTGTTCCAAAAATTCAATGACAACAAGCTCTGATATATTCCATTCAAAAGATAGTAGATCTAAAATTAAAGGAGCTTTAGAATTGTTAACCTTGAAAGGTCCTCCTTCTACTACAAATGGCTTCTCTTTTTCAAACACAAGAGATTTCAATTTTTCCTTAAAAACATCATTTGTATTCTTAGTCATGGACTTTTCAGCAAACAGCAGCTTTCTCATTCCCACATGGTTAGCTTCCATTATGCTAAACACCTCAGTTTCATCTATGATGTATTGAGTGGGTTCGACGAAATTTTCATCAACGATGATAACCCCTATAGTGCTCCCATGTTCAGGTAAAGGATTGTTACTGATATTCAGTCTCTATTCTCTCTTTCTTCTAAGAAGGATGTTTTCAGAATCAATTATGTCATGTATCTTATGTTTTAGAACCCAACAATTGATAGTAATACGACCTGGACATTTAGAATAATAAGCACAAATTACTTGTGGATCATGACTAGTAGGAAGACCTCTGAGATAGAGTTTAGGAGGAATGGTACCAATTTTCTAACTGTTTTTAATTGCTCATACAATTGATTAATAGGTTGACCCAAGTTGGTGAAGATTCGAAATTTCTTTTGAGTTTGAACTCCACTGGTTTGAAAAAGGTTTTGAGTAGAGTTGTTATTTTGCAGGATTGGTTTGGAATGATAAATAGAACGAGGGTGATTTTGACAGACAGGTTGTGAGGTGGAAAGTAACGGTGGGGTATTCAAGTGATCTGGTCGAAAATGATGAAATAGGGTAGTAGTGTGGTAAACCAGTTAAGGGTTAGGGCAATGTGAGCAAGGGATAGAATAGGTAGGATGGTTTTGAACTTTGGGTCTAAAGAACGAGTCATGATCTCATATAAAAGTAGTTTCTCTTTCTTTCTTCTCAAATGGGGTTTTTTTCAATTGTTGCTTTGATTCCATAGGGATCCAACTGCACTTCAATGTCGATATATTAACAATCTTCCCTGCCTAGACAAATTCATCATATTCCTCCAACTTGTTAATGATAGTAACAAATGAACTTTTAGTCATGCGAAAAATCTCTTCAAAATAGGGTGGGTCATGAGACTTGTTGAAAGTACGAACAATCTCCTTTTTAGTCATAGGAGGCTCCACTTTGACAGTTAACTTTCTCCACCGCTTTGCATAGATCTTGTGATTTTTCGATGATTTTCTCTTGGTACCTTCCAGTGTTGTTCGTATCAGTGTCAACTCACAGTTGAATTCATATTACTTTACAAAAACTGTTGACAAATCTAATCAGATTTTGACCTCTCTAGGTTTCAAATTTGAGTACCAATTCAGAGCATCTCCCTCCAACTTTTTCAAAAATAGACGCATAAGTAAATTTTCATCATCCACGGGTTTATCTACTTGTTAACAAACATCTTGAAATGTGTTTTAGGATTTTCAATTCCATCATACTTATTGAATTTGGGGGTTTTGAAACCCAACGGCAGCTGAATATCTGAAAAAGATATATTCCATCATAATCCAACCCACCATGCCTGTTCAATTCTTGATTCTTTTTTATAAATTCATCGAATCAATCCAACCTTCTCAAGATGTCCTTGTCAATAGGTATGGATTGTTCCTCCATCGCCGCCTTCCATTGAGAGGCAGTATCCAACACAAAAGTCTCTGTAATGTAATGGTGGGGTCCCTGAGGATTTGATGGAATGTTCAGATTGGTTTGTGGATGGGTTTGAAGGATTTGGCTACTAGTTGGGTTCATCAATGTATAATTCGGATGCACATAGGAAAGGTTTGGATTCAGTCGGGTAAAGGTATTTTCAAGAGAAATAATGAAAGATGGAAGGAAAATTATTTGGATATTGAATGTGTGGGGCAGTTGATGGTCTTATACAGGTGGGTGATTATCAACAAGTTCTTGATCGTTGGGGATACCACCACCACTATTGCTTGCAACCAACTGATCAATTACATGCCTTAATGCGGTCATTTTAGCACCCAACTTATTGAACTTGCCGAGTACCTCACTTAACTAAGCTCCCAATGCTGTGACATTCAGTGATATAACTATAGCAAATCTTTCCAAAACTTTTGGCATTGAACTCATGTTTACAGGCTATTCCAAAGCTCAACTTCGAGATATGGTGATGATGGTATTTTTTCGTAAAGTTATGTTTAAGAATACTTGAGAGAGTAGAGGAGAAACTGGTTCAGAAATTTATTCTTGACTAAACCTGTCGAGCTTTTATTTCAAAAAGAAAAAAAAAGAAAAGATTAGGAAGTATTTAAATAATTCGGATGCATGTCCTATGGGAAGACTTTTTCTGCCAAGGGGTCAGTCTAATATGATGTAACACTTTTGAAGTGAGACATGTTCACAAAATCTGTATTTCAGAAATAACTTTACAAAAGATAACGCTCAATTCATTGATGAATTTCAAAATCTCATACATCATCCACATCATTTCTCGAAGGGATTTGGTACAAATCATTAAACTTTCTCAATCAATCTACCACAGCATCTTTTGACTCTCTGGAATAAGGGTTCTGCATGTGTTCAGTTTGATCATACAGTTTGCCACAGTTTCTTTTCAACTCCTGATAATTTATCTGCATCTCTTCACACAGTCTTTTATTCTTCTCTGTTAAACCTTAGTCACTTCCACAGATTGCCTCAACTGCGCATTTTCTCTGTTCTTCGACTCAATGAAAGCCATTAATTTCTTGACTTCCTCGGACTATTCCATCGGTGATCACTTAACATTAAAGTCTCTAAGTCATTCCTCGTATTAAGGGGTAATTAAAGCCATCTACTTAAGTTGTGGAACATAAACGATATCCTCATTATTAGATAATGTTTTTCAAGTTTCAATAATTGATATCTTCCTCAAAATTTTATTTAGACAGATCCCTTTATCAAAATATGATGGTGAAACTGGTCAAATCAGGTGTGAGTGGCATTCCTTGAACGCGTCCTAACTGTTTGAGAAATCTTTTCGGAGTGTATGCCATAATGCCTTGAGTTCTCAATAGCAATATAAAATCTAATGACTTGGTGTGAAGAGTAGAGCTGAAATAGTCGGTCCAGTTTAGGACTCATCTAATCTTTTGATCTGATAATACCGTCAAAAAGTCCAATCATCTTGATGCATCTCTTGGCAAATTACTTTTCTCAACTTTTTTATGATGGGTAACTATCCAATCATCAGGAGCAGAAAATTGTTTCCAAAAATGTTCCATGACCTATATATGTAGAATTCGATTTGGCCCATAGAAAAATTTTGATCATTTTTTAAAATTGATACATGCGATAAAAATATCGGCCAATACTATCGGTGTTATGGAGTCTTGTCGATTCTTAATCCAAAGAAATAGATCACACAGAACTTTAGTGATTCTGAAACCAATATTTTATCTTTTTTGGGGAACAAATAAATCTCTGTCATGACAAGTCCATACACCAGCAATCTCTTACGCTCCCATGTTGCCTTAGATGCAAATTAAAAATTCT
The DNA here is from genome assembly GCA_036785865.1 of Coffea canephora. Taxonomy (NCBI): domain Eukaryota; kingdom Viridiplantae; phylum Streptophyta; class Magnoliopsida; order Gentianales; family Rubiaceae; genus Coffea; species Coffea canephora. Next base: position 34,426,919 of record CM071922.1, on the reverse strand, counting down.
TCAAATGCTTATCAAATTCATCTTTGATTGCGAATCTATCGAATAAAAATTTTACATCTATGGTTTGATCTGATCCTTGCATTATAGACTCGTTTAACCCAATAAAATGACAAAACTCGGTCCTATTAGAAGTAACCGAAAATTTCATTCTTGTGCCATTTACTGACAAATTTAGAAGACTGGCTACCTCTTCAATTGTCAGAGTCATCTCCTTGTTTCCTATCCTAAATGTTGAACAGTTTGGATTCCACAGTTGAATCAAAGCATCTACCAAATATCCATCTGATTCAATGTCTTTGAAGTCTATAATTAGTTCGAGATAGGAGGCAACTTGATTGATTTCATTAGATGAGAGATGCCCTGACCATTTTCGAACCTCTATTGGAACAACCAACAGTTGATTGATTCATTGAGCTTTGTCAATCTAAAGAATGTAACCTTGATTAAATATCTTTCCAACAGATCTCACTTCTCCAGTTTTACAAAAATTTAAACATGAATATCCCACAGACTATTAGATACCCAAGAAAAATAAGGTTGGCATATTCCTGAAATGGGATTCCTTAAATGGCCTTCCCTTTAGGATTAATACATGATAATAGTTTATTAAACGAATAAATATGCAATATGATAATTGAAATATGATCTAAGGATGCCCATTTAGATGTCGAGGTAAGCCTAAAAATGACATGCATATATATACATAAAATTAATGCGATAGATTAAAGGGATAATTTCAGAAACCTCCCCTGAGGTTTCTGACAGTTTCACTCCCCTCCCCTGTGGTTTCAGAAATTCCACAAACCTCCCCTAAAACTTGATAGGCAATGCCAAAATAGACCCAATTTAAAAATACAAACAATAAAAAATTAGTATCTGGAGAGAGAAACAATGTCTACCACAAATGCCCTCATTATCTTGGGTTAGAGAGCTAATCTGATGTGAAGAATTGGAAGGAAATTTAAGAAGAATGAAACTTGAGGGGGTGTAAGTGAGACCAATCAACATACAAGCACACAACGTCAGGGGAGGTTTTAGTGGAGGGTTCTTACTTCTGGTTATTAGATTAGTGGAGCAATGCTCTTTCCAAAGTGTTCATAGTGTACAAAACAAGATTTAGAGCAGTTCATTCATGTAGAAAGCTATGATGAACATTGAGTGTCAGGAATTAAAACAACTGAGCAGAAAATCTCTCTTGTTTTCTTTACTTCAGCCATTCAGCAATGCTGTCAATCCACTGGTCACTGAAGCCTTAAGAGTAGGAGAAACTGAATCACTTCCTAGAAATACATCAAAAAGAGCTGATATCACATTTGTTGACTCAGGAGTTGCATCAACACCAGAAGGCAACCCATCACTCGATACAGAAACCTACAGATTTTTTAAGAGAGTCAAGCTGATATGTTTACAAGAAAAAAATAGCACAGTAGAAGCTTAAGACTAAGAAGAAAAGAGGAAACACATCTTTAGCAAAAAGCCATCAGCATATAAAGAAATGCAGGAAAATTGAATGTCACTACATGCAACTTACAAGCATTTTGGTAGAGTCCGGCCAAGTCAAGAAGATAATGGTACCCTTATTAAGAGGCCTTCCTTGAAACAGAGTACTAAATGTAGAAAGAGCAGAGGTATCAACTGGAGTAGGTGATTTAATTCTTGGAGAGATGGCTTCATCTAAGGCATCCCAAAACGTTTTACCATCCATATCTCTCACCAGAACAATTTGCAGAGATTTTTCCAAAGGAGGTGCAGTTTCCAATCAATATTAGCTTCTTAATTTACTTTTCCCCCTCCTCTCTTTCCTTGTTCAATCAGGTTTGATAAATGCAAACAGTTTTATCCTAGTGAAATTGACTGATTCACATATAGCCCAGCAGCATACACCTTGACACCAATGATTGCAAAAACTCTCTCCCTGTATCCTGACATTATTGCAATAAATTTAATATTTACAGAAGATAATTTTTTCAATCAGCAGCTACAATCCCAAATTGAATGGAATCATTTCAAAGTTCAAGCAGCAAGCTCCTTAATTTGCACTAAAAGGATGTTTAAGAAACTGACCAGTTCCAGTTACAGTTATGACTTTTTTTGGTCTAAACTAAAAACTTGATTACAATTGTAGTCGTTACCCATGGCATTCAATCAACACCATTCCAATGAGTTCGGCCGGAAGCCACTCTCCAGATAACATACAGAGCCTACAATTCTATACAAAGCCCAAGGACCAATAGAACAGAAGTGACACAATGAACACATTCAGCTCGAAATTGCTATTCCAACTCCAACCACTAAGTACGCCAAGAGTTAAAGTTCTCCTATCCACTCGTAATGTCAACTTCAAATACATTTAAATTGTAATACATCAACAGCAGCACACTTTCGCAACTACTGCTACCTCAAAGTTGATCCATTATCTTAGCTAGCCCTAATTGGGCTTTGATCAAAATGCATAAGCAACAACGATACTAAGCATGCCTGATAATTCGAAGTAATTCAATTTTTGAATAAGGGAAAAAATGGAAAATTACCTGAAAAACAGGGATGCTGAGGGGCTCAATGCAGATAGGGCAATCCAATACATCCGGGTCAGTAAGGGTAACAGAAATGGGCCCATCTCTATTGCCGTCACCGTTTACCTCAGGCTGCGGCTGCAGAATCCGGTCGTCTTCCTCCTGATCATCGTCGTCGTCTTCGTCATCGTCTTCTTCTTCCTGGTCTTCGTACTCAGACCCTTCTTCCTCGGCTTCAATTAATGTTTGGAGGGGGTCCAGTTCCAGTTAATGTTTGGGAGTCCAGTAAGTTTCTTGCTTCTATATGCACAGATTTTTTTCAAGCTGTTATGTCAATCAGATCAAGATCATGGCGCCTAAGTTTGGGTCTATTTCACTACACTCCCTTTTCTATTTTGGTTGTTAGGACTCTAATTTATGGTTAATTACATTAATTATGTTTATAACTAACTTAACTAATAGCTTTCAGATAATCACGAAATATTAGCAAAATTGTAAGGGTCTTTAAGTCTTTTTGGCACTAATGATGTAAGAAATGGGACCTCACCATCTGACAAGGGAGGTTTGTGAAATTTCAGAAACCACAGGGGAGGGGAGTGAAACTGTCAGAAACCTCAGGGGCCCTGAGGTTTCTGAAATTATCCCTAGATTAAAATTTAAACATGTTATTTACAAAAGACGGTCTGCCCTAAATGAGTACAATGTCATAACTCTTATTTCTAAGGTTTATGAATGCAACATAAGAGAATATGGCAATGGTTAGTTTATTTGATAAACAACACACAACATATTGGAGCAACAAAATGATATAGAAATATAAGGTAAAAAAAAAGAAAGAAGGGTAGAATCCCTCTCCTTGTGTCTAGTGTTTTTAATAGGTTAGATAAAAACTCTATCCTAAATGATTTCTAAATGAATGCATGAAGTTGGACACACCAATGTATCTAGACTCAATAAGGCTTCAGATCCCCAAACCTTCAAACAAAAGGACGAAGGTCATCAATCCCAAAACTTTTAGTCTGTTGCTTGAGTGATCTCTCAAACATTGCTAGGCACACATCATGCCATGGCCACATGTCCAAGTGGACCGATTCTAATCCTAATAGGGAGGAGTGGTGTGACAACCACTAAAAGAAAATAACATAAAGGGTTAAAAAAGAATAGCGTATGCATGTATAAAGTGTTTCTTTGAGGGAAGGGAGTAATACCATTAAACATGCATGAAGGCTCCAGGGCAATATCGTTCTTCATCCCCAAATGCAAAGTGCAATACGAGTAAGTAAATATAAGTAAATAAACAAAAGTAAATAGACAATCCATTCATCATATACACAAAAAATGAGGAATGAACACGTGTAAAATGCAAAACATCCTAATAAAGAAAAATGCAACTGAAGACATCCAAATATGATAAGTGGCAGGGTTAGCGAAAAAAAGACAACGAAACCAAGTGATTGGACTCACTAGCATCCCTAGTGGAGTCGTCAAAGTTGTTGCGCCCTATTTTTCGCGATGAAAAGGATGTTTACAAAAGATGTGGTCTTTCATTTAAAAATAAGTAAAAAGGGCCTAAAAAAGGACTTTAAAGAATGCGACAGTTTGGGACCAAAAGTTAGACTAAAAAGAGATTTTAAAAAAAATAGGAATCGTCACTTGGTATTAAGTTTGGATGTACTAAATCAGCCAAAATGTTTTTAACAAAATTTAAATAAAAATAAAATAAAATTCTTTCGACAACTCCAGATCTTTAAAAATAAAAGAAAATGAGTCCAAAAATCGCGATCGAAAAAAGGGAAGGCAAAGGTTCAATTGATTCAAATCTAAGGCACCATTTTAATCTAGTCTAAGTTAGTTGTGAGATTTAGTCAAAAACATTTCTAATATAATTCTGAAATTTATCATGTTTGGATGTTTTCTACATGGATGCAAATCTAAATTTATAGAAAATGTCAAAAAGAATAAAATGTCCATTCAAGAGTTTAATTGATATCAATCGCATTAATTGCAAAGCCAAAATAATCCCTTGAAAGGGTCACCAGTATGCAAAGATGAAATTCGAAAGAAAGAGAATTAAATTATATATAGATATAACTGATCCAAGAAAAAGGGATGCGACTAAATGGGTATGGGAGGCAAAAACTCATGGCATAATTTTTCCTATACAAGGATTAACGGGGTATTATAATCACCCATATCCATGTTTGAAAAGTAATTCTCCTAATCTAGACAAACAAATGAACTGACTTATTTTACAATTTCTTAAATGAGATGCAATCCTAAATGATATGATTAACACATATAGAAGGTAGGAGATAATATAATATGAAATATCATACAAACGAAAAAAGATTCTAAAATAAAAAATATGTATGAAAATGTAATAAATGTCACACAAAAGATGAATTTAACGCATGAACGATCTAAGGGTCTAACATTGGATTAACTCATTCATAAAAGTCCTTACTAGTGTTGGACTAACGAGTAAGTGGACGAGAAAGCCACAACTAACGTTGGACTAATGTGGTAACGTCATGCATTCATAATACAAAGTAAAACAAATAAAGTATAAATTAAAACAAATAAACACGTAAGAGCACATAGCGTGTAATACATAAGTATAATATTTAGATGCAAAAATCCTAAAAAAACGGATAAAGCATATAAACACATAAGTCACATAAACACACAAAACCTATCTATTACAGTAGGGAATCTAATTACAATCTAAAACGAGGATATGTGATAAAATAAACCTATCTTGTGAGAACCCGTAAATACCCTAAAAATTTTCCTAGGGTTTTAGTTCCCTTAATTGCATAATTTTTGCATTTTCTGGCTTAGAAACATTTTCTGGGTTGATTTTATGAGCAATTATAGTTTTTAGATGATTTTTCTAGTATTGGTGAGTTTTTAGAAAATTAAGAATATATACTGGACGTGGGACCCATTAGTGCGAAAAGTTCGAAAAAATTCGGCCAATTAGGTTAAATTCCGGATACTGTGTAAATTTTATCGGGTGTTAAGAGATAAGTAGAGTGTGTGAAGTGATTGATGTGAGAGAGAAAAGAAGTGATAAGAATGCATTAAATAGAGTGACAAGTGTCACCATGTTATTGGTTTTCCTTTAAGATTTACTATTCACAATTTTGACTTTTTTGACCAAAGGATTAAATATCCAAAAATTGCATAAAATTCACAATTTTTCTTCTCTTGTTGGCCGGCCCTCTCTCTCAAGTTCAAGGAAGGAAGAAAACCTCTTCAAGTCTTGATTTCTTCTTGCTTCAATCCATAACTCAACCAACTAAACTAGTTTCTACTCCATAAAATCTTTCTAGTTGGTGTTAGTGGTTGATTTGGTGAAGTTTTTGGAAGAGCTAAGGTGTCCAACACCTCTACCTCTCTTGTTACTAGGTGAGTGGTGTGTGTATCTTCCTCCTACATCTAATGATGCTTAAGTTATGCTTATTAGTGATTAAAGTGCTGAAATTTCTGGTTTTATCTTGACTTGAAGTGATTTGGTGAAGTTTTCCATTTATTGATGATTTTTCTGGTTTAATTGGATTATGATGGTGTGGTTGTTTGTGATGATTGGCAATGGCCTATAATAACTCTAGTGGGTGTGAAATGTGGATAAATGCAACCAATTTTGGATTTGGAATGAAAACTGAAAAGTTAGGGTTCTTAAATCCCCAATTCTGTCCGGTTTTGGATCATAGGGTTAGAGGCCGAATTTGACTTTGCTCAAAACATGAAAGTTGTAGGTATTGATGTGTTCGAGGTGCCTGTAAAATTTCAGGTCATTTGGATTAATTTGGAATGAGTTATGACGAAATTACTGTAGCTGTTCTGCTTTGGACAGAATGCGAAAACTGTACTGGTTATTGGCCATTTTGACTGGAATTGGTTTGGATTTAGTTGTTGGTGTCTTCTGATAAAATGTAGCTGGATGTCTTAGCTAACATATGCCTTTGGAATTTCGGCATTTGGACTTGTATAGACTAAGTTATAGTAATTACAGTTTTGTGTGATTTGCAAACCTGTTTTGGTAATTCTGGTATAGTATTTGGCATTTTCGACCTAGTTAAGCTAGGAACTGGATTGAGTGACCTTCTTCATTGTTGTAGCCCTGTTCCATAGCTTCGAAGCGGTGGGTCTTACACCCCCATCCGATAATCGTAGTGAGAGTTGTGCCATTACCGCATTATGAGGTCGAATCCGGTTTTCTTTCCAAGGCCTAAGTTTAAGGCCTTTCTTAATTCCTGGTTTGCTATCATGCTTGTATATGTTTATAAAACCCTATTGGGGTTGTGATTGGCATTGCTATATGACTCGTTATCGAGTCTCATTGCATTTGTTTACTTGTTCTAGGGCGTGACGGTGGTTCACGACATTCCCCTGACGGAAGTGCATGAAATAGCACTTATTTGATTTGTGAGTATACTACTCACTTAAATGTTACAATGTGGCTTTGTTATATGTGTAATTGATGCCTTGAAGGCTTATTTGCTTATTGGAAGTGATTAAGGTGAGGGTGTACTTGACCGCCCTCACCCCTTGTGATTTTATTCATGGTTAATGACTGTTCACTGAAATACTGTACTGGATATATGAAATACTGAATTCCACTCATGGAAACTAATTTGGTGTCGTTTGGATGAATGTCCAACGGCTTTACTGTATCACTGAACTCAACCCCGTTTGGTAGTCAATTGGATCGATGCCGGCGAGGGCTTGGTCGTGAAAATTGTCTTGCCACGGGGACTGTACTGAGGAACCTTGTAGTAATGAGACTCTTGGTTCCGGTATACTCGAGTATTACCAAAAGTGACTGAATGGAGTGCGGGCCCGGTTGGGGTATGATTGGTGGAAGGAAAGGAAGTAAAGTGAGGTCTACGGTTTTGGTACTTTTAACATTGACGGAGGGTCAATGAGGTTGGATCAAGATTGCAAGTGTGGAAATGGGCTCTTGAGAGCCAACCGTATCCTTTCACTGGTTTGATTTATCTCTTAATTGCATTTTTGAACTGAACGGTTATGATTATGTGATCTTGACTGCTTTTGTGTGATAGTTGCTCACTGGGCTTTAGCTCATACCGTGCCATTTGTTTTCCTTACAGGAAAATGACCACTTTTGGAAAGAATGTGCTAGTTGGTTCAAGTTGAGCTCATGTGAATGTATATTTTGAATAGTTCCTTGAGGGTGAAAACCCTAAGTGTTTTGTTGCAACCAATGGTTGGCTTGTAAATGGTTATTTGTACATGTATGAACTAGTTGAATATTTGATATGCCGTCTTGGCTTGCAAATGTTGGTTTCCAATGTATATATATGTTTGGTCGATGCTTGGTTGGATTTCGAACTGATACGCGTTTCAAACGGAAAAGAAAAAAAAATTTGGAAAAGGAAAGGGCCAAATCCGGCCGGATTCTGACGTGTCCTCTACTGTTCATCGCGGCTTTGATTTTCGTTTTTTTTTATTTTGTGATTTTGACCTATTTGCGCGCGTTGGTAAGCTCCGGAGCGCATTAGATCGACGTTAACTGATCCGTAGTCCTGGCGAGAGCTGGGCAGGTAGTCCGCTTGTGACGACCCCACTTCTCCCAAGGGCGAACCCAAGGGTATCGGCGGGCCGCCTGCCTAGCTCGCGCCAGGACTCAAAACTTAAAGTTTGAAAGAGCACTAAAAACAATATATACAACCCCAAAAGAGTTATAATTACATTCTCCAAAAGTATCGAGTCAAACCACCAAAACAAAAACAAACATCCTAACTGTTCAACTATTACAAGCCAATCTTACTATACTAGTATACGAGCCAAACGTCCCCGCGTCGGCCCCTGCTAAGGAAAACAAAAGGAATGGGGTAAGCTATATGCTTAGTAAGTAAACAGGGGCGAAAGCATAAATTTCACGTAACAGTTACACAATAAGAGTAAAGCAAAAGCAGAAAAGTAACATCACATAATAAGGATACAGGTGGCTCCAAAGCCAACTCATGTGCCATGCGTGATCTCCTGCCGACACTCCGTCGACTGCAAATAATAGTCCGTAGAACTTCACTTGTACACCCACCGACACCTTATCACCCTCACTGGCCAGTCACCTCACAAACTTGCCCAGGCGAACGAAATCACAAACTTGAGCTTGAGTCACAAGCTCGGGTCACAAAATTGGTCCACATATTCAGCGAACCGGGTTCACAAACTTGGTGACCTCAAACCAAGTTGGACTGACTTCGACCAAGCCCTAACCGGCTCGAATAGTCCATCTAGGTATTGAGTTCAACCTCAAACTCACAAAATTCACAAAATTATTCAAAAGTCACCCTGAGCCACCAGCTCAAGGGTTTTAGTTCCAAAATTGCTCATATACATAAGCCATGTACAAATATGTGCGCAAATTAGGGTTTAGAGCGAGTGCGATAAAGTACACCCTCGTCTAAGTACCCTCTTCATACATATCGAAACACATAAGCAACTAACATACAAAAGCGGCCTGAATACTTACTCAAAAGACAAAAGTAGTACAAAAGCGGAAATCACTTCGTTTGTTGGCTAGTAGTGGGCCCCACCGGCTCCACCTAGTTCACCACCGTCTGAAATCGAAGATTGTGTCACAATATATCACAAACGGCTACTAACATACGTAAAACAAGCAAAACGGCAAAATTGGCACGCGCAAGTGCGAAAACGGCAAAAAGGGGCACACGCGCGCGTGCGGAACGGCAAACGGGACGGCCAAATCTGCCATCTCAAACCGTTTTGGTCGAAAGTTAGGCTAGGGGTATCGGATCAAGGTGAGCGAGACACCGTTTCGAAGCTATGAGAAAGGGCTACAATTTTCGTGAAGACACCTTAACCTAGATCTGAATAGGTATAGGTCAAAAAGGCACGAAATAGTGCCAGCCGTTTCATGGCGGGTTACCAAACAGGCCCTGTTTACAAGGCCGTAACTCACGGCTCAAAAATCGAAATCAAGAAATTCCAGAGGCATTAGAAAGGTGAGACATAAGGCTAAAACTTTGATGTTTTGGCTAAGACCTGAATCCATTCAGAACAGAACGAAAATCGAGTGTCAGAATACCCGTCAGAACTGTCCAAATACAAGGCAGTTCTGACGATCGATATTGTTTTGATCATAACAGGGGCTACGGAACTCGGATTTCGACGTACTTTATACCGTTTCGAAGCTGAGACCAAGATCTAAATTTCTTATGAAGGATTCGACACCCAGATCGTACGGGATCAAAACGGAAAAATGCACGGCAGAAACTGAAATTCAAAACGTACACAAACGGACGTCTAAAACAGGTCTGAGGGTTTTGTCTATAACTCAGAATACATTAATCCGTTTGACCTGCAATTTTACAGGTAGATTCACCACTTAAAAGGCTACAACGTTGAAGAAGGCCACTTAACCCAGTTTCGAGTATAACTAGGTCAAAACTGTAAGATACTAAACCAGAATCGTAAAACAGGTGAACAAACCGCAACTTGGTACAAACAGCATAACTCAGCCTACTTAAGTCCAAATTCAGAAATTCCAAAGGCATACGAAAGCTTAGAAACAGGGATACATTTCATAAGAAGACTGGAATGACCAATTCTGAAGCAATCCTATCCAAAATCACCAATTACAAGTGCAGTTCTTACATTCGGACAAAACCAGAACAGCAAGGGTATTTTCGACATTTCTAATGCTACGCTACTCCGATTGACCTGAAATTTTACAGGCACCTATAAAATGTCATTCCTTACAACTTTCATGTTTTAAGCCAAGGCCAATTTGGCCTCTATCTAGGACTAAAATTTTCGGACAGAATGAAGAACCAAGAAACCCCAATTTTCCAGATTTCATTCAAAACAGAAATTACTTGCAATCTTCCACTTTTTCCACCATCTAGCATCATTACATACCATTTCCAACCATCATATATAGCCACACAATCATGCTTATATTAAAACAGAAAAAATCCCAATAAATATAAAACTTCACTAAATCATCCACAAATCAAGATATAAGCCATAATTTTTCATCTCTTAACACCACTAAGCATGAATTAAGCTTCATTAGGTGAAGGAGAGAGTTCATTCATTACTCACCTAGTAAAACAAGAGAGAGGGAGTTGCTTGTCACCTTAGCTTCCACAAACACTTCACCAATCAACTTACTAATACCAAATGAAGAGGTTTTATGGAAGGAATTCAAGATTAACAGGTTAGTTTATGAGATTGAGCAAGATTAGGACAAGGAATTGAGAGAGATTTTTCTTTCTTCCTTTGGAGAGAATTTCGGCCAAGAGAGAGAAAAGAATGAGGAAGATTAAGCTTCATTTGTCTCATAAGAAGGTTGGAAAAAATAAGAATTAATTCTAGCCACAAGTTTGGTTAACACTTGGTTGAATCACAACCACACAATTTTCTCTCTCTTGTTGCATTTTGAACCACTAATTTTCGGCCAATAAGAAGCTAAGAGGGGGAAGATATTTTGTTCTATTAGCGAAAAACTTGTATAGCAAGTAAGTGGTGGTCAAATGGTGCGTTCAATCGGTAATGCGCGGGACCCGCCGGTTCGCGCCGTTTTTTCTTAAAACACACGTACTAGGGTTTTTACTTCCTATTCACTAACCTTATCTTATTGCTCCTAATCACATATTATTTCTCACTTAAAAGTCACTTTTAATCACCAAATTTGATCTTTTTTCCGTACCAAAATTTCATCCGGCGAAAATTGCAAAAACCCTAATTTTGCTCCAAACCTGAAACTGAAGAGTGAAACCCTACTTTCTAGACTCACTTGCACTTATTATGGAATAACTGGATAGTAGGGTTTTAAATCTCAATCCCTACATAGGGTTTTCGAAATACTCCCAAAACCAAACGTTACCGCCCAATTAATGAATATATCAACGTAGAACGAACTGGGGCCTCACACCGCTAACCCCTTTGGTTCGCCTTAGGGGAAAGTGGGGCTGTTACATATCTATTATCTATTACAATTGGAGACCTAATTACAATCTAAAATGGAAAAACATAATGAAACAAACTTATCTATCTTATCTATTATATTGGTCTATCTAATTATAATTCTTTAAAAATATTACCTATTTATTTAAATACCTCTCAAATAATTATAAAATTAACTAAACAAACATAAGAAAATTTGAATGAACATTTGAATTAAACAAATAACAAAGCATGTAAAAACAAATAAACATATAGGAGCATGTAGGAGCAGATAAAAGCACGTAATTAAAATTTAAATGATAATAGAGATATATCCCTTTTTGAGCAGTGACTAAATGGAGTCAAATTACCCTATTTATGCTCAAAATAAACAAAAGGATCATGACACCAATTTAATTGAAAATAATAATAATAATAATAAAAGTACTAAATTTACATTAATATGTTAAACATAAAGAAAATTTAAGGACATCTAAAAATTACGAGTTGCATACACTCAAACGGAACATAATTAACTATTAAAGAAAAGAAAATAGTCATAATTAAAAAAAAGTCAACAGGGACTAAATTGCAAAAATTCAAAATTTTGGGATAAAAATATAATTTTTCAAAAGTTTAGGGGTCAAACTAATTTAAGATAAAGTTTAGGGGTCAAAATATAATTAAATTAAAGACTTAAATAAAAGAAATCTAAAATTTTTGGGCCACATTAAAATTACTCAAAAAATCAGGGACGTAATTGCAAAATTCGTTTCTGACTTGGGCAAAATATCCAAAAAACAAAAATTGGGTTATCACCTTAGTATGTGAGCCGGACAACTTCGGCCCAAGTGAAAAATAAAAATTTTCTTGTAGAGAAAACAATGAAAAACCCACCTAAAAAATCAAGTAACTAACTAACAAAACGTTGGGCTTAACTTCCTAAAAATCTAACCACAAGTCCAATGAAAAAAAAACCACAAACCCATCAAAAAAAAGAAAAAACACAAGCCCAACATTTCTTTTTTTATTTTCTTGGGTTAAAATTAAAAAAAAAAACCCCTGTAGTATATCTAATACACAGAAAAGCCCCATGTGGTATATCTAATACACAGCAAATCTCTCCATGATTTCAAAACATACAAAACGACACATCATGTTTTGAACTAAATTATAAACTAACAGAATTCATTAACTTAACGAAAATGACGATCTCGACTGTTAAACTTGCCAAATTCCATTAAGTTTATCGTTAAATTTATGCAATTAAATTAAGGACTTAAATGAAAGAAATCTAAAATTTTTGGGTCATAATAAAATTACTCAAAAAATCAGGGACGTAATTGCAAAATTTGTTTCTGACTTGGGCAAAATATCCAAAAAATAAAATTGGGTTATCACCTTAGCATGAGGGTAGGACAACTTCAGCCCAAGTGAAAAATGAAAATTTTCTTATAAAGAAAACAATGAGAAACCCACCTAAAAAACCAAGTAACTAACTAACAAAATGTTGGGCTTAACTTCCTAGAAATCTAACCACAAGTCCAATGAAAAAAAAAACGACAAGCCCATCAAAAAAAAAGAAAAAAACAAGCCCAACATTTCTTTTTTTATTTTTCTTGGGTTAAAAAAAAGATCCCTTGTGGTATATCTAATACACAAAAAAATCCAATGCGGTATATCTAATACACAGAAAAACTTCCCATGATTTCAAAACATACAAAACGATACCTCATATTTTGAGCTAAATTGTAAACTAACAGAATTCGTTAAACTTAACGAAAATGACGGTTTCGGCTGTTAAACTTACCGAATTCCATTAAATTTACCGTTAAATTTACTGAATTCCGTTAAATTTTCCGTTATGTTTACTAGATTCCGTTAAGTTTAACGAATTTTGTTAGTTTACAATTTAGTTCAAAACATAAGGTGTCGTTTTGTATGTTTTGAAACTACAGGAGGCTTTTTCTGTGTATTAGGTATAACACTGGAGGCTTTTTTGTTTTTAACCCATTTTTCTTTCCTTTTCTTTCTTTCTTTTTTTCTTTCTTTTCCTTTCTCTTCTTATTCTTCCCTCTACTTCTGCTTCTTCTCCGGCGAGGCTGAAACTTCAGCAACTAGCGGCCATGGCGGCCGGCTGCGGTTGCCAACAATCTCTCCGATCACGCAAATTCATCAAAATACACCTTTTCACTCAATTTTTCACGTAAAATCCGTCTTTGGATTTAGTTTTTACAAAAAAAAAAAAAAAAAAAAAGAACCAAAAGTGACTAAATTGCAAAACAAATAGTCCAATTTTTTTTTTCAAAACACTCTAACCTTCAGCAAAAATCATAAAATTTATACCAAAGCACTCCTTATAACTTCTATAATACAACTATGATCTTAGTTTAACAAAAAAAAATGACAAATTAAAGTAAAACATCCCCTACAAAAAAAATTCATTTTTCGTTGCCTTTTAGACTAAACAATTAAAAATCTTAATTAAGCAATCTTTCCAAACCATTAACTAGTTACAATTATCCATCTTAACGACAATATATGTACAAAATTTAGGTTTTAATTTGATTTTCCATTTAAGCATTTTTTCAAATACTTGGCATGCATACACAAAAATTATTTCCTTTTCCTTAATCTATTTTATATCCTATACCAAATTTCAACAATACAACAACAACAATAAAGGACAGCAAAAGCAAGAAAAACTAAACAATAAAACATGGATTTAACATGATTGACAAAATTGAAAAATACCTCAATCTAAGCAAGGGCTTCTCAATCAAATTTTTTTGAAGGAATTCCCAAACTTCAATCCTTTGTTGCTTGCTTTTGTTGTGTTTGATTTGTGTGTGTTGTATGAATTGAGAAAAGGGAGGGATAGAGTCGAGAGAGTGAGGGAGATTTTTGTCTATTGTTGTGTTGTTGTTAAGAAAATGAGAGGGAGGATTGAGAGAGAGTCGAGATTGTTTTCCTTTGTTTTTCTAGTGTCTATGATGGTGTCTTGAGGGGGTCAAATTGAGGGAGAGAGTCAAGAGTTTTATTTGTGTGTTGTCATGTTTTGTCTTGTGTATTGGTGAGAAAAGAGAGAGCCGAGAGATAGTGAAAAGGGGCTGGAGTTGTTTTTGTTGTGTCTTGTCTTGAGGGAGTGATGGGATTAGATCAGTGTAAAATGATGGATTTTTACCAAATGAAAAGAAAGGTCCATGAAAATTGAGTATAGAAATGGGTTAATAGTATTTTTGGTAGGGGAAAATGATTAGAGTATAAAATCTTTTTTTTTCTTTTTTTTTTAACAAAAAAAATCTACAAAAACAAAAGAAATGGACAAATAAATGCATAAAAATAAATGACCCCTTAAATAGACAAAAATTCAAAAAAATGCCAAATATTAACAAAAAATTGGTGGCTGCGAAGTTGATGATGTCAACCAAGCCCTCTAGTGCCAAACTGTCTAGATGTATGTCTCTGGTAAAAATAAGTTAGGATATATTTATGGTGATTTCTCTTAACCTTCAAAGATAGATCCTATACATCAACAATGACGGGTTGAAAACTCGATTGTAAAAGGATAGCTGATAAACAATATGGATCCATTCTTGATCTGTAACTTCATTTGTTTTCTCAATGCAAAGGCAGTCTGGGATGCCATTACCACAATATATTTTGATGGGATAGATACATCCCAAATATGTGATCTGTTGTAGAAGATGATTAGGATGAGACAAGTTGAAGGGCTGATTGAAAAGTACTACAATGATCTTAAAGACTTGTGAAGAAAGATCGATTTTCCTTGATCAAACCCAATGGAGTGTATTGCTAACATTGATAGATATAACTCTCTTATTGAGGAAGTGAGGATATACATTTTTTTTAGTGGGTTAGATGACTGATTGAATAAGATTTGTAGTGACGTGCTATGAATGAAACTATTTTCAATAGTGGAGGAGCCATATACCTATGTTTGATGCGAAAATACCAGGCAATCAGTAATATTGACGTGGGGAGACAACACAATTGGCTCGTTATGGCATCTAAGATAGTGAAAGTGGGCCAAATATGTTGCCTCAATCCAAAGTCGAAGGAGACAGCTATACTCATAGCAGCAAGAGGGACACAAATATGATATATATTGCAAACTATATGGCTATCCAACATGGCGGAAAGAGTGCAAAGGACAAAATCGATGAGTTGATCGATTGGATGCTAATCAGAGTGGAAGTTCTGCAAGAGTGGCCATGGCAGGCGTTGATTCAATGGCATGAGCCACTAATTTTAACACTATACAGTGCCTTCTATCTCATTTGTTGATACCTTAATAGCCTATCAATATCATGGTATGTGTAGATTTAATTGGCATGATAGTGACTGAATTGTTGATCCAAGGTTTATTAATTGTATAACCTTTGACTCGAATGATTTCTTATATGTTACTCGGTGAAGAAGATCAGTGATTTGTAATGCCAATGGTGTTCAACATCCAGTTATAGAGTGCTAGAACTATTATTTTATCATCATTTTTTCTCTACCTGATACCTTATTAATTCCCTCCCTATCAAATAAGCTACTATTTGTGAGTCAAATAATAGTCAATCTTAATTATGTAGCACTACAAATCCAACCTTTGTTTTCTTTAGGGTATTTTCACCAAGAACATAATCGATTGTGGTACTAGAAGAGGGGATTTATACTATATGAATGATTTTAGTTAAGGTAGAGTAAATTAGATGAGAAGTATCGATATAAGAATGAGAGATTTAGTTATGACATTGACAAATAGGCTTCCATCTTTTGGGTATATAAAACACTTGTTTCCAAATTTATGTTATAGTATTATTGTTATCAATATGAAACGTGAGACTTGTATCTGGTTAAAAGCCATAGAGTAGGCTATCCAGTCAGTCTGAATAAATTTGATATTCCTTTTGTTTTAGTGCATTCTAATGTCTAGAAACCTTCTTGATTACTTCATCCACTAGTATTCATTAGTTCATTACATCTGTAGATAATTATATTTAGAATGACTTGGTTGTAATTGTTCAAATATAAGAATGGTTGTACATATTGAAATATAAAAATGAAGTACCGGATATTTTTAAATCATTTTGTTCAATAATTCACATACAATTTTCAGCTACAATCAAATTCTCTAATCTGATAATGGTTGCGAGTATTGATAATCGATCATTACAAGATTTCCACGATGGTAATGATCTCGTACATGATACTTCCTATACTCAAACTCTATAATAAAATGGAGTAGTTGAGAGAAATATTAGAAATGGCATGTGCCTTGCTAATTGGTGTGAATATTCCACTTCGATATTGGCTTGATGCAGTTACCACAGCACTCCAATTGCTAATAGGTTGCCTTCAAAAGTCAGACTTTTGAACTCCATTGTAGGCTTTCTCTCAAAATTTTACTTTGGCCCTGTTTGGAACCTCAGTTTTTTTTGCAAGTTTGTATAGTGCTAGTTTTTTAATAACTTTTGCTTATCAAAGTTTTTAACCTACATATTTCAAAATATCTAATACACAAAAAACTTTCTCTTTCCTTTTTCTTTCTCCCCCACCCTGATCCACTACACCTTCATCGTTGACCACTACCTCCGCCGCTGCTTCCCGCACCGATCACCTATTCCGATGCCGGCCTGAACAATTTTTTGTTTCCTTTCTCCCTTTCCATATCCCCCTCTCCCACCTTCCCCCACCCCCTTTCGAAAATGCCAATTTGTTCCAAACTTCCCCTCAATTTTAGGTGGGCCGTTGGGAGAGGTTTTAAATAGCACTTCTAGCAACGCAGGAGCTTTCAAGAGCTCATCTACTCTTAACCTCATGACAGATGTCTGGGATGATAGCCCTCAGATAGGATGCTCTCCTACTAGGGTGCTACAGAAGTCAACTTTCGTCTCTCTCTCAAAAAGCAGCTCAGGGAGTAGCCCAAGAACAGATAACAAGAAAGCTCCTGACGCCGGCGACCCTCTGTGATGTTTTTTCTTTTTTTTTTCTCTCCCTCCCCTCTCCCCCTCTCCTCCCCCTCCTCTCCCCTCCCCTCCCCTCCCTGGCCATCCTCCCTCACAAACTAGCTGCAATCTGGTCGCGTGACCAGATCGCAGCCATTCGTGGTACCAAACCACATCTACGATCTGATCACGCGACTAGATTGGGCAAAGAGGGAGGGGGAAGGAGAGGAGAGTAGGAAAGGGGAGGAGAGGGGAAGAGGGAGATAGAGAAGAGGGGGAGAGAAAAAATAAAAAAAAAAGGAAATACCATGGCTGCGAGTTCTCTGGCATCGAGAGGGAGAGGGGAGCAGAGAGGGAGAGGGAGAAGCGGGGAAGAGAAAAAGAAAAAAAAAATTTGGACCATGGCTGCTGGTTTTTCAACGTTGGAGGCAGAGGTGGCGGGGGAGGGGAAAAGAAGAAGAAGAAGAAGAGAGGAAAGAAAAGAAAAAGGAAAGAAAGAAAGAAAAAAAAAAGAAAAGGAAAAGGAAAAAAAGTTTTTCATCTTAAAAAATTTTTTCAAAAACTTCTGCAGTACACTACAATAAAGTTTTAGACAAATTTTCAAAAAATTCAGGCTCTAAACGGGGCCTTTATCATCAGTGTTAATAATTCCTACATGAGTGTTTAGATGTATGGCTTTTACACATCCGCACAAGAATCAATGCAGTAAATTGGATCCTTATGCTACTTGACATGTTTTCTTGGAATATGTTGTGTACAAAAGGGTTATTAGTGTTATGATCCAACCACCAAGAAAATGTATGAAACAATTGATGTTACCTTCATAGAATCGGAGACATTATTTCCATTATCGATATCCAATTTTACATTTCAAGGGAAAATAAATGAAAAAGAAGAGCAAAATTGGCCAAATTGGCTCGCCCATCCTGGCCGACTATCGATTGCATGCTGTTGATTTACATGGTGATTTGTTGACTAGTGATTGGCTAGTCGATTTGCCAATGACCGATAGTGACAACACTGATCTGCCCATGACTGAGGGTGCAAAAACTCCTAGAACTGGTGATGCCCCAAATAGTATTCAGAAAGTTGTTGCTAATATGCCTTCAAAAGTTGATGCGGTTGATATAACCCCTCACTTCTTAGTACTTAATCGTTCTTCTCCCGAGAATATTCCTGAGGTTAATACTTCTACTATATTTTTATCTATTACAATTTTGGATACAATTAGATATATATTGCTTGACAGATCTAATCGTGGTAAACCATCAAATCAATATTCTCTAGTAACTCATGTAAAACGATCCAAATATCCCATTGCTAATTATATGCCAACTCATAGACTGTTTGAACCTTTGGAAGCCTTTATATACAATGTGTCATTAGCTAATATTTGAAGGAGTAAAGGGCCAAAATAGTCCTAAACTATTTATTAGTAGCCAAAGTCGTCCTTAAACTTCAATTGTGACCAATTTAGTCCTTCAACTCTATATTCTAACCAATTTAGTCATTTTTGGGTTGTACCACCAGTGGCACAAAACTTCACTATTGGATAGAGGAGCAAAAAAGGAAAGCCAAATAATATTCATTACAAAAATTTTGAAAGGACAATATAATATCGATTGGGATTGAAGAGAAATATAGTCTTATAGAACCCTACTCCTAAATTTCTTATGCAATTTTCTTCTTAAAACCAGCCAAAAAGACAATAATTAATGTAAGTCAGGAACTTCATCTATGGTTTAGAAAGGAGATCAGGCGACATAATGCATGTAGGAGGTAGCATTAGTCAGCTTTTGAAGTTTGAAGAAACTTTTGGCAAGAAACTTTTATTTGTGCCTCTATAGCTCAGCACATTTATGCATATTTTTTGTGGCTTTGATTGAAATTAAAAGTAGACTTTACTTTGGTAGCATATATACTTGTATTTTGCTGACTAGAATTTTATGCTTTATCAACTATTTTATTGATGAATGAATTATGTACTAAATGTGGTGACTGATGCAATTATGTTTCATAATTATTATTGAATGTTTTAATTTATGAGCATTGTGTGTTGGATTATTGTCTTGGAATGCTTGTAATATAAGCCAAATTTTGCCCACATTTTTAAAAAAAAATTATCCTGCCAAACCTTTTTTCTAATGATTTAAAAAAAATTTCCAACAAAATTGTGTTAAAAAATTATCCATTGGCAAATTTTATATCATTGGCGGCTCTACCCAAAAAGGACTAGATTGGCTAGATATATATAATTGAGGGACTAATTTAGTCACAATTAAAGTTCAAGGACTATTTGGGCCTTTTGCTAGATGCTATATTGTCCTGTTAAAACTTTTTTTCATGATTCTAATAAGGGATGAAATATGAGTTTCCTTTTTTGCCCCTCCCTCCACCTAGAGATATTTGTGTCATTGGTGGCTCAACCTAAAAAAGGACCAGATTAGTTAAGTATATATAGTTTAACGACTAAATTGGCCACAATTAAAATTTAGAGATAATTCGGCTTCTGATAAATAGTTTAGTGATTATTCTAGCCTTTTGATTTATTTCAAGCGAAGTACATGCTGCATTCATCAATCAAATTGGACTCAAGTTGTAGAAGATGAAATGTCAGTGCTGCAAAAGAATAAAACATGGACCTTAGTCTCTTTATCAAAGGAAAATAAGGCTGTATTTCAAATAACGACTAAATTGGCCACAATTATTAAAATTTAGAGATAATTCGGCTTCTGATAAATAGTTTAGTGATTATTCTAGCCTTTTGCTTTATTTCAAACGAAGTACATGCTGCATTCATCAATCAAATTGGACTCAAGTTGTAGAAGATGAAATGTTAGTGCTGCAAAAGAATAAAACACGGACCTTAGTCTCTTTATCAAAGGAAAATAAGGCTGTAAGATGCAAATGGGTCTTCTCAATCAAGTACAAGGTTGACGGGTTAATCGACCGATATAAGGCTCGATTTGTGACGAACGGATATACATAGACCTATGGCATTGACTGTCAAGAGATGTTCTCATAAGTGGCAAAGTTGGATAGAAATAGAGTTTTATTATCTCCTGCACCCAATTTAGATTGTTCATTACATCAATTCGATGTGATGAATGCTTTCTTGCATGGTAATCTTGAGGAGGAGGTGTATATAAATAATCCACCTAGATGTACTACCTCTATAAATGGGAATATTGTGTGCAAGTTACAAAAAACTCTTTATGGACTAAAACAGTCATTCCATGCTTGGTTTTGTTGATTTGCCTTGGTTATGAAGAAGTATGGTTATTAGAAAGTAATACATATCATACTTTATTCTTAAACCATCGATTCGGAAAAATAACGATTCTAATAATCTATGTTAATGACATAATTATCATGGGTGATAATGAAGAAGAGATCTCTAAGTTGCAAGATCGATTAGCAACTAAATTTGAGATGAAGAACTTAGGAAGTTTCAAATATTTTTTGGAAGTTGAAGTGGTAAGGTCGGCATAAGACATTTTCCTATCTCAACGGAAGTATATACTTGATCTCTTCGCTGAAGTTGGGTTGTTGGATTATAAACCTGTTGACATGTCAATTATCCTGAACCACAAATTTGAGGAATATTCGATCAGAATCCAAATGATAAAGAAAGATATCAAAAATTACTTGGCAAGCTTATTTATCATTCCCGTGCACGTCCCGATATTGTTTATGTTGTCAGTATTTGTTGATCTTAGTCCCTAACTTTTAATGTTTACAAAACAAATGGATAATACTAATATCCCTTCAAGATATACTTTCAGTTATGAAGCAAATTTGATTCAAATATCAAGTGCAATTGAAAGAAACAAAGGTTACTGAAAGCTGTCGGACACTTGTGAAGACAGGATCGAACGTCCGATAATCATTGCTCAACTTCGGACACATGAACAAATCCATCACCGGACGTTCGAAGGAAATAAGACATTCCCCCTAACTCACTGACCTCGATCGGACGCAAGCATCGGACGTCCGATAGAATCTTTCAAATTCGACGAAAGCTGTCAGACGCTCACAAAGACAATACCGGACGCCCGATAGAATTGAAATAATCCTTATAACTCATTGTCTGCTTTCGGATACAAGCACCGGACGTCTAATAGAATTGAAAAAGATTTTTCAAACTCACTGCCTGCTGTCGGATGCGTGCTTCCGATGTGCCGGACATCCGATACTCCCAACGGCTAGTTGACTCTTCAGCTACTTTCTATCCATTGGAAGCATTAATGAAATACTTTCTTGGTCTCCTATAAATAAAGTATGGTCAAAATTTTCAAATAACTTTTGTACACTGAAGATACAAAAGATATAGAGTAGTTTTAATGAGAAAACACTCTCCAATGAAGATTTGTAGTCTTAGTGGTGTGAAATTCATTGTGACCTCTTCATTTGTGAGGGAATACTTCAATAGTGTAACTCTGTGAGGGTTGGACTGAGGGATAGTAAAACTTCCTAAATTGATCAAGTGGAGATTGGGGCAAGGAGGAAATGAGCCTTCCTTTGCACACAAGATTGATTGTATTTCATCAATTTGAAAAAATTTGTTTGAATTGGTCTACAAGTTCAAGAGGAGTTTGGTAGTCAATTGGTTTACAATTCTTTCCTTCTTATTTATTTATTGTTATATTGTGATCTTTAAATTACTTATATGTTCTACTTCTTTTAAATGATATTGTTCATTCATTAATTGATTCATTGTGTGGTCACTTAAAAAAGAGGGTAAATTTCATATTGAGTAAAAAGTACCCATAATTTGATTAGTTTTATAATCAATCTAATTCACCCCCCTCTTAAGTTGTCTTCGGGTGTTACATTTGGTATCAGAGTTTGGTTTCCTAGAGATTAAGGTCAATCAGTTTTGGAATAAAAATGATAACCAACAATGCCATGTTTTTTGAGGGACAATCCGTCACTAGACCCCAAATGTTTAATGGATCAAATTATGTGAGTTGGAAGGAAAGAATTATCATTTTTTTGCAATCTATTGATATCGAGTTATGGTTCATTGTCAATGAAGATCCATATAATGCCTCTATAATAGATAAAGTTACTCATAGATCGAGACAAAAACCTAGAAATGAGTTGACTGGTGAAGACAGAACTCACCTTATCTCGAATGCTAAAACTATGAATGTGTTGTATAATACCTTAGATTCAAATGAATCCATTAGGGTCAACGGGTGTAAGTCCGCTAAAAAAATTTGGGACAAATTTAGAGAAATCCATGAAGGGAGTGAGAATGTAAGAGAACAAAAGAAGTCTATTCTGGTTACCAAGTATGAATCGTTCAAGATGGAATCTCATGAAAACATTGATAAGATGTATTGTAGATTCAATTACCTCATTAAGGACTTAGAGGTTCTAAAAAGGGAATATACCTTAGGAGAGAAAAACAGAAAAATCTTGAATGCTCTGTCTAAAGATTGGGAAACTAAAATGACTATTATTGAAGAGACAAGAGATCTGAATTCTATGTCTATTGAATCTCTTATAAATTTTCTAACATCTTATGAATTGAAACTTAAGACCAAAGTACAGGAAGAAGAAGATGCGAAAGTAAAATGGAGCATTGCTGTAAAAGCATCTCAAGATGAAGATGATTCTGTTTCATTGGATAGAGAAGATTTGGATGTTGATGACAATAATCTTGCTCTCATCATACAAAGTTTTAAGAGAATTCTCAACAAAAGAAGATTTAGAAGAGGAGGATCTAGTAATTCAGATTCTAATCAATTTAACAATGTAAGAAACAAAGGAAAGCATGAAGTCAACAAAAAGCAAGGTGACAAATGTTATGAATGTGGCCAACTTGAACACTACATGAGTGAGTGTTCAATGAAGAAGAGAAAATATGAAAGAAAATCAAGATTCAATAACTTCCGAATCACATGGAATAAGTGCAATTCTGATGGTGAAATTGAAGAAAAAGAAGAATCTGATCAATTAGTTTTCACGACCATTGGAGATAATGAGGTAACAACTTATAACTCTCATTTTGAAAGTGATGATGAAACTGATGATAATATTGAATCTTTCATTAAAATGTTGCATGATAGTTTAAAAGAATCTTATGGTAGAAATAAGAAATTAAAATACAAAATTAATTTTCTTCTTCAGCATAATACACGCCTTTTTCAAGAAAACAAGAAACTGAAAAATGAAAATGATTTCTTGAAAAAGAATGAGATTGATTTACAAAATAAACTTGATAGAAAAATAAGATTTTGTGAAATGTTCAAAAAGGAACAAAATAATTTGAAAAGAAAAATGAATAATTTAATTGAGTTGCTCCAACATAAAAAATAAGACTGTTTTCAAAGGAATGAATCAAAGACTCGTCTTGGCACTTATGAGAAGAAGTTAAATTTTGGTGCAAATGAATTTACTGTTTACAAGAGAAGATAAGTAACATTTATTAAACCTGTTCATATAAACAACTCTTTGATTATGTGTAATTTTTGTTGTCAAAAATATTACATGAAAAGTGATTGTTATGTGAGAAAAAACATGAGAAGAAGCATGAAATGCATATGGATAGTTAGACATGATGCTAACTCTCAAGGATCCAAAAATTAATGGGTACCATATATTAGTTTTGAACTCTTGAATAGATGAATCTGGTGAACATTATTAAAAAATCAAAATAGTTCATAAATAATGTATGTTCAAGATACATGACCGGTGATCCATCACAATTCATCAATCTCAAACCAAAATCTAGTGGCATAGTGATATTTGCAGATGACGTGTTTCTACCTCAAGACCATTGGAGCTTTCATATTTTGATTCGTTTGGTACTACACAATTTGCTAACTTGGGTGGTAAGAGATATTATTTAGTTCTTATTGATGATTATTCTAGATACACTTGGGTGATTTTTCTTGCTCACAAAAATGACACTTTCAAAAATTTTGTTTTAAATATTGTGATTTTCTGAAATTTTGTGATTACATTTTAAGCACTCTAGGGTCATTTGCACTTTATATTAGGATGCATCTTTTGTATTTTCTCTTTTGATGTTTCAAGTACTCTATACTAATGGATCTTGGTTAACATTAATGGTTTCTAGTTGAATTGCTAATGTATCTTGACTGATATTTCTCTGTTTGGTATTTTTTTGTATTAATTCTCTATTTTTGGCTGATAATTAATGTTGGTATGTTAGTGATTGCTGAATTCTGGTATCATTTCTCTGTTTTTTATTGGTATTTTGGATTCTCTGCTATGACAACTATATTATAGATTATGGTTATTGAATTTTACTCTCATCTTATGATGACAAAAAGGGGGAGAAATGGATGCTATGTGAAAGGGGGAGTTATTCTGAAATTATTAGTTTGGCACTTAATAATTTTTGATGTAATGAGTGAGGAGGAACTTATGCTCAATCTTTTTTCTTTCTTTCATCCATTATTTTGTCATCATCAAAAAGGGAAAGAATATTGATCTTAGTCCCTAACTTTTAATATTTACAAAATAAATGGATGATACTTTTTTTTTTTTTACCAAACAATATATCTTTTTTTTATTCAACCAACATCAACTTACAAACAGAGACTAAGACTAGTCAAGCGGATGGAATCCGTACAGACGGATGGAAGGACAACCTAACTTATCCATCCTGACTTCCCCTTTAGCCAGCTACGGAAGGTTGTGAGCCTGATCATAAACCGTAACAGGAACCTGCGGGTGTAAAAGCCCTTCATTAGCTAGGATGTCAGCCACCTTGTTCGCTTCTCTAAAGCAATGAGAAAACAACCCTGGATCGTCGACGATCTGCCAAATGTGGGCTACTTCTCTACGAATATGCCAAGGGCACTGGAACCGCCGTTGCAGGATGCCCACTAGAACCAATGAATCAGACTGTACTCGAACCTGTGTATACCCTTTGTGGACACAGAGACGAAGGCCCGTTAACAGCGCCAAGGCCTCAGCACGCAGACTAGTATTGACCCCCAAGAAGGCCGAGTACCCCACCAACACTTGCCCGGCTGAGTCCCGTAGGACTCCACCCCCACCACTAGGACCGGGATTGCCCTTGGAGCACCCGTCAGTATTAAGCAACATGAACCCACCACTCGGTGCATGCCACTGGACTAATCTGCATCGCTGTATGGGCCTGTGGGCAGAAATTTGATCAAGAAACTGGTTGAAAGTCAATGCCACCGTCACCTTGCCGAACTTACCCGCGACCACCTCGGAGACATCCCGAAGAATGGCACGACAGACTTCCCCGCACGACAGGTGTACTCTTTCCCAGACCGCCTTATTCCTCGCCTTCCAGACATGCCAACAGATAAAACTCGGAAGAATATCAACCACTAATCGCTTATGCACATCAGATTGGGAAGACAGCCACCAAGCAACCAATGTATCGCGCAATGGGACTTGAGATAGAAATAGATCACAAGTGGCTCCAAAGAAATCCCAGACCGCCTTTGCCAACTGTCCTTGTGCAAAAATATGCTCTATAGACTCCCCTTCAGACAGTGAGCAACAAAAACATTTGGACGGACCTTGGATGCCAAATTCCCCAGTATGTCATCCAATGGTAGCCTCCCCCTCAGAAGCCGTAACATAAAGAATGACACCTTCAGTGGGATTTGAGGATGCCAAATGCGCGAAAATAGCCAGGAAGCATTCCGAGCTTGCCTCACCTCATGGAAGGTGGATGACAAGGAAAACTGCCCAGAAGGCGTTGGCATCCAAACAACCTCGTCTGGCCGCTCTCCCTTTGGGGTTGGGTGCTGCAAGATTAGTGCCATGATGTCACTTGGGAAATATTGGGCTAGTACCAGTGAATCCCACCTCCCGTCTCTGATAAAGTCCTTGAATGTCAATGCCCCGTTGACCGGAGTTCTAAGAAACAGAGCTCCAGAGCCCAACCAGTTGTCGTGCCAGAAAGAAACAAATCAAATTCAAAGATCAAGTGCAATTGAAAGAAACAAAGATTGCTGAAAGCTGTCGGATGCTTGTGAAGACAGGATCGGACGTCCGATAATCATTGCGCAACTTTGGACGTATAAAGAACTCCATCACCGGATGTCCGAAGGAAATAAGACATTCTCCCTAATTCACTAACCTCGATCGAACGCAAGAATCGGACGTCCGATAGAATCCTTCAAATTTGACAAAAGCTGTCGGACGCTCACAAAAACAATACCGGACATCGATAGAATTGAGATATTTCTTCTAACTCGTTGTCTGCTTTCGGACGCAAGCACCGGATATCCGATAGAATTGAAAAAGATTTT
Source organism: Coffea canephora (assembly GCA_036785865.1). NCBI lineage: Eukaryota > Viridiplantae > Streptophyta > Magnoliopsida > Gentianales > Rubiaceae > Coffea > Coffea canephora. Next base: position 34,400,228 of record CM071922.1, on the reverse strand, counting down.
TCAAACTCACTGTCTGCTGTTCAATGCATGTTTCGGATGTACCGGACGTCTGATACTCCCAACGGCTAGTTGACTGTTCGGCTACTTTCTATCCGTTGGAAACATTAATGAAACACTTTCTTGGTTTCATATAAATAGAGTACAGTTAGAAATTTCAAATAACTTTTACACACTGAAGATACAAAAGATGTAGAGTAGTTTTAGTGAGAAAACACTCTCCAAAAAAGATTTGTAGTCTTGGTGGTGTGAAATTCATTGTAAATTTTTCATTTGTGAGTGAATATTTCAATAGTGTATATCTGTGAGAGTTGTCCTGAGGGATAGTAAAACTTTCTAACTTGACCAAATGGAGATTGGGGCAAGAAGGAAGTGAGTCTTCCTTTGTACATAAGATTGGTTATATTTTATCAATTTGAAGAAATTTGTTTGAATTGATCTACAAGTTCAAGAGGAGTTTGGTAGCCAATTGGTTTGCAATTCTTCTCTTCTTATTTATTTATTGTTATATTGTGATCTTTAAATTTCTTATATATTCTACTTCTCTCAAATGATATTGTTCATTTATTGATTGATTCCTTATGTGATCACTTAAAAAAGAAGGTAAATTTCATATTGAGCAAAAAGTGTTCATAACTTGATTAATTTTATAATCAACCTAATTCACCTCCTTCTTAGGTTGTCTTCGGGCCTTACAGTATTGTCAATCGATTCATACATTCTCAAAGTAATAGGTATATGGAAGGTGTAATATAGATCTTCAATATTTGAAGGTTTTATGTGGGAAAGACATTTTATTTTCTAAGAACAACTATCTCAATATTGATAATTACACTAATGTCTTATTGGCCGAAGACATTACCAATTGAAAATCAACTTCAGAATATGTCACCTTTATCGGCAATAATATAGTTACTCAAAAAAGTAAGAGACAATAAGTGATAGCATTGTCCAGTGTGGAGCTCAAGTTCAGAGGGATGGCTATAGTGTATGTAAACTTCTGTGGTTTAAGAGTCTGATGGTTGATATCAAATTTACTCCAAAATCAAAAATAAATATATTTTGTGATAATAAAGCAGCTATCGATCGATCATAATCCCATTTAAAATGATTGAACCAAACACATTGAAGTGGATCGGTACTTTATCAAACAAAATCTTGAAAATAAAGTGATACAGTTCCCAATTGTGAAGTCTAAAAAACAAATGGCCGATATACTCATAATAGTTGTGTCAACTAAAACCTTTCACAATTCAACTGACAAATTGGGTATATCTATGCACCAACTTGAGGGAAAGTGTTGGAGTGAATTGTTAGTTTTTGGGTGTTGGGCATAGATTGGTGTTGGTTGTTAATTGTCGATTTTTTATTTTTTAATATATACTCCCTTTGTCCCATTGAAATTGTCATACTTTTCATTTTGGTCTGTTCCAAAATGTTTGTTACACGTCTAAAATAGCAAATGAATTTTTCTCCTTCTTCTAATTTTACCCTTCAAACACTATCTTTAAATATGTGGGTCTAGCACAAATTGTCATAAGAACAAGACGTGCTTTAAAGTGCATAACTGGTGCTAATGGATGTTTGCTAGCGCATACAGTGCAAAATAAGCAAAGAGGTAGTGTAGCTTTAATAATGTAGTTGTGAGGATTCGAAATTTTTTTTTACTGGCTTATCTATTTATTTATTTATTCATTTACTCCAATTAATTTATTTCATTCATTTTAACTGCATCTGCATGGTACATTGCCTCATTTTATATTTTTAGCACAATTGCCCTTAAACTTAATTTTTCTGTCTCTCAATTAATGAAAATTTGAGAAAACATGTTTTTTGAGACAATATTTGGTTTGAAGTGTAGTGGTTTTAGAGAGTTAAGAATGATCAATTGTAAATTAAGAAAAGTTAATTGATGGATTAGAGGTAAGTGACTTGAATTAAGTTCAATTAGGAGTATTAATGGACTACTATTCATGTGAGACTCCAGTTAGTCATTAATTTCGATATTATGTGATATTACGAGCATTTTATTCTATTTTGTACTAATTTATTAGAAAACCCTTATTTGGATTATTTATAAAACCCTAGTTTTTGTATTAATTACAAGTTCGAGTTGTAGTTAAAAATTAGATATACTAGTGGGTGTTTTGGTACAGGTAAATATAGGATTCGATTTATTTTTCAAAGGTTAAATAGGTTTTAAAAGATTAGAAAACCCTAAACTAATAAAACATCTAGTGTTATAATCTATTAGAAGTCCTAAGTTGGGTTTAAAACCCTAATTTTACCTATGACAAAAAGGTTGTTGTTTAATTGCTTTTATGTAGGATAAAATATGATTAAATATAGGTGATTAATATAGGAGGGTGATTAGTGAAACAATTAAGTGTGGTTAAGTGTTTTAGACTATATTAAATTTGTATCCTATGGAGTTAATTGAAAACTTTTCATATATTTATGGGCATGAGTGTAAGAAAGAGAAAATGAAGGTTGTTATTCTTAGTTTTGATGATCACAAAGTAATTTGAAATGTTTATATAAGAAATACAGACCAAGAAAGTGAACACTTTTATCAGGCCTGATGGAACAAAGAAAGCATATGTTCAATTGACTCCAGACTACGATGCTTTGGATGTGGCAAACAAGATTGGAATAATATAAACGAATTTAGTCATTGTTTTGTTCCGATCAAATATACTGTCTTTTAAGTGTGACAATTTTGTTATTCTTGGTTTTGATGATCACAAAGCACTTTGAAATGTTTATCTAACTTTCTTCAAATATAAGTGTTTTTGCCTATCAAAGAATCAGGTACGAATATGTCATGAAATGCAAATCAATCAAAAGAAGAAGCAAAAACAGGACACTCATGTCGGACGGCCGAAAGGAATCTGTCGGACGTCTGAAAGAATAAAGAACATCAAGAAGGAAGCTTTGTCGGACGCTCATAAGGAAGAATCGGACGTCCGGAAGGATCGGACGCACACCTCGGACGCATATCAACCGCATCGGACGTCCGAAAAATTCCAAGATGACTTGCCAAATCTCTGCCAACGATCGGACGCTGTGCTGTCGGACGCTGTGCTGTCGGACGATAAAAACTCATCGGATGTTCGAACTTCAACTTGGCTGTTTTCGGACGATTGGTTCGGACGATGATTTGGTCGTCGGACGTCCGAAAGCCCCAACGGCTAGCTGACTCTTCATCTGCCTTCTATCCGTTGGAAGCATTAATGAAACCCATTTTTGGTCCCCTTTAAAAACAAACTGTTCTGAACCAAGGAGGGACTTTTGCACACTTTGTTTACAAGATCTCAAGAGATATTTTAGCTAGAAAATAGTCTCCAAAGCTAGATTTGTTCTCTAAGTGGTGTGAATTTCTTGTGAGTTTTTCTCTTGTGGTTGAAAGGTTCATTAGTGTAGCTTTGTTGAGGGTTATCTGAGTGATTGTAAAACTTCTTAGCTTGACTAAGTGAGGCTTAGGGCAAGGAGGAAGTGCTCCCTCCATTGTACATCTAGTTGATCATCTTTCGTCAAAAAGAAGTTGTTCAACCTTGTGATTGGTCTTCAAGTTTGAGGAAAGTTTGGTAGACAATCGGTTTGATATTCTATCTTACTTTTTATTTAATAAAATTCTTATTGCATATCTATACTTGTTTTTCTGATCAATATTGCTCTAGTCTTCTAATCTACTTGGTTGATCATTACTAAAAAAGAAGGTAAATTTTTATTAAAGAAAAAGTGTATAAATTTGATTAAGATTTTAATCAATCTAATTCACCCCCCTCTTAGGTTGTCTTTGGACCTTACAATTGGTATTAGAGGTTGGTCTCCTTGAGATTAAGCTCTAACGGTTTGGAGTAAAAATGACAACCAGTCATGCTATATTTGTTGAGGGGCAATCTGTTACTAGGCCTCCTATGTTTAGTGGCTCTAATTATGTTAGTTGGAAAGAAAGGATGATTATCTTTTTGCAATCTATTGATATTGAACTATGGTTTATTGTGAGTGAAGGACCGCATGAAGCTAACTTTCTTGATGCAGATACAGGTTTGCTTCGGCCAAAAATGAGAGCTGAAATGAATGCTCAAGATAGGACTAACCTCACATTGAATGCCAAGGCCATGAATGTTCTTTATAGTGCCTTAGATTCAAATGAATCAATTAGAGTAAAAGGCTGTAAATCGGCCAAAGAAATGTGGGACAAACTAAGAGAAATCCATGAGGGTGGTGACAATGTGAGAGAACAGAAAAAGGCTATCTTGGTCACAAAGTATGAATCATTTAAAATTGAACCTCTTGAGGATATTGACAAAATGTATTGCAGGTTCAACGACTTGATCAAAGATCTCGAGGTGTTGGGCAAAGAGTACACCTTGGGAGAGAAGAACAGGAAAATTCTCAATGCATTGGGCAAAGAATGGGAAAATAAAGTGACTGCAATAGAGGAGGCGAAGGATTTAAATTCTATGCCTATAGAATCTCTCATTAACTCACTAACCTCTTATGAGCTGAAATTGAAATCTAAAGTGCAGGAGGAAGAGGATGCTAGAGCAAAGAGAAATATTGCTCTAAAGACTACTCAAGGTGAAGATGATCCAGCTTACTTGGATGATGAAAACTCGGATGGTGATGATAACGATCTTGCTCTCATCACAAGAGGCTTCAAGAGAATCTTGAATAAAAGGAAGTTTAGAAAGGGAGGACTTAGCAATCAATTTCAAAATTATTCATCAAATGCGAGGAACAAAGGAAAACAAGAATTCAACAAGAAGCAAGTGGACAAATGCTATGAATGTGGACAGCCTGGACACTATGCAAACGAATGCCCCATGAAGAAGATGAAAGATGGGAAAGCTGATCGAAAGCCAAGATTCAACAACTTCCAGATTACTTGGAATGAATGCAACTCCGAAGGGGAAGTTGAAGAAGAGGATGAATCAGCTCAAATGGCCTTCATAGCTATTGGAAATAATGAGGTAACTTCCACACACTCTCAATCTGAAAGTGATGATGATGAAGATGATGATCTTGAATCCTTTGTTGAAAAACTGCATAATGCCTTGAAGGAATCTTATGATAAAAATAAACAGTTAAAACAGAAAATGGCTTTTCTCATTCAAGAAAATACAAGTCTTTTTCAACAAAATAAACAACTAAAGACTGACAATGAAAATCTTGTAAGAGCCGGATGTGATGTTCAAAATGAGCTTGATAGAAAGACAAATATTTGTGAGAAAGACATGGTGATTTGAAAAAAAGAATGGACAACTTGGATGAAACTTTGAAAGCAAGAAAGCAAGATTTTATCAAAAGGAACATGTCATCTACCCATCTTACTGCTCATCAAAGAACTTTAGCACACAACAAAAATGCACATGGTTTCACAACATATAGAAGAGGTGGATTGAGATATGTCAAACCATTACATGTTAAGGACTCTTCCATTATGTGTGGTTTTTGTTGTCAAAAAGGTTTTTGTTGTCAAAAAGGGCATTTGAAAGGTGATTGCTATGTGAAAAGAAATCTGAACAAAGGGATGAAATGCATATGGTTAGTTAGATACAATGCTAACTATTGTGGACCCAAAAATTAAAAAGGGTACCAAACACTTTCTCTTTTCAGGAAAAAGGCTCAAACAAGTCAAAATAGTTTATTGATAGCGGCTGCTCAAGACATATGACCGGTGATCCTTCTTTGTTCATAAAACTGAAATCAAAATCAAGTGGGAAGGTGACATTTGGTAATGATGTGAAAGTTAAGACAATTGGAATAGGTGATGTTGGTAAGGATGGTGAAACTTTTGTTCATAATGTGCTCTTAGTTGATAACTTAAGTTATAACTTGCTTAGTGTTAGTCAATTGTGTGATAAAGACTTGAATGTGTTGTTTAAAAAGCATGAATGCATTGTGCTTGATTCCAAATATAATATTGTGTTCAAAGGAAAAAGGTTCAACGACATATATATTGTGGTTCTTGATAAAATTGATTCTTCTAACTTAAAATGTCTTAAAGCTTCAAATGAAGATCCTTGGTTGTGGCATAGAAGACTTTGTCATTTTAACATGGATTTACTAAAGGAAATTTCGAAAAAGGAGCTAGTTAGAGGCTTGCCAAAAATCAATTTTGAAAAGGATAAAATATGTGATCCATGTCAATTTGGAAAGCAAACAAAAGTTTCTTTTAAACCAAAGAAGTGTGTATCTACTTCCAAACCTTTAGAACTCTTGCATATTGACTTATTTGGTCCTACTCAAATCACTAGCTTGGGAGGTAAGAAATACTGCTTTGTGATTGTGGATGATTATTCTAGATATACTTGGGTAATATTTCTTGCTCATAAGGATGATGCGTTCAAGAATTTCACTTCATTGTTTGCTAAAGTGCAAAATCTGCTTGGTTTAAAAATTGTTAGAATTAGAAGTGATAATGGAACAGAATTCAAGTATTGTGGTTTTCCAGAATTTTGTGATTATAATGGCATAACACATGAGTTTTCTATTGCAAGAACTCCACAGCAAAATGGTATTGTAGAAAGGAAAAATAGGACTTTACAAGAGGCTGCTAGAACCATGTTAAGTGAATATAGTTTGCCAAAGTACCTTTGGGCTGAAGCGGTAAACACTGCATGTTATGTGATGAATCGAATCCTTTTGAGATCCATTTTGAATAAAATATCTTATGAACTGATTTTTGACAAGAAACCTACAGTTGGATATTTCAAGGTCTTTGGTTGTAAATGTTTTATTTTAAATTTAAAGGAACATCTTGGTAAGTTTGAGAAAAAATCTGATGAAGGAATATTTTTGGGATATTGCGAGAACAAAAGAGGATATAGAGTCTTTAATAGAAGGACTCTTGTGATAGAAGAAGCCATACACATAACATTTGATGAAACTAATGATGATAATTCCAAACGTTCGTGTAAGGATGATGATGTAGGTGTTCGTGAAGGAATGGAAAAACTGAAAATTGGAGATGGAGGAAACTCTGAACCGGAAGCAAAGGAAATGGAGAATGAAACTCATGAAAATCAAGAAAGGGAAGATGAGGACAAAAATGATGATCCATTCAAAGATCTTCCCAAAGCTTGAAAATTTAGCCAAAATCATCCAAAAGAACTTATAATTGGTGATCCATCCGAGAAGGTAAACACTCGTTCCTCATCTAGAAAATTGATTGACAATTTTGTTTTAGTTTCTCTTTTTGAACCCAAAAATATCAATGATACTTTAAAGGATGAAAACTGGATTTTGGCAATGCAAGAGGAACTTAATCAATTTGAGAGAAATAAGGTTTGGACACTTGTTGATAGACCTTAAAATCAACCTATCATTGGCACAAAGTGGATATTTAGAAATAAGTTGAATGATAAAGGTGTTGTTGTAAGAAATAAATCCAGATTAGTTGCTAAAGGATATGCACAAGAAGAAGGAATTGATTTTGATGAAACATTTGCTCCCGTAGCTAGATTAGAATCTATTAGAATGCTTCTTGCTTTTGCTTGCTTCAAAGGCTTCAAATTGTTTCAAATGGATGTTAAAAGTGCCTTTTTAAATAGTTTTATTGATCAAGAAGTATATGTGGATCAACCCCCCGGTTTTGAAAATACAAAATTTTCAAGTCATGTGTTTAAACTTTCTAAAGCTTTATATGGTTTAAAACAGGCTCCAAGAGCTTGGTATGAAAGATTAATTGGTTTCTTAATTGAAAATGGTTTCAAAAGAGGTATTGTGGACACCACACTTTTTACTAAGCAAGTGTTAAATGATCTTCTTATTGTGCAAATATATGTAGATGATATTATTTTTGGTGCTACTAATGAGTATCTATGCAAGAATTTTTCCACCACTATGCAAAGTGAATTTGAAATGAGTATGATGGGAGAATTAAATTTCTTCCTTGGACTTCAAATACATCAAACCCTTGAGGGAATTTTTATAAATCAAGCAAAATATACCAAGGAATTGCCGAAAAGGTTTGGCATAGAGGACTCAAAGCAAGTTGGAACTCCAATGTGCACTTCTACAAAGCTTGACAAAGATGAAGAAGGTAATCATGTTGATGAAAAGCACTATAGAGGTATGATCGGAAGCCTACTCTATTTAACCGCAAGTAGACCTGATATTATGTTTGCTGTTTGCTTGTGTGCTAGATTTCAATCTTGTCCAAAAGAATCACATTTGAATGCTGTAAAAAGAATTTTTAGGTATTTGAAAGGTACATTAGATGCTAGATCTAGTAAGTTTGCACTATATGGTTATTCGGATGCTGATTTTGGAGGGTGTCGTGTGGATAGAAAGAGTACTAGTGGATCTTGTCACTTTCTTGGAAATTGTTTAGTCTCTTGGTTTAGCAAGAAACAAAATGCAATCTCATTGTCTACAACCGAAGCGGAATATATTGCCGCTAGTGCATGTTGTGCTCAACTTTTATGGATGAAGCATACCTTGAATGATTTTGGATTGTTGTATGACTGCATGCCTATATTCTGTGATAATACTAGTGCTATAAATTTGACCAAAAATCCTATTCAGCATTCTAGGACAAAGCATATAGATATAAAGCACCACTTTATTCGTGATCTTGTTCAAAAAGGTGAAATTTGTGTAAATTATGTTTGTTCTAAAGATCAATTTGCTGATATTTTTATAAAAGCTTTACCTTTGGATCAATTCATTCATCCAAGATCAAAATTAGGAATAATCGAAAAATCATCTTAAATTTTTCATAGCCTTCGAACGTTCGAAAGAAGATGAACGGACGTCCGATGATGTTCTTCAGCTATTTTCCAGATTGCACCTGTTCGGACGCAACTGTCGGATGCACAACTTCGTTCGGCCGTCCGACAGTGCAACGGCTCATTTTTTAAAACAACTTTCTTCCTCATTTGCTTCAGACTCTTCCTATTCTATTTCCTCTCGGACGAAAACTCTCTCATCTCTCACTCTCAAATTCATATCATTCTGAAGCCCTCATTCCCAAATTGACTCAACCAAAACTTTTTCTGATCAATTGCGATTCGTTTCTCCTGATCATTTCACATAATAGCCTATCATTTCGCAAATTCCCAAATTTTTCTCAAAACCCTACTTACTCATAACCGCTCTGTCAAATCTTGTTCAAGGCCTTTTTGTCCCAAAATTTCTGTGCGATTCACTTCCCTACTACTGTGTGCATCATTTGCATCCTTCATTCCACACATTTCGCACAATGGTGAATCTAAGAGGAGGAAAGGTTACTGCCGAACGCAAGCATCCACTCAGGGATGAGGATGAGGATCTTCCTACAGTCAAACGTTCATCAAAACGCTTCAAGAGAGGAGCCGTAAAGGGTCAAATGTCACGGCCTACTCCACAACCCACCTCTCAGCCTGAATCTGGACAGGGAACCTCTTCCCAACTGCCTCCAAAATCAACCACACTTCCTACATTCTTTGATGATGCTGTAAAAGACAAACACTCCTGGATATCCCAGAAAGGTGTCATCCCTCAACGCACTGTAAACTCTTCTAAATTTCGCCACATAGGGTTAGAATCCATTCTGAGTCTATTTGCTCTCTAGAAATGGTCACATCTCATTTCTATGCCCAATGTTTATTACCCTGAAATGCTGTATCAATTCTTTGCCAATCTTAGGAAAGGCACTGACCAAACTGAGATCATATCCAGGGTTAATGGGGTAGACTTAATCTTTGATTCTGAAACTGTGAATGCCATTTTAAAAACTACCATTGAACGTGGATGCAAGGATAAAATTGTAAATTTCTTTTCCTATGAAGAGCACCCTACTGCTGATAATCATTTTGATGGGGCTAAAATGTTGACTTATTTTAAAAGAAGTTTTTCCTCCCCTGCTGATGCTAAACTGAATTACCTTGCCCCTGTGAATCTAATTGCTTTTTCAATCATTTCAAACCTGCTTGTGCCTACTGATGGTCATAGAACTGATGCAAATAAAATGGAGTTGTATCTGTTTTACTGTTTTCGAGAAAAGATTCGTATTAATTTTGGTTTTATCATGTGCAAGTTTTTACTTCGCTATACCACTGATTCTTGCAGAAAATTATCTTATGGGAAATTTCTTCAAAAGATTTTTGAGTTTTACAAAATTCCAATTCTAGGTGTTTGTCCCAAAGAAGCATCTTCTTATGCCTTTACCAAAGGATATTTTGAAAGAAAAAATCTTATTTTTAAAGATAATCTGTGGGCTTATAAGGGGGCATCATCTAGTGAACCTAGGTCTAAGGCTGCACATGACCCTTCATCTATTGCACTCACTCCCATTCATCCCAAGAAGTCTGCCACTAAGGCATCTTCCTCCTCCAATGATGAAGTGATTGAGCTCCTTCGTCAACTCAAACAGCATGTTTTTCTTCTGGAACATGGTCTAATGATCACCATGTCCTCTGAACAACAATCAGCCTTCCTAGACAAAAAGAACCTTCTTTTTCCCCCACCTGTAGTTGAGGAAGTCTCACATGGCAAAAAGCCTCGCACCACTGATCCAAGTGCATCAATTCCAGATCCGAACTCATCAACTCCTGTGACTCCTCATGGCCCTTCCACATCAGACAAAGGCAAGGCACCAATTGAAGAAACTGATGAAGATGATGAAGAAACTGATGAGGAGGACTTCTCTCAATATCAGCTCTCTCGAAAAACACCTGGATACACATAGTTCACCATTTAGGACATTTGCATTCTGTTTTATGTGTTTGTAGTGTTCAACAATGGATATGTAGATGAATTCAACATTTGGTTATGCTTATGTTTATGTTTCTTTTAGTACGTTTTGATTGAGTATTTTGAATGATGACTGTGTTTGTGGATGTTTAAGTATTTTGAATGTTTAAATATTTTGATGTAATGAATTTGATTTTCAGTGATGAATGTGTTTGTGGATGAGATGGATGTGATTGATTGCCCTTTTGTTATGACAAAAAGGGGGAGAGGACTGGATTGATTGATGATTGATGATGTTGGATATGATTGGATTGATTGATGGTTTAATTAAATTTGGATTGGCTGATGGATTGAATTGGTAAAATGTTGGATGTGGGCTGCTTAATTGTCATATTTTTGGATAATTGTTTAACTCGGTTAGGCTTAATTGTCATAAAATGAAGGTTGTTATTCTTGGTTTTGATGATTACAAAGTAATTTGAAATGTTTATATAAGAAATACAGACCAAAAAAGTGAACACTTTTATCAGGCTTGATGGAACAAAGAAAGCATATGTTCAATTGACTCCAGACTACGATGCTTTGGATGTGGCAAACAAGATTGGAATAATATAAACGAATTTAGTCATTGTTTTGTTCCGATCAAAGATACTGTCTTTTAAGTGTGACAATTTTGTTATTCTTGGTTTTGATGATCACAAAGCACTTTGAAATATTTATCTAACTTTCTTCAAATATAAGTGTTTTTGCCTATCAAAAAATCAGGTACGAATATGTCATGAAATGCAAATCAACTAAAAGAAAAAGCAAAAACAGGACACTCATGTCGGACGTCCGAAAGAATAAAGAACATCAAGAAAGAAGCTTTGTCGGACGCTCATAAGGAAGCATCGGACGTCCGGAAGGATCGGACGCACACCTCGGACGCATATCAACGGCATCGGACGTCCGAAAAATTCCAAGATGACTTGCCAACTCTCTGCCAACGATCGGACGCTGTGCTGTCGGACGATAAAAACTCATCGGACGTCCGAACTTCAACTTGGCTGTTTTCGGACGATTGGTTCTGACGATGATTTAGTCGTCGGACGTCCGAAAGGTCCAACGGCTAGCTGACTCTTCATCTGCCTTCTATCTGTTGGAAGCATTAATGAAACCCATTTTTGGTACCCTTTAAAAACAAACTGTTCTGAACCAAGGAGGGACTTTTGCACACTTTGTTTACAAGATCTCAAGAGATATTTTAGCTAGAAAATAGTCTCCAAAACTAGATTTGTTCTCTAAGTGGTGTGAATTTCTTGTGAACTTTTCTCTTGTGGTTGAAAGGTTCATTAGTGTAGCTTTGTTGAGGGTTATCTGAATGATTGTAAAATTTCTTAGCTTGACTAAGTGAGGCTTAGGGCAAGGAGGAAGTGCTCCCTCTATTGTACATCTAGTTGATCATCTTTCGTCAAAGAGAAGTTGCTCAACCTTGTGATTGGTCTTCAAGTTTGAGGAAAGCTTGGTAGACAATCGGTTTGATATTCTATCTTACTTTTTGTTTAATAAAATTCTCATTGCATATCTATACTTGTTTTTCTGATCAATATTGCTCTCGTCTTCTAATCTACTTGGTTGATCATTACTAGAAAAGAAGGTAAATTTTTATTAAAGAAAAAGTGCATAAATTTGATTAAGATTTTAATCAACCTAATTCACCCACCTCTTAGGTTGTCTTTGGGCCTTACAAAGGTGTAAGGGCTAAGGAGCAAAATGTGAGCTTTTATGTGATTGGTTGTGATTGGAAAATATCTTCCAAGACTTTAACTAATCTTATATCATAGGATTTACAAGATAAACATAAGAAACAAAACAAAACCAAAGGGAGAAGAAAGAGAGAGGGCCGAGACCAAGAAGCCAAGGGAGGAGGAAAAGTTCTTCCAAGTTCATCATCTTCTAACTTTCCATCTTGATCTTGGAATTTAAGAAAACAACTTTGGCACTTGATTGTGACAGCTTCCTCACTTACAAATCTTACTTGAAGGTAAATCATCTCACTTGAAAGTTAAAGTTTGGTGATTAAGTTTTGGAGTCATGAAAGTGATACTTTTGTTGTGATTGTGAACTTGTATGGTTTATGTTGTGATTATTGTGTAGTTTGATAGGTTATTTTGGTGATATATTGCTTCCTCATTTTCAGTCAAGGTTATGAAAAGTTAGGGCTTCTTGCTTCATAATTCATTAAGTTGATTTGGTTAGTTTTTGGCTTGTAAATGGAGTCTGTACCTTCATAATTCATTAATTCTGCTTTGTACACCGAGTCTGTACCTTCAAGCTCATTTTTGAGCACTTTCCACTTCGATTCATGGAAAAGTGTCTTCTAGGAACTTATAGTACTTTCTAAGTGGTTTCCAATGATGTAAAGTTTTCCAATTCTCGACTTGTGCCGAGTGAGTTACGATTTTTCAAAAATTCGTAATAAAACTAAAAATTTTCCAATTTCAAAGAAATAGAGTTTTTCAAGAACTCTTTATTCTTTTGATATTATCTAAACGTTTTATCTCCGATTTTCTAGATAAAGACTTAAATACTTTTGAATGTTATCAAACCCCACTCGAATCTCGATTTACGAGTAATTGAGATTCATTTTCACGGAATTCCCTCGATTAATGCTAGTGAACGAGTTATTCCTCGATATTTGGGATGTGAATGATAAATTCACTATTATTTGCTCAGGCACACACGAGGATCTTCAAGAGGATTCCCCGGTAGACGCTTGAACTATCCTTGACCTTACTCACACCTAATATTTGGTGAGTGTCAGGTGTATGTAAACTTGTTGCATGTTTAATTGTTATTAATAATTTGGAAATCTTGAAAGTGGAGCCGAGTGTGTACTTTACCACACTCGTTCTCATTAGAAATGAAATTGTAATGATTGAAATGCCTTGAATGAATGAAATGTATTGGTATGCTAGCTGCATACGTCGTTGAAGTGAATCTCCTCGACACACAAGTGCACATGGGGGACGTCCAAATCTCATTGGCCGACCTTAGACTCGAGCCGGCATGGGTTTGGTCGGGAACCTTAGCGAACCATGAGATATATAAGCTTGACCTAATGAGAGTTCTTGTTTGGCATACTCGAATAGTATCGCCACAAACTAATGACAGGCGAGTCCGATACAGGGGTATGTATGGTGAAAGGGGACAAGTTAAGTGGAGTTCTACGGACTAAACCTACCCGATTGACGGGGTGTCAATTCGTGGAGGTTATTGCTTGTGCAAGTGGAACTCAACTCCTGAGAGTTACTATATCCTTGAATTGTTTCTGTTTACTTTTTCCGCTCGAATTGTTAATTATTGCAATATTATTGCTTGACTTGTAAATTGAGATTGTTATTTGAGCAATATGCTTGCATGTGTGTTCTTGGCCTCACGAGCGTTTTGCTCACCCTGTAGATTTGTTTTCCTTAACAGGACCGAATCTCGGAGAAGTATGGAGAAACCCTTCGTTGTACTTTTGTTTAAGATTCCTACTATATTTTGGCTAGACCCTGGTTTGGGTTGTACTTTTGGAATTGAAATGTAAAAATTTGGGCCTGACGTGTATTTAGAATTTAAGTCGTATTATGATTACCCGATGTACTGGTTACATGTTAAGTGACCTGTTAAGATTGAACGCTTCCGCATTATTTGCATTTATGTTGCTCTCTTCGAAATGTTCGGTTTGGTTTTAAATTGAATGGAATTGTTTGAGTCCTGGCGAGAGTTGGGCAGGCGTCCCGCGGATACCCTTTGGTTTGTCTTAGGGAGATGTGGGGGCGTCACAGTTGGTATCAGAGCACTAGATTAGAGGTTTATATGGGAGACATATTAGATACTCTACCTTTAAAACTCGATATGGGATGACTTAATCATACCCTAAGTGATACTTGAGGCGAGCTAGCAACTAAGTTAGTCCTACCTCAAGTGACAATTGGGATGAACCAACGATTAAGTTAGGCATGTATTGCAGGATATTGGAACTAGGTAGTGATTTAAGTTTCTAACCTGAAAAGTATTATTATTTTGCAGGGATGGATGAAGGAAATGGAGCCCCGACAGCTAACGGGAATGGCCATGCGAATGGTCATTATGAGCCCCTTAGAACTATCTTCTACCGAACTCTAGCGGGAGGAGCTCGAGTACGCTACTCACCATATGATAGATACCCTCGATGTTCGTGTAGGTTGACTTTCGCCTACCCGAACCATCTAGTGCTTGCTCTGGATGACGAGAGTCGTCAGTTGGTGGATGCCAACCGCGATCTACAAGCTGAGGTAGACGAGTTTAGGCAGATGGTTAGCGCTCAGGGTGAGCGGATTGCCGAGCTCGAGGAAGTGATTGAGGGTGAGGTAGCCACATCTGCAGTGGTTAATGAGGAGCTTCGGGATACTAGGGATCGACTCACTAGGCTATGACGAGATGTCCGTAACCGGGCTTTCGAGATCCTGACTGATGCTACTAGATTGGTTGAGGACGCTACTGAGGTGATTCCTGATGCTGAGGAGGAAGATCCCGAGGAGGAGGTTCCTCCTGATAGCCCTGCTGTGGACTAGGATCTTAGTAGTTGACCCCTTTTGACTTTTGACCGGTACACCTAGGACTAGTTAGGGTGACGCGAGTGCTGAGGCCATTGTATTTTGCATACTTGTATGGCCTACTTTTGGGCATTTGTTTTTACTTTGGTCCTCTGTGACTAAAAGTATACTTTTGAGCACCTGTGTGTTATATTTTTGTGAATTGTCCCTAACTTGCTGATTGTATGAACTTGATATATTAATGAATGTAAATTATTGTTAATTTCAATATTTTCTTGATCGGCTCCTGCTCTTTACTTTGCACCGCATAATTTATTTATTTATTTCTTGCATTAGGCACGTTTAAGTAATAGAAGGGCTAAGAAGGGGTCGAGGCCGTGGTCGAGGCTGTGGGCGGGGGACTAGACCGGCTCAACCTCAGGGGAATGACCAGGGATCGACAACTAGACCGACCCAGGGCCAGGAAAATATAGAGGATAATCAAGTGGCTACTGCCATTAACAGGATGACGGATATCCTAGAGCGTTTAGCTGATAGACAAGGATCAGGACCATTTAACCAGCCTGGGGGTCAGGAAAGAGGAGAGGATAGAGCCCTAGAGAGATTCTTAAAATTTAACCCGCCTAAATTCCTTGGCGAGCCTGATCCTGAGGTCGCGGAGAATTGGTTAGAAAGGATGACCAACATATTCGCTGCTTTAGATTACACTGAGGATAGGCGAGTGAACTTTGCTGCTTTCCAATTTGAGAGAGTAGCCCGTGCTTGGTGGGATCTGATAAAAGGAAAATGGGAAAGGACTCAAACCCCTTGGACTTGGGAGAATTTCACAAGGGAGTTTAATGAAATGTTTCTTCCGCCCTTAATCCAAGAGAAGAGGGAGGATGAATTTATTAAGTTGAAACAAGGAACCCTTACTGTAGCAGAGTATGAAGGGAAGTTCACTAAACTTTCCAAATACGCTCCTGAGTTAGTAGCCAATGAACGGAGGAGGATTAGAAAGTTTGTACAGGGACTTAATGTGGAACTTCAGGAGGGCCTGGCTGCAGCCCAAATCTCTACCTTCACTGAGGGTTTAGAGAAAGCGCAAAGGGTTGAGAATGCAAGATCTCAAGTGAGGGATTTCCATAACAGAAAAAGAAATTTTTCTAGTCGCACTTCTGGGCAGACCAGTAAGTATGTACACCCTTCTAAAATGGGAAGAGGGGAAGGAGGAACGAGAACTGCTGGAGTTTCTAGGGAAACTCTATCTAGAGGAGGTCGTAGCGGGACGACTCAAGTTAGGGGAGCAACATCTGTTGGATCGACTGTGACCCCTCAAGTTACTTGTGGGTATTGTGGTAAACCCAACCATTCTGAGAACGATTGTTGGAGAAAGTTGGGGAAATATTTATTTTGTGGTAGTACTGAATATCAAGTCGCCAATTGTCCAAAATCACCAAAGACAGGGGGAAATACTCAAAGGCCAGAAAAGTCAACTTCTAAACAGACCAGTGCCGGAGGGAGCCGACCGAAAGTACCGACCAGGGTTTATGCACTGGATTACCAACAAGTTCCTGAGGCAATTGAGGTGGTAGAAGGTACAATCCCAATCTTTCATCGTTTAGTTAGGGTTTTAATTGATCCGGGTGCAACTCATTCCTTTGTAAACCCTAACTTCATGAATGGAATAGACTCGAAACCAATTAAGTTACCTTATGACTTGGAGATTAAAACACCCACTGGGGGCAAAAGTCTAATTGCTAATCTGGTGTATAAGAATAGTGAAATCTGCATGAAGGAAAGAAAATTACTGGCCGACTTGATAGGTCTAGCGATTAAAAGATATGATGTGATCCTAGGGATGGATTGGTTAGCCCGTTATAATGCTCAGTTAAACTGTAGGACGAAAATTGTAGAGTTGCATATTCCAGGTGAAGCAACCCTGAAACTGGATGTAAGAGGTAGATTAGCTTCGTCTGCACTTATTTCAGGAATTCGGGTTAGAAAATTATTAAGTAAAGGAGCTCAAGGGTATTTGGTTTTTCTTATTAACACTCTTAGTGATAAGGTGAATTTGGAAGACACATCAGTAGTAAAGGATTTTTCAGATGTTTTTCCTGAAGAATTGGAGTCTTTACCCCCGGAACGGGAAATAGCTTTTAAAATTGATATAGCTCCGGGAACAGCACCTATCTCGAGGACACCATATAGGATGGCTCCCGCTGAGTTGAAGGAATTGAAGTTACAATTACAGGATTTGTTGGAACGGGGTTTTATACGAGAGAGTGATTCCCCGTGGGGAGCCCCAATTTTGTTTGTAAAGAAGAAAGATGGGAGTTTGAGGTTATGTATAGATTATCGAGGCTTAAATGATGTTACGATTAAGAATAAATACCCGCTACCCCCACATTGATGAACTGTTTGACCAACTGCAAAGGACGGTAGTGTTTTCAAAGTTGGATCTAAGGCAGGGTTACTATCAATTGAGGATTTTGGAGAAGGACATACCTAAAACTGCTTTTAACTCGAGGTATGGGCACTTCGAGTTTGCGGTGATGCCTTTTGGGTCAACCAATGCACCTGCCGCTTTCATGGATTTAATGCATAGGATTTTTAAGCCTTACTTGGATCAATTTGTGATGATTTTCATTGATGATATTTTGGTGTATTCTAAGAATATGAAAGATCATGAGAAACATTTGAGAATTGTTTTACAAATCTTGAGGGAACATCAATTATATGCTAAGTTTAGCAAGTGTGAATTCTGGTTAAAAGAAATGACTTTTTTAGGGCATATAATTTCTAAGGATGGGATTAAAGTGGATCCAACCAAAGTTGAAACTGTTTCGAAATGGAAACGACCGGAAAACCCAACAGAAGTTCGGAGTTTCATAGGATTGGCAGGGTATTACCGAAGATTCATTCAGGATTTTTCAAAAATTGCTGGGCCTATGACTGAGTTGACCAAGAAAAATGAAAAATTTATATGGAGTCCTAAGTGTGAAGGAAGTTTTCAGGAGTTGAAAAGATAATTGACTAGAGCGCCTGTTCTAGCTCTAGCTAATGAACAGGATAGTTTTGTGTTTACACAGATGCTTCTAAGGAAGGTTTGGGATGTGTTTTGATGCAAAATGATAAAATGATAGCGTATGCCTCTAGGAAATTGAAACCGCATGAAGGAAAATACCCGACTCATGATTTGGAGTTAGCAGCTGTGGTCTTTGCTTTAAAGAAATGGAGGCATTACCTGTATGGAGTGACATTTGAGATTTTTACAGACCACAAAAGCCTTAAATACTTATTTTCTCAAAAGGAACTGAATTTGAGGCAGCGTAGATGGATGAAATTTTTAGAAGACTATGACTATACGATTAACTACCATCCAGGGAAAGTTAATGTAGTGGCTGATGCTTTGAGTCATCAAATACAGATGGCTGGATTGATGATTAAGGAATTTGAATTGTTGAAAGAAGTTAGTCAGTGGAATTCTCGATTGGAACTGAGGAAAGTAATTCTGGAGAACATTGTATTGAATTCTCCTTTGATGGAACGTATCAAGGAATCTCAAGGAAAGGACACTGAAGTACAGAAATGGTCGGAAAAGGTTAAAAAGGGGGATAAATCGGATTTTAACTTGGGACCGAACAGTGTATTGAGATTTTGGAATCGGGTAATTGTGCCAAAGGATGAAGGGCTTAGAAAAGAAATTTTAGAAGAGGCACACCGATCAAAGTTTACAATACATCCACGAGGGAATAAAATGTACCAGGACTTGAAGAGTCTTTATTGGTGGGAAAATATGAAAAAGAAGATCGCCCAATTTGTCCAAACGTGCTTAATTTGTCAACAAATTAAAGCCAAACATCAGAAACCATCAGGGCTTTTGCAACCTCTAGAAATACCTTAGTAGAAATGGGAGAATATCACTATGGATTTTGTATCGGGGTTACCAAAAACACAAAAAGGCCATGATGCGATTTGGGTAATCGTAGATAGATTGACCAAATCAGCTCATTTTCTGTCAATTAATATGAAATATCCATTGGAGAAGTTGACCAGGTTGTATTTGGATGAGATCATTAGGTTGCATGGAATACCTGTCAGTATCGTATCGGATAAAGATCCAAGATTTGTTTCTAGATTCTGGCAAAAGATGCAAGAAGTATTAGGAACTAAATTGAACTTTAGTACCACTTACCATCCCCAGACGGATGAACAGTCGGAGAGGACAATTCAAACTCTTGAGGACATGTTACGGACTTGTGTACTGGATTTTGGAGAGAGTTGGAGTAAGTTTTTGACTTTAGTAGAATTTGTCTACAATAATAGTTTCCACTCTTCTATTCAGATGGCCTCGTATGAAGCACTTTATGGTCGGAGATGTAGGTCTCCAATTTGTTGGGATGAAGTAGATGAACGAAAAATTTTAGACCCGACTACCGTGTCTTGGATTGAGGAAGCTAATGAAAAGGTAAAGTTAGTGCGGCAAAGGATTCAAACTGCTCAAAGTAGACAAAAGAGTTATGCCGATAATCGAAAAAAAGATTTGGAGTTCACTGTTGGAGATATGGTATTTCTCAAGATTGCGCCTTTAAAAACAAATTTGATGTCCGGAAAAGGGAAGAAACTACAACCAATGTTTGTAGGGTCTTATAAGATTATTCAACAAGTTGGGGATGTAGCCTATAAGCTGGAATTACCACCGAATTTATCTCGAATTCATAACGTGTTCCATGTGTCCATGCTTAAGAAATATCATCCAAACCCCTCTAATGTTTTACAACCGGAGAATATTGAGATCGATGAAACCCTGACCTATGAGGAGAGACCGGTAAAACTTCTGGATCGAAAGGTGAAGGAATTGAGGAACAAGCAGATACCACTAGTGAAAGTTCTATGGAAGAACCATGGAGTAAAGGAAGCAACATGGGAAGTTGGAGAGACAATCAGAGAGAAGTATCCAGACTTGTTCATCAACCAAGGCAAATTTCGAGGACGAAATTTTCTTAAGAGTGAGAGGATGTGAGGACTCGTAAAAACTATTATTTTTAAGCCTAATTTATGGTTTAATAAATTATTTAATTGAATTTTTACCACGAGAAATATTTTCTAGTCTTATTAGACCTAAATACATGATAATATAACGTCGTTATATTTTTAAAGTAACTCGTCTCAAAAATTAATTTCCTGGAGTGCGTTTAGTAAAAATAGTGAATAGTGCTCGGAAATTTTACCGCGTAGGAGCACAATAAGTTTGGAATATTGGAGACTTGTACTATGGTCCTAAAATAGGTAATTTTATGAATAAATACTCAAGTGATAGTTAGTAGTGCAATCGTTATAAGAATTTCTCGGAAGTTTCGCGTTATAGCGTTAAAATTGACGGTACGCGTTTTCACACGCGCGACTTTATTTGAGGGACTTTAGACCCTTATTTCGAAACAATTAAGAGTGAATAATATTTATATGAACATAAGTACATTAGAGGTTTAGTGCACTAGTGAACCAAACGCGAGAGAAATCGAGCCCAAAACACACCAAACGAGCCCTAATAAGGGTTGACTTTGGAGTGAATGTACACCACTCATTTTAATCTTCTCTTGGAAGCTAACCTTGATCAAATTTCACTCCTTCTTCTCTCACCAATAGCCGGCCAGCCTTCCCCCTCTCTCACTCCCTTGCTTCACAAATTTCTTCATCAAATTAACCACAAAACTTCAACCAATTTTCACTAAACTTGAAGACTATCTAGCAAACTACTTGGAGGTTGGATCTAGCTAACTAAAGGGCTGCATTTCACGATTTCTTGGAGCCTCTTGAGGACCAAAAATTTCTGATTTAAAGCACTAAGGAGGTATAACCTCATCTTACACTTTAAACTTGGATTATGATGGTAGAAATACATCTTTAAGCTATTGCATGTGTATGGATGGCTTGATATGGTTGAAAATTTTGAAAAAGTGGGCTCTATGAATTCCCACACTTGGGTTGTTGCTGATTAGAGGATTAATGTTGGATTTAATGGTAGTTTAGTGGTTAAAATGATGGATTTATGGAGTATTATTGTTGGAAACTCAAAGTTGAGGTCATGACAAGAAGTTTCCGAAACTGCCCCTGTTTTGTTCGGCCATGATAAGGCCAATTTTTGGTGATTTATTGGCGTGAACCTGATGTTTATATGTTATGTTATATGTGTAAAAATTTTCATTGGAAAACATTAACGTTTAGATGGGCAAATGAATTTATTCGTGAACTAGGCAAGCTGGAAAATTATTTTCGGATAGCCCTGTCCAGCGGTAGCATTTTGACCATAACTTTGTCCTCCGATGTCAAAATTGAGTGTCGTCGGTGGCATTCGAAACTAAACATCCATACCTTTCCAACGGTATAAAATGCGTATTCTGTTTCCTTGTGTAGGAGCCGAACCATTCCTTTTAAGATAACTGTCCTGTCTCTCGGATCTGCTGGAATGGTTTGCAGAGGTAGCAAATTGAGGCTCAATTTCGAGCTAGTTTCTTGCCAAATTTCAGAATGTTTCCTTCTGTGAACTTTTAGTCCTATGAATGTATTTTCCAACGCCATAAACCATGCTCAATTCCGAGTTAAATTGACTGAGTTGTGACCAAAACAAGAGGACTGCCCTGTTTTGGGAAAACGTAATATTTGGACTGATTTGGGACCAAACCCGGGAGTGATCTTATTAATTGAAATTTTTGATGCTATACCATTACCAAAGGTATCATGGATGTATCTTAGACCTTTATTTCACCAATGAACCATGGTTGGATAGCTTTCTTGATTAAACGATTTGAATTGGGAAATGAAAGTCAAAAGGCAGATTGCCTTAGAAATTTTCCGAAACTTTGGATGATTAGTTAACTACCTTCCCGAGGGTATTTTTCACTAAAATTTGATAGAGAAATACCTTTCATATAGGAGTAAAATACTGCCAATTTTGGTACCAATCCAAGTTCGTTTCGATACCTCATTAAATTTCTAGTGTTGGAGGTTCAAATCTGGAAATTCTTCTCCAGTCTTGAATTTCCCCAACTTTGAGCTACCGTATCTCGGTACTCGAAACTCCGATTCTTGATCCGCTTGCTTTGCTATAAACCTCACTTGCAACTCTAATTGAGTTACAAATTTCAGAGGCCGGTTTGCAACGTGTAAGTCGTGCCGAATTTTCAAAGTTGGCCGAAATCCAACTTAATTCTGCTTTGTACACCGAGTCTGTACCTTCAAGCTCATTTTTGAGCACTTTCCACTTCGATTCATGGAAAAATGTCTTCTAGGAACTTATAGTACTTTCTAAGAAGTTTCCAACGGTATAATGTTTTCCAATTCTCGACTTGTGCCGAGTGAGTTACGATTTTTCAAAGATTCGTAATAAAACTGAAAATTTTTCAATTTCAAAGAAATAGAGTTTTTCAAGAACTCTTTATTCTTTTGATATTATCTAAACGTTTTATCTCCGATTTCCTAGATAAAGACTTAAATACTTTTGAATGTTATCAAACCCCACTCGAACCTCAATTTACGAGTAATTGAGGTTCATTTTCACGGAATTCCCTCGATTAATGCTAGTGAACGAGTTATTCCTCGATATTTGGGATGTGAATGATAAATTCACTATTATTTGCTCAGGCACACACGAGGATCTTCAAGAGGATTCCCCGGTGGACGCTTGAACTTTCCTTGACCTTACTCACACCTAATATTTGGTGAGTGTCAGGTGTATGTAAACTTGTTACATGTTTAATTGTTATTAATAATTTGGAAATCTTGAAAGTGGAGCCGAGTGTGTACTTTACCACACTCGTTCTCATTAGAAATGAAATTGTAATGATTGAAATGCTTTGAATGAATGAAATGTATTGGTATGCTAGCTGCATACATCGTTGGAGTGAATCTCCTCAACACACAAGTGCACATGGGGGACGCCCAAATCTCATTGACCGACCTTGGACTCGAGCCGGCATGGGCTTGGTTGGGAACCTTGGCGAACCATGAGATATATAAGTTTGACCTAATGAGAGGTCTTGCTTGGCATACTCGAATAGTATCGCCACAAACTAATGACAGGCGGGCCCGATACAGGGGTATGTATGGTAAAAGGGGACAGGTTAAGTGGAGTTCTACGGACTAAACCTGCCCGATTGACGGAGTGTCAATTCGTGGAGGTTATTGTTCGTGCAAGTGGAACTCAGCTCCTGAGAGCTACTATATCCTTGAATTGTTTCTGTTTACTTTTTCCGCTCGAATTGTTAATTATTGCAATATTATTGCTTGACTTGTAAATTGAGATTGTTATTTGAGCAATATGCTTGCATGTGTGTTCTTGGCCTCACGAGCGTTTTGCTCACCCTGTAGATTTGTTTTCCTTAACAGGACCGAATCTCGGAGAAGTATGGAGAAACCCTTCGTTGTACTTTTGTTTAAGATTCCTACTATATTTTGGCTAGGCCCTGGTTTGGGTTGTACTTTTGGAATTGAAATGTAAAAATTTGGGCCTGACGTGTATTTAGAATTTAAGTCGTATTATGATTACCCGATGTACTGGTTACATGTTAAGTGACCTGTTAAGCTTGAACGCTTCCGCATTATTTGCATTCATGCTGCTCTCTTTGAAATGTTCGGTTTGGTTTTAAATTGAATAGAATTGCTTGAGTCCTGGCGAGAGTTGGGCAGGCGTCCCGCGGATACCCTTTGGTTCGCCTTAGGGAGATCTGGGGGCGTCACACTTGTTCTGTGTGTAAGTATTCAAGCCGTTTTTATGTATAAGTTACTTATGTGTTTTGAGGTGAATGAAAGGGTACTTAGGCGAGGATGTACTTTATCACACTCGATCTAAATCCTAATTTACATATATATTTGTACATGACAAGTGTATATGAACTATGTTGGGACTGAACCCTTTGAACTTGTAACTCGGGATGACTTTTATGAATTTGTGAATTATGATGAAATTGGGGACCGATCTCAAGACCTGGACGGACTATTCGAGTCGGCTAGGGTTTGATTGAAGTCAGTCCAACCTAGTCTTAAAGTCACAAGTTTGTGAACCAAGTTTGTTTTTGTTTTGATTGCTCGAGCTATTTTGTGTGGTTGATTGGCCAGTGGGGGTGATAAGGGGTACGGTGGAAGTACAAGTGGAGTTCTACGGACCCTTATTTGTGGTCGACGGAGTGTCGACAGGAGGTTACCCATGGTGCACGATTTGGTTTTAGAGCCAACCTGTATCCTTAACTTGTGTTGTTACTTTTGTACTTTTGATTTGACATCATTGTGACGTAATTGTTCGTTTTATTGTGAAATTTATACTTTTACCCCTATTTATTTATTAAGTTTCTAGCTTACCATTTTCCTTAGTTTTCCTTATCAAGGGACAACGCGGAGACCCTTTTGGCACTATCACTAGTATAGATAGTTTCAGGTTGTCATAGTTTCAAGTTGGACAATTAAGATGTTTTTTCTTATTTTGGTGATCTGTATAAGAACCCTTTTTCGGGTTTACTTTCTGCTTTTTAGTTATTACCATAGGATAATGTAGTAGTCTGGATATCTACTTTTGAAGATGTAAATAGAACTCTTTTGGAATGTATATATTATGAATAGTACTATTTTCGTTTAAATAGTTTCATTATTTTACGTTTTCGAGTCCTGACGCGAGTTAGGTAGATGGTCCGCTAAGCCCTTTGGTACGCCTCTAGGCGCAGTGGGGTCATAACCGGTGGTATTAGAGCGCCTAAATTAGAGAATTTGGACAATTGGAACATACGTAATAAGCTGTAGGAATAGTTGTATCTATCTAAGTTGAATGTTATGTTTTAAATTGAAATGCCGACGAACTGACCAAATAATGTTTTGTAGATATGAAAGTCGGGGAATTTAGTGGATCAGAACCAAAATCGAGACCTCCTAGTGCAGGGGGCCTGGTGAATCAGATGCTACGCCGGCGTGTGTTCCGATTCCAGAGGAGGGCTAGAAGGCCGTATACGCTGTACTCACCTTTTGGCAGGTTGAACCGGCCATGTGAGTGCCGACATACATTCGGCTACCTAGACGAGATCGTCTTAGCAGTGGACGATGAGCGACATCGCTTGGAGAAGGCGAACGATTGCTTGGTTAGGCAGTTGGAGGAGGCTAGAGGGGTGGCTCACGGGCAGACTCTGCGCATTAGGGAGTTGGAGCAGGGCCTTAGGGATGAGGAGGAGAGGACAGACGCTTTTCATTGTCAGCTCCACGACACACACCAGCACCTCTTCGCTATGAAGGGGCAGCAGCGGGTCCAGAGAATCATGCTGGACTGTGAGGTCCTTCTAGATGTGGCTGCGGAGGCACTACCACGAACTATCGGTCCAGAGCCTATGGATGAGGTGGACACTCTAAACTTTGTTTGGA
Source organism: Coffea canephora (assembly GCA_036785865.1). Taxonomy (NCBI): domain Eukaryota; kingdom Viridiplantae; phylum Streptophyta; class Magnoliopsida; order Gentianales; family Rubiaceae; genus Coffea; species Coffea canephora. The sequence goes on along the minus strand of CM071922.1, from coordinate 34,374,603 downwards.
ACTGGAGTACTAGGGGAGGCGCGTAGGGCCGTTGTTGGATTTTCTTTTGACTATCTAACATGTTTTTGTTATAATCATTATGGTCGGTTTCTTTTGTTATCTGGTGGTTGGCTACATTTTTGGAGCCGAAGTGCTCATGTAAATAATGGGTTTTGCACCGACTAGATGTCGGATAACTTGTATATCTTTTGGTGTAACCTTGTAAATATATGTATATATTTGAGTATAATCTTTTGGATTTATTTTTTTACGTGTCTTTTGTGCATGTACCTATACACTTTGTGTTCTTTATTTTGATCGTATTTTGAATAATAAGTACATATTATGTCTCGATTTATAAACTTTTGAAACTAAATGGATTCCGGTGATCGAGGTAGAGGTAGTAGGCGAGAACGAAGCCCCGAAGAAGAAAATGAAAATGAGCCGGATCAGGTAACTACTGCCATCTAGCGAATGGCTGACCTGTTAGAACGAATGGTTAATCAACAGGGTCAGGGGCCAGGGGAGTAATAACGGAAATCTTGGACATAATTCGGGTAATCATGAGGGAGAGGACTGTGCCTTAGAATGGTTCCAAAAGTTTGCACCCCCGAAATTTGTTGGTGGACCCAACTCTGATTTAGCGGAAGGTTGGTTGGACCGCATGTTAGATATATTTGCCACGCTTGGATATTCAGAGGAGCGGCAAATATCTTTTGCTGTTTTTCAATTTGAGGGGGCCGTCTGAACTTGGTGGAATGTGATTAAGGCTAAGTAGGAGCGGGAACAGACCCCCTGGACATGGGTCAACTTTACTCGAGAACTTAATGAAAAATATTTGTCACCCATTGTACAAGAGAGACGTGAGGATGATTTTATCCGCCTGTGCCAAGGGGCATCCAGTGTGACGGAATGCGAGACCCAGTTTATGAAACTTTCTCGCTTCGCTCCGGACTTGGTACTAACAGAGCAAAAGCGAATTCGCAGCTTCATTCAAGGCTTAAATGTGGAGATTCAGGAGGCTTTAGCGGCTGCTCAGTTGGACACGTTTAGCCAGGCATTAGAAAAGACTCAGAGAATTGAAATTGCTAGAGGACAAGTCAAAGCTTTCCATGATCGGAAAAGGAGACAACCTAGCATGAGCAACTTTACGGCTGGACAGAGCTCGAGAAATGAGCCACCCTCTAAGATGGGTCGAAGGACGGGTGGTCCACTACCTGCAGGAACCCCAAACCGGGATAATTTTGAAAGATGTCAGGTAGGGCAAGGGCCCCAGAGGGGTGCCCAGCGTGCAACTACAGGAATTAAGCAGACCTGTAGTTTCTGTGGGGGCAATCACACTACCCGAGTCTGTTGGAAAAACAGTTTGGTACGAAAATACTTTAAATGTGGTAGTACGGAACATTTGATTGCTCAATGCCCATAAATGCAGAAAGAGGGACCTAAGCCACCGACAGAAGGGACCACAACTAACCCGACAAACGCAGGGGAAAATCGACTCAAAATACCGATCAGAGTATATGCAATGGGTCAATAAGAGGTGATTGACCCTTTGGCAGTTATTAAAGGTACGCTCTCTCTTTTTCGGCGTATCGCAAGTGTTTTAATTGACCCTGGTGCCACGCACTCTTTTGTAAACCCTGTATTTATGATTCATGTAGATGTTAAAACTGAAAAATTACTGTATGATTTAGAAATTAAAAAATTCCTATTACCAATAAGAGTTTAATTGCCAATGTGGTCTACAAGAGGTGTGAGGTATGGATAGGAGAACCGAAATTGTTGGTGGACCTTATTGAGTTAGCTCTTAAGGGATACGATATCATTTTAGGGATGGAGTGGTTGGCCAAATATCATGCACGGTTGAATTGCCGTACTAAGAAGGTTAACTTTCACATACCGGGTGAGCCTACATTATAATTAGATGTAAGAGAAAAGTTAACTTCCTCTACTCTTATCTCTGGGATTCGGGTTCGAAAATTACTATACAAGGGTGCACGAGATTATTTGACGATGTTAATGAATGCTCCGGTGGATCAGCTGAAGGTAGAAAACGTATTGATGGTATGTGAATTTCCTGGGATGTTTCCTGAAGAATTAACATCACTACCTCCGGAAAAGGAAATAGAATTTAAGATTGATTTGCATCCTGGAGCAGAGTCAATATCGAAAACTCCGTATCGTATGTCTCCTGCAGAACTTAAGAAGTTGAAAACTCAGTTGCAAGAATTGTTGGATCGAGAATTTATACAGGAAAGTGAATCACCGTGGGGAGCCCCGGTATTGTTTGTAAAGAAAAAAGATGGAGGATTACGAATGTGCATTGACTACGGAGGGTTGAATAATCTCACCATTAAGAATAAATATCCCCTGCCACTTATTGATGAGTTGTTTGATCAACTGCAAGGCGCAATTGTATTTTCTAAGTTGGATATTCGATAGGAATATTACCAGTTGAGAATACGAAGGGAGGATGTACCTAAGACCGCCTTTAATTCGCGGTATGGACATTTTGAATTTGCAATCATGCCCTTCGGATTGACCAATGCTCTAGTCGCGTTTATGGATCTCATGCACCGTATCTTTAAATCATATTTAGACCAATTTGTTGTGGTATTTATTGATGATGTTTTGGTCTACTCTAAGACTCGTGAGAACCATGAACAACACTTGAGACTAGCACTACAGACTCTTAAGGAACACCAATTATATGCTAAATTTAGCAAATATGAGTTTTGGTTGGAAAAAGTATCCTTTTTAGACCATGTTATTTCAAAAGATGGTATAGCGGTGGACCCCGCTAAGGTGAAAGCTGTCACCAAATGGAAATGACCAGAAAGCCCAACGAAAGTTAGAAGTTTCTTAGAATTGGCAGGATATTATCGCCGCTTTATCAATGATTTTTTCAAGATAGCTGGACCTCTAATGAATTTGACCAAAATTCATAATCAATTTGTCTGGACTTTAAAGTGTAAGGCCAGTTTTCAAGAACTGAAAGGACGATTAACTTCTACACCAATTTTGACTTTGCTCAATGGAAAGGACAGCTTTGTGGTATATACAGATGCATCTCAAATGGGTTTAGGCTGTGTACTTATGCAAAACGGGCAGATGATAGCATACGCATCTTGGAAGTTAACACCTCATGAGCAAAACTACCCCACCCATGACTTGGAATTAGCAGCAGTAGTTTTTGCTCTTCAAAAGTGGCGTCATTATCTGTACAGGATAACTTTTGAGGTATTCACCGACTATAAGAGTCTCAAGTACTTATTTTCGCAAAAAGAATTGAATTTGAGGCAACGTCGATGGATGGAATTCTTGAGGATTATAATTACACTATTAATTATTATCTAGGAAAGGCTAATGTGGTAGCTGATACTCTTAGCCGTAAAGCTCAAGTGTCCAGTTTGCAGGTAAAAAAGTGGAAACTATTAGAGAAAGTTGGGGAATGGAATTCTCAACTCAAATCATCGACAGTGCTTTTTAGTAATATTATGATAACTTCTACTATAATACCTCGATAAAAGAAGCTCAGAAGGATGATTCTCAAGTACAAAAATGGAAGGAGAAAGTTGAAAAATAAACGATACCTGACTTTAATGTGAATTCAGATGGGATATTGAGGTATCCCAATCAATTGGTTGTATCACAGGATAAAGACATTAAAAGGGAGATATTGGAAGAAACTCACCGATCACGATATACTGTACATCCGGGTACGATAAAAATGTACCAAGATTTGAAAAAATTTATACTGGTGGAATGGTATAAAGAAGGAGGTAGCTCAGTTTGTACAAACATGTCTAACCTGTCAGCAGATTAAAGCTGAGCACCAAAAACCTTCAGGGTTACTCCAACCCTTGGAAGTGCCAGAGTGGAAATGAAAAAATATTACGATAGATTTTGTTTCAGAATTATTACGAACACAAAAAGGATATGATGCCATATGGGTAATTGTGGACCGTTTAACCAAATCCGCCCATTTCCTTCCCGTGAACATGAAGTACTCTCTAGAAAAACTAGTTCAACTGTATTTAGATGAGATTATACAGCTACACGGAGTACCGGTGAATATTGTCTCGGACAGAGATCCCCGTTTCGTATCACGATTCTGGCAAAGGATGCAAGAATCTATGGGATCTAAACTTCACTTAAGTACAGCTTAACATCCTCAAACAGATGGACAATCGGAGAGAACTATACAAACCCTTGAGAACATGCTCCGATCATGTGTTATGGATTTTGGAGGGAACTAGAGCCAACACCTCACTCTGATCGAGTTTGCCTATAACAACAGCTATTATTCTACCATACAAATGGCACCGTATGAAGCCTTATATGGGTGCAAGTGCCGCTCACTGATCTTTTGGGATGAAGTAGGTGAGAGAAAAGTATTGGATTCGACCACAGTACCATAGATTGAAGAACCAATAGAAAATATCAAAATTATTCACCAGAACATACAAACCGCTCAGAGCCAGCAAAAGAGTTATGCCGGTCATCAAAAAAAAGACCTGAAATTTGAAGTGACAGACAATGTGTTCCTAAAAGTTACACCACTAAGAGGAACTATTTCAGCTAGGAAAGGAAAGAAATTGAAACCCTGATATATAGGGCCATATCAGATTCAAGGACGAGTCGGGACGGTGGCATATCAATTGGAACTACCCGTCAGTATGTCTCGAATTCACAATGTCTTCCATGTTTCCTTACTCAAGAAATACCATTCCGACCCCACTCACATTCTATACCCTGAGAACGTGGAGCTAGATGAAACTCTCATCTACGAAGAGCAACCAGTACAAATTTTGGATAAAAAAGTGAAAGAACTAAGGAATAAACGGATACCTTTAGTGAAGATTTTATGGAGAAATCATGATATGGAGGAAACCACCTAGGAAGTGGAGGAAGACATGCAAAAAAAGTATCCTTCTCTGTTCATGAACAAAGATATTAATTTCGAGAATAAAATTGTTCTAAGAGGAGGAGGTTGTGAGACCCCAATTAGTCATTAATTTCGATATTATATGATATTAAAAGCATTTTGTTCTATTATGTACTAATTTATTAGAAAACTCTAATTTGGATTATTTATAAAACCCTAGTTTTTATATTGATCATAAGTTCGAGTTGTAGTTAAAAATTAGAAATACTAGTGGGTGTTTTGGTACAGGTAAGTATAGGATTCGATTTATTTTTCAAAGGTTAAGTAGGTTTTAAAAGGTTAGAAAATCCTAAACTAACAAAACCTCTAGTGTTATAATCTATTAGAAGTCCTAAGTTGGGTTTAAAACCCTAATTTTACCTATGACAAAAAGGTTGTTGTTTAATTGCTTTTATGTAGGATAAAGTATGATTAATTATAGGTGATTAATATAGGAGGGTGATTAGTGAAACAATTAAGTGTGGTTAACTGTTTTAGACTAGATTAAATTTGTATCCAATGGAGTTAATTGAAAACTTTTCATATATTTATGGGCAAGAGTGTAAGAAAGAGAAAGTGAAGGTGTAAGGGCTAAGGAGCAAAATGTGAGTTTTTATGTGATTGGTTGTGATGGAAAAATATCTTCCAAGACTTTGACTAATCTTATATCATAGGATTTACAAGATAAACATAAGAAACAAAACAAAACCAAAGGGAGAAAAAAGAGAGAGGGCCGAGACCAAGAAGCCAAGGGAGGAGGAAAATTTCTTCCAAGTTCATCTTCTTCTAACTTTCCATCTTGATCTTAGAGTTTAAGAAAACAACTTTGGCACTTGATTGTGGCAGCTTCCTCACTTACAAAGTTTACTTGAAGGTAAATCATCTCACTTGGAAGTTAAAGTTTGGTGATTAAGTTTTGAAACCATAAAAGTGATGCTTTTGTTGTGATTGTGAACTTGTATGATTATGTGGTGATTATTGTGTAGTTTGACGGGTTATTTTGGTGATATATTGCTGCCTCAATTTCGGTCAAGGCTATGAAAAGTTAAGGTTTCTTGCTTCATGATTCATTAAGTTGATTTGGTTGATTTTTGGCTTGTAAATGGAGTCTTTGATGTATTAATTTCACTTGTATGGGTGGTTCTTAGCAAAAATCAGATTTGGCCATGAAACCCTAGTTTAAAGGGAAGTTATTTTGGTTGAATTAGGATTTAAATGATTAGGGTTTGATTGGATAAGTTTGGAGGTTAATAGAACTTGTAAAATTAAAAGTATAGAATATTGTTAGTATTTGTTAGATTTTGAGTTAAATTGGAAAAGGAATATCTGGTCTTTTGTGGAGCAATTAGGAGCTGGTATATGTGTATTTATTTGGTATGAAATTGGTTATAAAACTTGCATGAGAATCATAGAAACAGATCATGCATTTGCGACGCGCGAAACCGTACAAACTGGAAAACAAGGCAACCCAGAACCCGAATTTTGGTTCCACTTTTCTTTGTGCTACGTATTGATTCAGGGTTTGTCCAAAACATGAAAATTGTAGCTTCTTAAGTCTTGGTTGTGTCTACAAAATTTTAGCCCAATCCGATCAGTGTAGCTCTAGTTATTCCCAAAACAATGTAAGGTATCAGAATTGCCATTGAAGCCGGTCAGTTCTGAGCACGAACTTTGGACCCATTTTTTCCTATGCTCTGTACTGATTCAGCTTTTGGTCAAAACACAAAAGTTATATTCTTATAAATGAGCTTTCCAATGCCTCTGGAATTTCTTAATTCTGATCTATAAGTCATAAGTTATGGTCATTCAAACAGGGCCTATTTGGTAACCTGAATTAAAACGGCTGGGACGGTCTTGTGCATTTTTGCCCTAGTTTTGTTGCGATCTGGACTACAGGGCCTTCATAAAAGTTGTAATTCATTCTCTTAGCTTCGAAATGGTGTCTCATACACTTTAATCCGATATTCCTAACCTAACTTGTAGGCAAAAGAGTTTGGGACGGCAAATCTGCCCGTTTCCATTTTGTCGGCGGTTTCCGTTTGCTGTTTTCGCGCGTGCGTGTCCGTTTTGCCATTTTGCTTGATTTATGCCTCTTAGTAGTTATTTGTGAAATAATGTGGTGCAATTTTCTATTTCAGACAGTGGTGAGTTAGACGGAGCCAGTGAGGCCTACTAGCTAACATTCACGACGCGATTTTCGCACTTTTGCTATCTTTGTTCTGTGTGTAAGTATTCAATCCGTTTTTATGTATAAGTTGCTTATGTGTTTTGAAGTGAATGAAAGGGTATTTAGGCGATGGTGTACTTTATCACACTCGACCTAAACCCTAATTTACATATATATATTTATACATGACATGTGTATATGAACTGTGTTGGGACTGAACCCTTTGAGCTTGTAATTCGGGGTGACTTTTGTGAATTTGTGAACTATAATAAAATTGGGGTCCAATCTCAAGATCTAGACGGACTATTCAAACCGGTTGGGGTTTGGTCGAAATTAGTCCAATCTAGTCTTGAGGTCACAAGTTTGTGAACCAAGTTTGTTTTAGTTTTGATTGCTTGAGCCATTTTATGTGGTTAACTGGCCAGTAAGGGTGATAAGAGATACGGTGGGAGTACAAGTGGAGTTCTACGGACCCTTATTTGTGGTTGACGGAGTGTCGATAGGAGGTTACCCGTGGCACACGATTTGGTTTTGGACCCAACCTATATCCTTAACTTGTGTTGTTACTTTTGTACTTTTGATTTGACATCATTGTGACGTAATTGTTTGTCTTTAGTGAAATTTACGCTTTTACTCCTGTTTATTTACTAAGTTTCTAACTTACCCTTTTCCTTTGTTTTTCTTATCAGGGGATGACGCGGGGACCCTTTTGGCACTATCACTAGTATAGATAGTTTTAAGTTGTCATAGTTGGACAATTAAGATGTTTCTTCTTGTTTTGGTGATCTGTATAAGAACCCTTCTTTGGGTTTACTTTCTGCTTTTGGTTATTATCATAGGATAATGTAGTAGTCTGGATATCTATTTTTGAGAATGTAAATAGAAATTTTTTGGAATGTATATATTGTGAATAGTACTTTTTTGGTTTAAATAGTTTTATTGCTTTGCGTTTTCGAGTCCTGCCGTGAGTTAAGCAGACGGTCCGCTAAGCCCTTTGGTACGCCTTTGGGTGCGGTGGGGTCATCACAATTCACATGTTGATTTTTGCACCATAAAAAGTGGCTTTATGTCACTTCTTTATTTCATTCTCTCACATCACAAAATCAAATAAAATCACTCTCTCTTCCTTCCTCTCATGGCCGAACCTCCCTCTCCCTTTAGCCAAAAAAAATTTCATCTTCATCCTCTCCAATTTACTAACTAAACTTGTTCCAACCTTGCTCATACCTTGGGCCATCTTCAAGTTTGGTAGAAGACTTGGTGGAGGGAAGATTCTTGGAGATTTAGTACTTGGTTTCTTGAGGTTTTGCTTACTACCCTTGGAGGAAGGTAACCTCTTCAAGCTCCAATTTTTCTTCCATCCTTTAGCTAATTTTTATCTAGATAAACTTGGGGTTGTTGAAGGGTTCTATGAACCTTAACAATAGGTAGCATGCCTTGAGAATATTCTTACTTTCTTGACTTGCTCTTAGGAAGATACCTTGAGGTGGATTATTAGGTAATGGGTTTGAGAAATTTTTGTTTGTTGGTTGTTGATTGTTGTTATGGTGAATTCTAGCTTGGTTTTGGTGTGAGAGTTTGGAAAGAAAATTTGGAAAGAAAGAAGAAAGGATGCTGTCCGAATTTTGTTGGAGTGATTCGCTTGTTTTAATTTTGAAATTTGTGATTAAATTGATATAAAAATGCTTGCTACATGTTGGGTTATGTGTGTATAATTTATCTTCCAAAAATTACTTCATTTGAATGAGTTAAAGTTAACCTTAAGGAAGGAAAACAAACCTGAAAATTTTTTAGCAGGATAGCCGACCAGTGTGCATTAAATAGAATGTAATTTTTTGTACAGGAGTCAAAATCAAGTGCCATTTAGGGCATGTGAAACTAGACTCCGAGGGCTTTCTAATGGTATAAAATACACATGCTAGCTCATTTTCTATGAGTCACAGTGAACCGGCAAAGTTGGCTATTTTCTCTTACTGTTTTAACCGCGAGATAAGCAAAGCTGCAGTTTGTAACTCAATTTCACTCCTCTTACAAAATGAATTTGAAGACAGTTTTTTCTACTAATTTTCAATATTTTGAATCTAGTTTTCAACGCCGTAAACCATGCTAATTTTGGACTTGTGTAGTCTTAGTTATGACCTGAATTAGAAATTGCGTAGGGTGTTCCAAAGTTGAAATTTCGTGTTTTAGGTTTCAAAAAACCAACTTTCAAAAAACTGTCGTATCTTGGTATAAAAAAATCCAAATTAAGCTCCATTTGAAACTAGACTTGAAGTTCTTTTAGTGGTATAAATTTCGGGGACTAGTTAGATTCCTATGAATTTTGATAAATTTTCAAAATTTACTGAAATTCAAGACCGTTTTACCCCTTTTTACTAAAGCAGTGATTTGGTGCTAAGATTTGACTGATTTCTAATTTAAATTTGAGAAATGTGTCTTCTAGAGAGTTTTAGTTCATCGAGTCTATTTTCCTACGGTATAAGATTTGCAAATTTTGGACTTATAGAACTCAAGTTATGATTTTTCAAAGAACGTTGCAAAAATTGAAATTTTCTTTATGAAGTGGCAAAAGCTTAAAAGTGGTTTGGAAACATTTTTTAGGTCTCAAGCCTAACTTCCCTGATTATTTGCACCCCTTTCATACTCGAGAAATGGATTTCACCGAGCACATGAGATTTTTCTTGACTTGGATCGGAAAACTTGATTGTTTGGAAGTTGGCCAAACTTCAAGCGAAACTAGTTTGTTTCTTTTGGCTCGGAAATAAGATTTTCACCTCCTAGTTGTATGCCCTAGATTTCTGAAATGGACCATAAATTGAGCATTTTGGTTAGAGTAATTCTTGAGAAATTTCACTAGCTTCACATTTGAAACTTGGAGCTTTTAACTTCAATATTTACTACGAAATACGTGATATTTTTGGTGGATTTTGACTTTATTAGTTTAAAAAACGTGAGCGTTCACTTATATTCTAAAACTTAGGTATAGGATTAGAAGTTTTAACATATGAAAACATTTTAATTCCTTTTCTCGATTTTCATGCAAAAAAATTAAGCGTAGTACTTCTTTTTTGAAATCAAAAGTTCTTACCATGACTTGACTCGAAAATGGCTTTTGACTTCTCCTTGAATATTATTTTAGTGGTTAAGTGAGAAAGTTTCTCTTTTAAGTTGACCTGAGCTTGAGACTCTTGAGTGAGGGTAGCAAGGGGATTTTGTTTTCTCTTATTGGCCTTGGTCAAATACCTAGATAACTGTGATTGTGCATGTCTCAGGTGATCACGTGGACACCAGGGAACTCGTTTGACCTCTTGCTTTTTGCTCTCACTTTGCTCTTGACTTTTGGTGGGTGTCAAGTGCATGTTTCATGTTACCTTGATTGAAATGATATTTGTATAAGTGCTATGTGATTCTTGTGATTTGTGAACTTGTCAACAAGGGTGTACTTTATCGCTTTCGTCCTCTCCCTCTTAAATAATTGCTACTTGTTATAAAAATGTGTGTGACTTGCACTTGTACTCGAATATACTTTTAACTCGTGAGCACTAAGCGGCAGCATGTACCACACCCATTCGGGTGGGAGGTGCCTCTCATCCCGATTCAGTGCTATGATCGATTCTAAGTCTATTGGAGGGTTGTCTCATTGACCAATTGTACTTGTGGGGACACCCCAACCCATTTGCTAATCTTGTAACTCGAGTTGGCAAGGGTTTGGTCGAGAAGTTTGGTGAATTTTGGAAAATTTTATAGTTTGATCTTTTGAAATCTTACTTAGCATACTCGAATAGTATTGCTACCTCGTGCTTGTTTGGTTCCAGATCCAAGTTAGTGATATGGTGGATGGAGAAAGTAAGTGGAGCTCTATGGATGTGTTGCTACTTGAGTTGACGGAGGGTCAACCAAAAATGGCTAGAACCGGCCGAGACGTGGGAATAACTCCTGAGAGTTTCTGTATCCTTTTTACTTGTGTTTTACTTCATACTTGCTCATTTATATGAAATTCATGTTAAGTCGCTTTTAAGTGTGTTAATTGATGTAGTTCGTGCTACTTGCTTGTTTGATTGATTTTCTTGGTCTCAATGAGCGTTAGCTTACCCTAATTTGTTTTCCTTAACAGGTTTTGGAAGTGGAAGTTGGAAACTCTAGACTAGCGATTTTTGGTTGAAGTTAGTAATCCTTTTGTATAACATTTGAGACAATTGAAGTGCAAACTTTGTTATATTTGGGGTTATGGATTGTCATTGTAAATGGTAGCCTTAGAAGAATTTGACTTGTATATTTGAAGTATTCCTTTAATCCTAAATCCTTGGTTGACTTGTGGATCTCTATTAATCTTGAATGAGTGCATGAGTTCTGACGAGAATTGGGTAGGCATCCCATTGATACCCTAGGGCTCGCCATAGGGAGAGGTGGGGACGTCACAGTAGTGGGCCTAGATTGTTGACTAGTTTGCATAAATCATTTAAATAACTTCACCACACCACTTTAGGCAAAGTTTGGGCAGCTTGGCAGGGACAATTTAGGAAGTGCAGACGGTTATCTCTTCTTTTTGTGTACTATTGAAAAATACTCAAGTTCTCAAAAAGTGACAAACTTTTCGGGACGGAGGGAGTATTAATTAATAATGGTTACTATCTAGAAGATTGTTTAGATTCATTGTATGTTATCTTGTTGTAAACTTATATATAAACTCATACCATTATAATATTGTGTGTAAAATATAGAGAAAATATTTCCTCAAACTCTTTCTTCTTAATATCTACAACCACTACAAGATGCCAGATTGATCGTTCTTTCCAAAAGTTACACCATTTAGTTCAAGGTCTCGTGTAAATTAAAATTATGTCTCAAAGACCTATAAATCTTAATGTAGATGGGGCAAAACAACAATTCAATTGTCGTAGGGGTACAAATGAGTCGAGTCGGGTAGAAATTTAGGCTAATCGAGTTGAGTCTTAATTTGGTTTTATCAAATTCGAACTTGAATTTGAACTCAACAAGCTCTCAATATAAAGTTTAAACTTGAACCTGACTCAAATTCGAGTCGAGCTCGAGCTTAAATTAATGAATAAAATAATAATTTTTCTTAACAAATAATAAAATATTAGGAATATATGTAATTTTACTATCAAAATAAAAAATAAAGAATATATATAATTGAGCCGGCTTGTGAGCTAATGAATTGAGTATTTTTGAGCTCAAGTTCGACTTGGTCAGCTTGAACTCGACTCGAGTTTGAGTCAAACTCGACTCGAGTTTGAGTCGAACTCGAATTGCTTAGTTTGCAACCTTATTTTAGTAGTTTCCAATAATTTCTCACAAATAAAATACAAATTGTTCAAATATCTAATCAAGATTAGCAATGTCATACATAGAATGTCATTGATAAAGAAAAGTTCTCTGTGTTACAATCAAAGTTTATAAATCATAAGTCAAAGTGCAAGAAGCTATCACTTGTAACATTCGGACATGTATGACTTTGAAAATTCAATTCAAATGCATCATATTCCTATTGAATGTTGACTTATGTAACACTGTAAAGTATCTCAATAGAACTTAATAATCTTGGGTTAGGTCTCCTCTCAGGAGGAAGAATAGCGATCAATTGTTTAGCTGGTATAATATTGATATAATAGTATTAAATATACTGGTTGACTGACATAATATAAATCAAAGACAAAAGATTTTTTTGCCTAAACAAATAAAAAAAAATCCCTAGGAAAGCATTTGAGACCATCCACTTTCAGTAGGTGGAACTCTTACCATTACAATATAAGGATACATTTGATTTCTACATACCTTATGCTATTCAAGTGGGTACAAGTTAGCAAGCAATTAATTCAATTTGCACCCAATTCCTCTATTTAGATTTGACCCTAAACCTTTAATTGCAACTATTGAGTACCAAATATTATTACTTTTCTACGTCACATTGCACAAATCGTTCAAGTGTCAATAAAGTTTGATATTCACTTTTGAATGAATAGACTTCACGTCGTTAAAAATGGGTAGATTATTTTGTTAAAAAGATGCAAGCTATAGGGTACTTCCATAAAAATTTTATCTAATAAAATAAAATTTTAATTAATTTAAAAAATATGCCAAATATTAATAGTACAAAACAATATAGTGCTAAAACTATTAAATTAGAGAATAAATTTCAAATAAATCATATGTTCTAATCAACCGTTATTAGATCACAATATTTCAGCTGTTAAAGAGATTCTATTCCTATTCTATTCCTAGCTGTTCACTGCAAAGTTGAATTCAATTCAAAGGCCCAAATCTGACTTCAGATCATACATGCGCCTATTAGAGACCAATGTTTGACAATAGACGGTGGCGTCAAAATAAAAACCCAAGATTCTGATTCCTTGCCACGTCCCCACCTTATTATATTCCTTCTTATTTTAATTGCCCCATTGTAGCACGTCACTTCTCTACACCCTCAAAAATATATTAAAAAAAAATCTTATTACATAAATCTCTCTCTCTCTCTCTCTCTCACAAAAACCGAATCGCCCTTGTCTTTCCTCCAGAAAACGCGACTCTTTCGAAAGCGAAGTAGTGTGAAAAAAAAAGGGATCCAAAAGAAACACCGAAATTGTATTTTACTCCCCAAAAAAACCCTAACCCTAGCCGCGACACCCTCAATCTGCACGGGCACGCTAAATTTCTGACTCTCTTTGGGCCGAAACTCGGACAGGGTATATAGGTAGGAGTGGGATTGAACGGTAATTTGATAATTGAGTCGGAATTTTGGAGTTTTTTTGGGAGAATTTTGGAGGAGGATTAGGATAGGGGTTAGGGTTAGGGTTTGCAAGGAGGTTAGGAGAAGGAGGAAGGGGAAGAGGAGGAGGACGAGGAGGGTGATGGAATGCTGCAAGCGTGGTGTTGGAAGTGGTTGGTGGAGGCAATGACTGGTGGAGGCGGCGGAGGTGGAGCAGGAGGAGGAGGAGGGGGAGGAGGGCAGCCGAGGAGGAAGTTGAATATGGGCAACGAAGGGAAACCTTGGCCTGTTTCAGTGAAGGCACCTATCTCGGTTGAAATTACGGATAAGCCCATGAGCCCTGAGGAACTTGGGGCACCCTTGACACCGCCACTGAGGAACTCCTTTTCGTCAATGGATTTCTTCAGCCAAGCTCGCAAAGCGCTTTGCCTGCGGGGCCCTTTTGACGGGGACGATGTTGGTTCTACTCAGACTCCTTCTACCAGTGCTAGTGCTAGTGCTAGTGTGGCTTCCACTACTTTCCTGCCAAGTGCGTTGGCGCAGTTGTTGTCAAAGCATTCTGATAGTAGGAAGAGGCATAAGCGGTCGCATTCAGGCACGGAGCATAAAGCGCGGCCTGAAAAGGCTCGTGGTACAAATATTTGGGTGGAAACGGAGGAGTACTTTCGTGATTTGACCGTGGAGGATATAGATAAGCTCTGTGAGGTCTCGTCTCTGGGTTTGTCAAATAGTGATAAGTGCTTTTCCATACCTGCATTGGACAATGAGGGGAATGTTTGCAATTTGTGCAGCATAGGTGATATGTACAATGTAGAGATTGCCAGCGTCCAAAGTAGTGGGGGTTCTGATGGACGGCTTCCTATAAGGGATGAAGATAGTGACATTAAAGAAACTGGAAGGGAGGAGGATGGTGGAATTAAGAACAAAAATGAGCTGCAGCTTATGGATGTGGACATTGTAGGAGAAAGAAATGAAGCAGGTAAGGCAGAGGAAGAAGATGATGAAGTAGGAGGTGGAGGAGGAGGAGAAGAAGAAGAAGGAGGAGGAGAGAAAAGTAAGAAAGATAATGGTTTTAAGTTTGATACCGGTTCAAATGGTTTGGAATGGTTATTAGGTTCTAGAAGTAAGATCTATTTGACTTCAGAGCGGCCTTCGAAGAAACGGAAGCTCTTGGGTGGGGATGCAGGGTTGGAGAAAGTTCTTGTTTGTCATCCTGTGGAAGGTTTTTCTTCTTTGTGTCACTACTGTAGTAAAGGTGACATGGGTGACCAGCTGAACCGGTTGATCATTTGCAGCTCTTGTGGTGTTGCTGTTCATCAAAGATGCTATGGGATGCAGGATGATGTGGATGGGACTTGGTTGTGTTCTTGGTGTAAACAGAAGAAAGATGGTCAGAGTGGTGACAGACCATGCTTGCTTTGTCCCAAGCAGGGTGGTGCACTGAAGCTTGCTCAAAATACAGAAAATCAGGCTCTGCAGGTGGAATATGCTCATTTGTTTTGTTGCCAGTGGATGCCTGAGGTTTATGTGGAGAATATTAGGACGATGGAGCCGATAATGAATATTGATGGTATAAATGATACTCAGAGAAAGCTAGTTTGTTATCTTTGCAAGGTGAAGTTTGGTGCCTGTGTACGTTGCAGCTATGGTATGTATTGTTGCTTGCTTATAGTACATTCTATTGATTATTGGATGGTACAACAAACTGAAGGTTATACATATATATATATATGTATGTATGTATATATATATATTTTTTCTGAGTGGTAAGGGATGCCATGTAAGTTGAACTAATACGAATGTACCAGATTGCGAGGACAGTTTGATTATAAGTGCTTGCTTATATGTACTTCCTACACTGTTGAGCTCTGGGTTATATGGTCTGATAAAATGGTGAAAACCCTTTTATATCTATATAGATATCTTGGCTAGTGCTCAATTTGTCTTTTTATTGCACGTTTGGCTTGAAATATATCATGCAAATGGAGTGTAGTTTTTTTTTTTTTGGGTAGTTACAGTGACTCAAGTAGATTATTTTCTTGATGATTATTACCTGTAGATCATTTTCTTGATGATTACTCCCTGATGATTATTCCCTTGTTCATCTTGGATTGATGGATGTTAAATGGTTGATTAACTGCTTGTCTGGTGATGTTGCTCTTGTTTGTGGTTGTCACAAAGTATTTTTTAGCACCATGTCTGTTCTGTTTTTCTTTTTTTTGGGGGGGGGGGGGTTGGAGAGGGTTATACATGCATGTATATTGGTCTGTATGCCATCTTCTTTATCACCAAGGATCTTTAAATGTTACATAACCTTTTGTCCCAAAAGTATAATTCTATTGAATTTGTACCTGCTAGCTCTTCTGAGAAAAAGGAAGAAGGGCGCTTTTCTCCCTGAAGATCCTGTAATTGCTCACCAAATTTAGTTGATAAAATCATATTTTCCTCTTTCAGCTAGAGTACTCTTTTGTCCCCAATTTTTTATTGAGCTTTTATAGACTGTTTTGAGAGCTATAAGGTTTATAGACAGCCATTCAGTTATCGACAACTTAGATGCTGTGTTGTCAAGAGTGTAAAATAGAGATTTCATAACTTTCTAGGAAATTGTTGCAATCAGTGTACCTGAGAATAGCATATTGTTGTTAGTTGGTTTATTATCCAAAAAGAAAGAGAAGCAATACAAGCGTGCATTTTAAGTTTGATAACAAGTAAGCTGAAGGTTGAGTTAGCTGTAATTAACACAGGAGGAAGATCTCTAGGAGCTTTTTTCCTTGATTAACTAAATTAAATTGATTCCTCTTGTGAATGTGGTATACAAAATTGATTATGGACAATTTTTGTGCTGTAGTCTTGCTATATGTCAAATGCTGAAATTTCTTGTGTGATTTTCTTTTTCTCATCATTCATGTGGAAGGAAGAGAACAAATGTTGATAAAGGGCTGGGTTTTCATTATAAATTGTTTCATGTATTCATATTGTCCCTTGTGAATTTCAGTTTTGCCTTTCCTTTCTTGGAGTCCATTGAGCTATTGATGTACAAGTGATGTACTGTATCTGGACCTTTGATATCTGTGAGGATCCTGGTCTTTTTCACTTGCTAGATTAATTAATGGTATGAGGAACTTACATGCAAAAGGTAGTCGAATTTGTCAAAAGCAAACTATTCAAAACAGTGTAGAGATTCAAAATTCAAAAATTTTTGTTTTCTATTATTGTGTTGTTCAGTGAGTGCATATTTTGATGTGTCATTTCTTGATTTTCTCTTCTTTTCTTCTTACATGCTTGTTTAATTGTTGTTAACAACCATTATTTTTAACAGATTTTGATGTTCTTTTTTGTTTTGGACTTGAAAAGGAATTTGATGGTAGGGTAATTTAACTTTTGAGAACTTATTAGTAGATAACCACTACCAAATGGCATTCCTGATCAATGTTACTATATAAAGTATGATATTGAAGTTGTTATTAATTTCTGTCCAAATTAAAAAAAAATGCTTGGATCATTCTTGTTGGTGCATGAGCAACTTGTGTTGAAAACTGCCTTATGTTCAGTATGTTCCACGGAAGTGTCTGTTCCTTGCTTCCATAAGGCCCCAAAGATGCAAGCTTGGGCTATTTTAAGGTTTCCTATATACATATTTTTTAAATACGACTTCTGATATATTTGTTGATACGAAATAAGCGGGGTATATTTTCATAGGAGATCATTTTTGTACTGGATTGATGTTAGGCCACAAGATAAATAAGTTGCACATGTTTAAGTTGCTATTACAGTGAAAGGTCCTAAAGATTCTTTTTTTCTTGACGATATGCTTGATATTTTTTTTAATTTTTGGCATAAAATAAGGGCTTCTTAGAAGGAAAAAAAGGATAAGGGCTTCTATAGCACACGCATGGTTGTAATTGCACAAGACAGGTGGTGGGTGGTTTTAACTTTTTCAACTATTATGATGTTCCAAACAAATATTCTTTGCAGAATTAGTATTTTGGCATGTGATTGCGGCAGTATCTCTCTGATATTTTTGAACTCTGCTATCTATTCAGTAAATTGCACTTTTTTGCCCCCTTTTGCATCACAAAATAACACATGTAATAGAAAGAATAATATCAAATCCCCAATGTCTCAATGTGCTCACAAAAATCATTTTGGCTGAAAAGAGCAAGTTATTATCATTTTGTTAAAGGTTAATTAAGACAGATGACAGCTTGAATTAGTTGAATATGGTGCAGCTGAAAAAATAGTCAGGTTGTATTCTGTGGATAAACTAATCCAGTAAGTTAGGTGAACGTGAGAATCTTATATTGAGCTATTGCCTTATAATGCATGTCCTATATTAGAAGTTGTTTTAACCTTAAAAATGTTTTGCGAGCTTATGATCTCATGCTGTATGGAAGTGAGGTAAATAACACCCCCTGTGGTTTTTATTATCTGAACTAGCGACCAATATGAAGCACAGCAAAGTGCACAAATCTAACCAATGCTCAGAAGTGCAAAAGAGAAACCTTTTAATTCTTTTCCTTCCCTTTTTCCCACTCCAATTTTCTTAAAGCCATTGTTTTTTTCTTTTCCTTATCATTTATTAGTAAATAGTGTAATTAGTTTGCGACTTTTAAGGGATTAGAAGTCTATATTACTTGATAATAACTATGGTAAATCCTTAATGTTTCTTGACTTAATTGATGAGGATGAGTAGGATTTTAATTTTGATGCATTTTTGAATGCTTTGGCTGCTTGGAACCTTCAAAGTTGGATATATTAGTTGTTCACTTTCTTGTAGATATGCATTTGTTTTTTGTTATGGAATTGTAGTTTGTACTTTTAATCTTTGATGCATTTGTTTGCGCTGTTTTTTTTGCTAGAAATGTTTATTATTGTGCTTCTTTTGTACTTTAAATGTTTAAATTTGCAAAAGTGTAAGCTGTGAGTGAATATACATACAATTGCACTTACACTCATACAGCATAGCTGCACTTGCAGGCCTACCTCAATCTGGTGCACTATGTGTCTTATTACCATGGCTGCTGTAATTTATCTAGTTAGGGAAGTTTATGTATGCCTCAAAGGCACTTTCTCTATATGCAGAGGAAATCAAACACCATAGTAGTTTTAAAGACGGTTTAGCAATCCCAAGGCTATAATCTGAAGACTTGAGATATTTGATCTGTGCAGTCTATGAAGCAGATTGCCCCCCCCCCAACCCAAACAAAAGAAAAGGTGCTATAGTTATCTGATTTTGTTATTGCATACTGGGGTAAATTTCATTCTTTAGGGGTAGTAGGTAAAGCAGTGAGAGCTGGTAGTCTTTTTGTTCTGTTCTGCACAGCTTGTCTCTCTATGATATGGGCCAAGTATTCTAATTGTAGTTTATGATTCACAGTTCTGAAAGAATTGTGATGATGCTGGATGACTTAGAGGTAGATAGTTTCTCAATAGAGGCAACAGAAAAGTAGCATATCAGGGTCTAGTAGGACTATGATGTGTAAAAGAGTTATGAAATATTGTTGGTATCACGTGTGATGGTTGGTAGGAATTGTTTTTATCTGTAGGAAGAAAGAATGTTGACAGAGTGACATCAGGCTTTCCTGAGTATGTTGGCGGCTGGTAAGAATTGCTTTCTGCACTGTGATTTGAGCATTTAACATCTACAACTTGAGAATGCGAGTTAATGGTATATCAGCCAAGGTCTTCAAAACTATATGGTGTTGAATGGACTGATGAGAACAGAATTGAGAACAGTGGGAAATCTATATTAAGTATTAAGATGAGAAAAGCATAGCTTTTTTTGGGGGCAGGGGGTTGCTAAATTTCTCAAAGGAATGAAAGATCAAGCTCTAATGAACTCAAATATGGGCAAAGGAACCTCGTGAAATGAAATAAGAAGTGATAATTCGTATGATATACTAAATACTTATTCTTTGGCATTCACTGTTGTAGTTTATAAATGTAGTCGTTCATTCTTCTCTAACCTGACACATCAAAACTACATTTTGGGTACAATTATATAAGATATATTTAAAACTAAACCAAACTTTCGCAGTTTATAAACAGTCATTCATTCTTCTCTAACCTGACACATCAAAATTAAGTTTTGAGCACAATTAGTCATGATATGTCTAGAATTAAATTAAAATTTCTGTGAGTTTTCTTCACTGCACGACCTCAAAAAAAAAAAAGAGCCAGTAGGAATGGTTACTAAATGGAGTAGAATGTAATATAATACACAATGCCGACAAACTGGAGAAATGTACTTTCACACTGAAGTACATGAGGAGGCTTCTTACGACAATTAGAAAACTTGATCCAGATTATTTTACTCATGACCTTTTCTTTAATCT
Organism: Coffea canephora; assembly: GCA_036785865.1. Lineage (NCBI taxonomy): Eukaryota > Viridiplantae > Streptophyta > Magnoliopsida > Gentianales > Rubiaceae > Coffea > Coffea canephora. The sequence continues at coordinate 34,354,468 of CM071922.1, read as the reverse complement.
TCTGGAGGCCATAGTTTTTCCCTATTAATGCCCACTGCATCATTTGAATGTGGGATTATGGACTAGTTGACAACTTCTTGCCTCTAATGTAAACTTGCTACTGAATAGCTTTTAGTAGAGGCTGGTTTGACTTGGTTTTTCTTTGGTGGGGGACCCATTCTGCTGGGGTGAGTTGTTCCTTTAGGAGGCAAGATGTTGGCTTGAGGGCCATTGTATATTATAGAGTTATATCTTCATCGAGCTCTGTTCATGTATCATTTTGTTGACTCACTTCAGTTATAGGTGCGGCTTCCAACTGGAACTTTGTTTATTTAGTTTGGGTTTTCAACTTTCATGTTTGTTTACTTGGTGCTGTTGCAAGATTCTCTTGATTTGTACATCCTATTTGACTTACATTTGGGCATCGATCCTTTGACTTGGCTCTCCCCTTCTGTGTATGCGTGTGTTTGATTGCGCTTTGCTGTTGGAAGTTTCACCTCTGACATGTTTATTGAATTGCATCCAAATTTTATTGACTGTTCTCAATTGTGTTTAATAGGAGCTTGTAGAACTTCTTTCCATCCTTTATGTGCTAGAGAGGCAAAGCACAGAATGGAGATTTGGGGAAGACGTGGATGTGATGAAGTATGTTTATTCTTTCATCTATTTAAATTAAAAGGGGGGGGGGGGGGGTTATTTTCATATTTCTGTCAGGTCTGATCATGTTCATCTGTTGATGGTGTAAATTTGATTTGAAGTGATTTTTACCCTTTTTTTGTGCCATTGACTTTCTTTCAGGTTGAGTTGCGAGCATTTTGTTCAAAACATTCAGAAGTTGATAATGGCACCAGTGGTCAGTGCACAGGAGACATGTTGGTGCCTGTTGGTCCTGATTCAAAGAATCAGGCTGTGAAGCCATCAGCTGACAGAATTCACAAATTTGGCAGAAGGAATGGGGATAAGGTTGCTGTCAATATCGAAATAGATGATTTGAGTGTGAATGCGGATAAGATGAACAATGGTGTGTTACATGTGGATGGATTGTCAGATAACAGGTCAAATTCTGAAGTTCAGTCACAATTGGTTGATTTGCAGCAGCATTTTAATAATGGTACATCAGGAGTGGAAGCCACCAATGATGATGATGTATCTGAAACTATGAATCTCAACATGATGGTGAGGAAGGTACTGAGTATTGTTCATCATTTGAAGTCTTTATGTGGAGGTTTTTATTTTTTCTGCTGACATGTAATTATTATTTGCTTGTTTCTTTTTTCAGTTAATTGATCAAGGGAAAGTTGATATGAAAGATTTGGCTGAAGAATTTGGGGTATCTCCTGATTCATTGGCCCCAGTCCTCAAGGTAAACTTTAATTCTCTTGGGACTTGTTATCTTGCAAATTTTTTCCTGGGGTTAGTTCACTTTATGAGCTGGGTACTATCAGAGCTGAATAAAGCCTTGCTTTGTTGTCACCTTTGTGTGGTTTATCTCTTATTCTATGAGCAGAGTAAATTGGTACTGTTTTTGAGCAATCTCCTTATATTTCAACTAGTTTTCAGTTTTAGTTACTTTTTTACCTGATGGTTTGTTTGTACAGGAAAATCTGGCAGTCCCCGGCTTGAATGGTAAAATAGTTACGTGGCTTAAGCATCATGGTAATGTTGGCAGCTTACACAAAACAGTGAAAGTTAAGATCAAATCCAGTACATCATCAATGGATGAAGATCACATGAGTGTTCCGGTCGATTCAAATGCTGTAACAGTGTCTAGAACCAAAATACCGAATGTTGACCCAATCAAGTGCATACCACCTCGAAGGAGAACTAAAAGCGACATCAGGATTTTGAACAATGATAAAGTTATGTGCACATCGCGAGAAATGATTGGTGATGATATGGTCTTGGATGAGATGGGATGTGGTTTGCCCAATGGGGATGGCTGTCCAAGTAAGGGGTCTTCTGCTGGCTCTGAGAAGGTGATTACATCAATACTAGCTTGTCTTTGGCTTGGACAATCAGTGAACTTTGTCTTTTGTTGAGTTCATTAGATGTATTTGGCTTGTCAGTGAGACTTTCTTTAGAGCTGTTAACGATAGAAAAGATCACTAAGAGTCATTCAGTTCCTATAAAATTTTAGCTATAAAGTTTCTGTAGTTCAGATAAATGTTCGTTTTATCTGGGGTGCCAATACCCGATGACTGATGATAGCATTTTTTTTTTTTTTTGCTTTGGCCCTCAGTCAAATGATAACTTAAGCTACCAAAGGGCACGAGATGTTCATTATCCAGGGCACATTAGCCTGACTTACTACTACTAATCTAATCCAAGTCTTGTTACCTGATGTATTTGGGGTAGGCATCCCATAATGTTCTATTATGCACTTGTATCGTGCTTCCTGCCTTTGCTAGTTTTATTTCAATTTGGAAATTTTGTTTGGAAGTTGTTTATATTGTTTGTTTTCATTCTTATATCTGTTTTTCACAATATTAGTTATTGCTTGTTAGTGTATGTCTGTGTTGTTAATTTTCACACTTCTTGATAATGTTATAGTTCCGTTTAATGAGCATCCATGTTCTTGATGTTAAAGAATTGAGTACTTTGATATGGTTTGAGTTGATATCTGATGATAACAAGTGTCCTGTGCTTCTTTTTGGTCCTTTTCTGGAACTGAAGTTCTGCTACTGCTTTTGTACAATGTCTTTGAAGTTCTGCTATTGATTTCGTACAATGTTTAAATAATTTATATTTTCTTTTAGCAGAATATCAATGAGGGATTGGAATGTGAGGATATTTCTGCAACAATTCTCCCTGAAGACGAAGGTGTGATTGTAATCTATCATCTAGCTGCTGCATGTAGTTAATAGTTATAGTCTAATCCAAGTTGTGGGATGTAAATTTTGCATGAAGTCTTCTGGTTTGAAAGATTCTGTCGCTCTTGTTACTTGAAAATTGCTACACCTGGTCATTATCTATGTTCGTTGAACCTTGAAACTCTTCTTCTTGAGAAGCAAATATGCGATGCACGTCTCACTTAGGCCTGAGAAAGCATATTCTGTTACAGTGCTCAGTCTAGAGTGAAACTCTGTAAAATCAGGTAGATTTTGATATTTTCCCAGGCTAATCTTGTGTCTGATACTTTATTCTTAGTTTGTCCATTCTTTCTTGAAAGGAATGGTTGTTTTCTTGGCAATCCAATTTCTGGGGCCCCTGAAGAAGGGGTGGGGATGAGGGTCGATTGAGGATTTAGCTGCTGTCACTGTAGGAGGTTTTCCTTTTTGTTCACCTGTTGAACTTAGTCTCTTCTTCTGATTTCTGGTTCCTCTGTAGTCATACCCCTTGTTTGAGATGTGCTTTCATTTAAATTCATAATGTGGAAAAACAATCTGGTTGAGCATGATTATATTGTTCACTGCAAATTACGAGGTTCTGCAATTATCATGAAGTGGATGTTTAGCAACCCTTTCTGTTTTAATGTGTTGTGTAGAATGTGCATAGAGATGCCTAACATGTCCCTTTTTATGTTCCTGTTGTCAAACACTTTTTTTTGGGGGGCAAAAGGGGGGGGGGTTGGGGTGCTAGTGGAGGGAAATGGTGAGAGTAGTATAGCGAGACAGCCCTGAGAATTCTTAATTCACTTATCATTTTGTTTATCAAATCCAGATGTTTTGCTGTGTTTGAGTCATAGCACCAAAAGTCCCAACTAATTTTCAAATTTTCAAACCGTGTTTTCCTTGCTCATACTTTTTTATTCTGTTTGACAGGTGAGCCATCAGATGCTGTAGCCATTGGCATGTACCAGAATGGTCCATCAAAGGTGGATGCTGCATCTGAACATAATACTGCTGCAAAGTATGATAAAAAGAATGCAAAATCATTAGTTGCTTTAGATTGTGTTCCTAATCTAATGTAAGTTCTACTCCTATAATTGCATGTAGTTCCTATAATAGTGGCCAATTTTGCTTAAGAGGCCTTTATACTTTGGAGTTTTGTTGACGTTTCATTTGCCAAAAATGTCTTGCTGCAAGGAGCCCTTCCAAACTTTTTCTTTGTTTTTGTGCTTTGGCAGAAATTCTGAATCTTACACTCACCCACTTATACAGCATAAGCTAATTGCGATGAATAATAGAGTTGATTATGGAGGTAATTTTGCTGCCTATTTTTAACTTTTACCTCAAAAAAAGGTGGGGATTTACTAGCATTCTTAAGCAGGTTCAAGAGAGAGAGAATTTTCGCAGTTTGGAGCATCTTCAAGTTCAGGCATTTGCTGCCATCGACATGGTCAACAAGCAGCTTCTACTGATTGGATGACTAAACTTAGCGTGGGAAATCGTGAACAATTGGTAAAGGCAAGGAAAATGGGTCTGCTGGAATTGTCTCCATCCGATGAAGTTGAAGGAGAACTCATCTTTTTTCAGCAGAGGCTATCGTCCTGTGCTATTAGTAGAAAGCATTTTATTGGTGAGTACGGCTTCTATTTTAGTTATTTGCTTCCTTCATTTGTCATTTTATTTTTAGGTTATCTTGGGCTGTAAAGTTTTCTTTTTTGGTTGGGTATTGATGAAGATCTTAGCTGGTGATTCTAATGTCAGTATTTGTTTTGCTTTCTTCTTGTTGATATCTAATTCCATTATTTGTTGGTTTTGTCTCTGCAGATGATTTAATTTCTAAGGTTGCAAAGAATCTTCAAGAAGAAATTGATGCTGCTAGGAAAAAGAAATGGGATGCCGTTTTGCTTAGCCAGTATCTTTATGATCTTAGAGAAGCAAAAAAGCAAGGAAGAAAGGAGCGACGGCACAAAGAAGCTCAGGCTGTCTTGGCTGCTGCAACAGCTGCAGCTGCGGCTTCGTCTAGGATTTCATCATTGAGGAAGGATGCCATTGAAGAATCGGCACATGCAGAGGTTTGTTCTGCACATAATAGGGTTAAGTAATGATTTTTATTAATTACTTTCTTGCCTCGCTTGTTTTTGTTCCTTGTCATTTCTCTATTTATATGTATTCCTAATCTGCTTCTTGGACAATTCTTTTCGTCTTTATTTTTTATTTTTTTCTTTGCTTTCATTTCTTCCTCCTTTGTGCAGGATCTGTCAAAGGGTAACTTTTCTAATGGACGGCCAGGGATCTACTCGCAGCAAAATCCTCGAGTCAAGGAAACAATTTCAAGATCAGCTGCTGCACGTCTCTCATCTGAAAAGAACTCTGATCCTTTCTCTTTGGCATCAGATTTTGCCGTTGAACACCCCAGAACTTGTGAAATTTGTGGAAGATGTGAGACAATTTTGAATCCAATCTTAGTCTGTTCAAGTTGCAAGGTGAATTTCTCTGAAAAATGTCTTATGGACCTTTGTATATGTGTGCAAGTTGTAAAGTTCCCACACATTCCTCATTTTCTTTGCTAACAGGTTGCAGTTCATTTGGATTGTTATCGAGGTGTTAAAAGTTCTACTGGTCCGTGGTATTGTGAATTATGTGAAGATCTATTGTCCTCTAGAGGCTCTGGATTGCCAACTGCGAGTGCCTGGGAGAAACCCTATTTTGTGGCTGAATGCGGTTTATGTGGTGGAACTGCTGGTGCTTTTAGAAGGTCAACCAATGGTCAATGGATCCATGCTTTTTGTGCTGAAGTAAATTTTCTTATCTCTTATAACTGGACATTACGTTGGTTGTTAATATTCACTACTATGGATTTATGTTTTACTTCTCTTGATGTTTGTAGTGGGTATTAGAATCAACATTCAGAAGAGGACAAGTCAATCCAGTTGACGGCATGGTGTGTACATTTGTCTACTATTTTTATGGATCGAATTTGCATTTAGCTTATAATGTTTAAAAGTGCATGTTTATTAGCTGGTTAAGTACAAGACATTTGTAGTGTTATTGATTGATTTCCATGCTACCATTGCCAGGAGAGTCTCTCCAAGGGAGGTGAAGTATGTGTTATTTGCTCTAGGAAGCAAGGTGTCTGCATTAAGGTGGGCTGATATGTTTCATCATGATTTTCTGCTTATTCTTCGAATCTGTTTATTCTAACTATTCAGTGATTATCTGCAGTGTAATTATGGCAACTGTCAGAGCACATTTCATGCCTCTTGTGCTCGAAGCACTGGCTTCTATATGAATAGTAAGACTATTGGTGGAAAGCTACAGCACAAGGCTTATTGTGCAAAGCATAGCCAGGAACAAAAAGCAAAGGTTGAACAAATTTGCGTTAGAGAGCATCAATGCTCTATAATCTTTTTGTTTTGTTAGTTTTGAATTTGGCTTTATGTCTTCTTGCAGGCTGACACACAAAAACATGGTATGGAGGAGTTCAAGAGTCTTAAGCAAGTCAGGGTAATTGATAGACAAGTTTTTTGTGTGTATCATGAATGGTCATAATTGCAAGCTTCTTAGCATAACTAAATATATCCTTGGCTGAAGATCATTTATGGATGTATACGGTAATTATACCTCGTACACATAGGGAAAAAGATTAAGCTGTATGTAGTTGGTGAATTGAAATGTTAAGAGATCTTGAGCCTTTTTCTTTCAATTTACATATCATTTTCAAAGTTGCATATTGTTGCATATCATTTGGTGAGTATAATCTTCATTTTGAAGTACTTAATAATGTAGTATCATAGAGATGGTCTTACCAAGGACCAAAGGGCTTGTAAGTGTTCTTGCTCACAAGTGTATGCTTGTACTTTTAATGGGTTATTTAATCTTGATATTTAGATAAATTGATCTCAATTTATGTTTTCCATGAACTTTTCAAATGTTTCAATGAGTGGTGGTCTAAACTTTTACACTTTCTGATTCTTGTACAGGTGGAACTGGAGAGATTACGTCTTCTTTGTGAGCGAATCATAAAGCGAGAGAAACTGAAAGTAAGCACCTTGTAGTTTTCTCCTCCTAACATTGGAAGTGCACTTTCTTTATGCATCATGTACGTTTGAGATAAAAAAATTATAACAGCACTTCTTCTGTCTTGTAATCATGGTTCCATAAAAAATTAGCTCCTGCTCCTCATTCATCCTCCTTGGTCTTTTTGTTTTCATTTTTTAATTTTTGTTTTGCTTATATTTTGATGTTATAGTATCAATATGCAGTTCCTTGGATATGTACTCCATTTTCCACTCAATGTTACATCTTTTTTTGTGTAAAACAAAGACACAAGATAGTAGTTTTGGTGAGTATTGGAAGTGGGAAATTTCCTCTGTTGTTAATCTTCTCCTAGATAAGTATGCTGTGTTGGAGAAGAATGTGCAGATTTTACTTGTGCGGGTTTTGATGGAGACTCTCTGTCCATGGGAACCAGCTGAGAGGACGTGGTTGGTGGAGGGAAATACGTGCCGAAGTTGTTTCTTTGCTTTTCCCTCTTTCCTTTCTTTGCTTAATATCATCGGTGAGGCTGGAGTAGTTTTTGCACGAGCTTCTCCCTAATTTGAGCATTTTTAGTTTACTGTGTTTTATGCTATGCTATCTCGCTATCGTTCTCCATCTTTCTAGGTTTCCTGGAGCGTGGATGTGGTTGTTGGAAGTGCATCCTCATTCTACAGTACAAAATTGTTGGAAGGGTTTAGATATCTATACTATAATAAAAAGGACAGCACCTTTTTATATGGGATGATACTTTTGAATTGTAGTTTCAATTTGTTCTTACCTATTCTTATGGCGATTTGCTATAACTGTCTCTTTTGTGGGAAAAGCACGTACACATAAACCCTAAATTTACCTCTAAAATGTAATATTAGTATTAATGATTTAATTTGTACAAATAACTGAAATTTGATTCTATTGCACTCACACATAGTGTGCCTTTGGTGACTTATTTTTATAAGGAAGCTTTTTGTGGTCTCAGCCTTCCTATTTTCCCCCTTTTTTGTTTTTGTTTTTCTTTTATGTGGATTCCACAGTATGATGCTCACACTGTCTCTCAGACAGACACACACACACACACACAGATGCTGGCCTGGTGGTTGTTCCCTTTAGTGGGGGGGTGGTTTGCTGCAGATGTTAACAATGCACATATTTGCCTTGCTCAAGATCCTAACATCCTAATGATCGTTATTTGTCTCATTCTTTAGATGATTTTTCTGTCTTTGCAGCGTGAATTGGTTGTTTGTTCTCAAGACATTATTGCTTCAAATAGAGAGAGTGCTGTTTTGTGTGCTCTCACTCGCCATCCTGCATACCATCCTGATGTTAGTTCAGAATCAGCTACAACCTCCACTCGAGGTTATACAGATGGCAACAGATCAGGCAGTGATACAATTCAGAGATCCGATGATGTAACAGTAGACAGTACCATTGCTGGTAAAAGGCATATCAAGTTTCCAGTTTCTATGGAAAACGATCAAAAGACTGATGATAGTTCTGTTTCCCAACACTTTGTCTCGCAAAAACCCGTTGATCGGGTGTCTTTTTCTGGGAAAAAAGTACCTCATAGACCTGGTGTTACATTGAGGATTCTTTCTGAGGATGCTGAAAAGCGGTCTAGATACAGAAAGGTAAAACTTCTGTTCCATGTGGTTGACTTTCTTGCTGGCTTTAGTGTTGTAATTTCCAACATTAGCATTTAAAAGTTGTCTTGAGACTGAGATGTTGACTTGTAGTGAAAATTTACAGCATCCTGAAACTTTTGAAAAGGAGCTAGTGATGACGTCAGATCAAGCATCTATGAAGAATCAGCTGTTGCCTAAAGGATTTGTTTATGTTCCTATTCGATGTCTTTCAAAAGAGAAAGAGACACTTCCAGATGCATGTGCTCAAGAACCATTGGAACATGATGGTTAGGACAATATAATGAAAATTTTGAATACCCTGATTTAGCCACATCCATCTTGGATGTAGTCTTTTGCAAGCTGATTTTACCAGAAGGATGATGGCTTATTAGATGCCCTGATGAGGCCGAAGTGGGTACATTATTGCTGCCAGTCGGTCCTGCTAAGCAAGCTGGGATCGTTGTAAAATCATTCACTGCCCAGACGGGGATGGTGGGTTCTTCCCATCCCTTGTGTCAAGTGCTTAAATTGGTTGGGTTGTTTGTGTGTTTCTTGGCAGAAGGGATTGAAGAAGCTGGAGCTTGTAATTGTTTGTAATGCCTACTCATGGGCTTTGTAAAGTTTGTGTACATATTCTTACCATGTAAACAGTCAAAGCAATGGTGCAACCTCAAGTTGATTAGTGGATTAATTTATTTGTCAAGATGATGGTGTCACACATTTTATTGTTTTTAACTGCAGGTCCACTATCCTTTTAAGAAGAGGCTTAGTCCTTGTGATTGTTCTTGATGGTTGACATCCTGCTTTACATTTATCTTGGATTTTAGGCTGTGGTAGCTTTAATGGCTGGCATTTAAGTGGGGCTCAGTTTATTTATTTATTTATTTATTTATTTTTTAGATCTCTCTCTCTCTCTCTCTCTCGCAATAAGATGGGATCTTCATGGAATCTCATTTAAGTTGTTTGAATGCTGACCGTCAAGTGTAAGAGATTTCCGAGATTTCAAAGCTTTTCTCTTTTCGTGGTGAAAGTGACACGTGTGAGGACAGAACCATCAGTTGCACCTGATCCTGAAGGAGAAATACAAGGATGGGAAATGTAAGTTTTCTTTTATATGTCAAGTTGTAATGGTCGTCAATTCTTATTTCATTGCTTTAGGATTTTATCTTTTAGTCAGATGGTGGATAAAATTCTAGAACTGTTAATTTTGGTTTGTAGAAATTAGAAGATGAAATTTGTTTTTATGTGCACTTTCAATTTGGTCACATTTTTAAGCGTAAATTGGACTCTGAAGGGAATCTCTCCAAGGCCATTCAATTTGTTGTAATTTTTGAACCCTGGCCCTTCCAAGTGGAAAAGCCTGTCTCTCTATTTTTTATGGTCTTATTTCTGTGTTTCATGGTACTGGTTGATTTGTTTTTAACTCATACCTGTGTTTGGAGCACATGGTCAAAATGATGTTATGGATGTGCTTAGCATGCAGTTGTGCTTTCATTTCGCTCCATCTTGCTATGCTGGTGTTTGCACAAGTAGCTTAATGTATGAAGCGATTGGTTTAATTGACACCATCATATGTAATCCTTCTTGATTTGGAGATTGTAGATTTTGGCAACACTTTGAAAATTGTTATTTCCATGGTCAAGTTAATTTCATATTCTCTACTGGTTCAGTGTTTGGTTGCTTAACTATCTTCTTAGTCACAGGGAAGTACTGAATGATGGGATATGTCTTCCAGCTATTTAAGAACTCGAATGGGAGGGGCCTGTTTAGAAAGGTCTACTTGTCAAATCTGCAAGAACTGGAACTCCTGAAATGTCCAGATGTACGAGGTTAACTCAAGTTGCAGCTGATGCAGGATTCTCCGTTCTTTGGTAGTTTAGTAGTAAAACATGCAATTTACGCTGCTTTTAAAGTTCCCATAGAATTAATTTTAAGGGTTGAGCAAGTGAACTTGGGTAGTGGTATGTTTTTCTCAATTCCCTAATATTGGATCCAGGTATGCATTACCATCGTTTAATGATGTAATTTCATTGGTTGCTCAAAACTTTATTCCTTCGAGCTTCCCTGTGCAACCAATGTGAGTATGATCTGCCCTCGAATGATTATTGTGATCCGGCCTATCTTTTGTTGGATATAGGGGTTAATGAATACCCAGATGACAAGGGGGGCGGAGTGCAGCTGGCACACAGCCCGTGGTATTTTATGGTTTAAGGGTAGACTTGGGGTTCTTGGCCTTGAAAAGCAAATAGAATCAGCATTAATAAAAACTCAGGCAGATGATGATGTATATCATTTTTCTTAGACAAACAAAGTGGATGGCTTCTGTGGAAAGGAAAAATAACATCCTTGAAATTTGATTTCTGTGCTTGCTTGAAAAAGAACATTCAGGCTACGTTTGGTTCTACAGAATTAGAATTGAATTAGAATTGAAATTCTATAGAATTGGAATTCTATGAATTGAAATTTCAAATCATTTCAATTCTTTCGTTTGGGAAATGTATAGAATTGATACGGAATTTATTTGAAATTCCAAATTCTTTGTTTGTATGAGAGAAGAATTCATTAGGAATTAGAATTGTTTTCATGAAACATTTGCTTACATAAAATTTTTCTTTTTTTTTCTTTTTTATATAATAATTTCTTTTTTTCTTACATTTAGCTAATTTTTACTAAAGATTTAAAGAAAAAACCAATTTGTGCCTTTAATAATTTATTTTTTCCCACTCTCATATCAATTTCTTTGGTGAACATTTCCAGATGGTATAGATATTGGCATCCAACCAAAATTGGACCTCACCCCCTTAAAAGTAAATCCCCAATGACACTAGCATATTTCTTAAAACATGGTAGAATATTGGACAGTGAATTAGTCACTAATTAACTCAAATAGTACGTTTGTAAAACAATTTAATTAACATTCTCAACAAATAAATTCAGTTTACTTGACAGACAAAGGAAACAATCTCAATTACTTTCCAGAAGCAACAAAAAAGGAAGACCCCAAAGCATACAGCTCTGCTCCCCAACTAAAGACCCTACAGCAAGCTCCATGGTATGACACATCCAGCACTTAGAATGCTGGTCCATAAGTCAATACCTTAAGTACCTAGATATGAAGAACATCAGATATTGGTGAATACCATGGATAATGCAAACAAATTTCAGCATCTCAACAGCAAGCTACGTCTCACACAAGTAGGTTTATTCTTCCAAAGGCATAGGACTGACTCACAAATAAAGATCTCAGACATTCTTAGCAGAGTTTATGAATTCAACTAAGCAGGACGGCGAAAATCAATCAAGAACTTTTCCTATTTGTTCCATATGTTCTTCATTTTCTTAAAAATAAATGACAAGAAAATGACAAAAGAACTCATCAGAATTTAAAAAGTCATGGATACACGATGGAGTAGTAACAACTTTTACTTGCTCTACTTGGGCTTCCAGCAATCAGCTCAACTTCTTCTACAAAAACAACTTCAACTGGAGATTACCCAAAAAAAAAATCAATTACCAATGTGCATCAATAGCCAATCCTTTTTTAAGTCATCTCCGAGACCAGAAAAAGTGTCATACTTTGTCCTGTCATTCATAAGTAAGTCAATACCCTTCAACAATTGAAATCTATCCAAAAGTTTCAGTAACCTAATGCCAATTCCTAAAAGTACATGGTAAACTGAATCTGATTTTTTGTATTTTCCACACCTTCTTCCTATCTTCCATTTTGGACCCAAAGCATTTGGTTCGATGTAAGTTTTTAAGTTTATATATGTGACCATGTAACATAAGAAGTTCTCAACAAAATTTTCGATGAGGTAGGCCTCCCTTACAGAATGAAATCATAAAACAGTCTAGTCTAAATGTTAGAAAATACTCTTGTTGCAGGCAGCATAAAAGTGATTTGATCAGTTTCTGGACCAATTTCCTTCTTCTTTTTCTTCCAAGTAAGATAAAATACTAATCTACTCCTCCTCTTACACTCTGTGCATCCAAGTAAGTTATGAAAAACCTAGCGAAGGGCAAACTTACCACCGAAACCATGCACTAATAAACTAAACTTTATGAATGGCAGAGGCAAACATCAAGGCAAGACTCGAGCCATTGAAATCATGCAAGGCCATCAAAAACAAAAATGCCATCCCAGGGACTTCCACCCCATCCAAATTACCAAAGCAGGTAGTAAGTACTGAAGTAAGGTGAGAGGGCCGATTCACTGGTACGATCTGAGAGACATCAAATCACTGGCCATCAGAGCACGAAAGGGGCATAGCCGTTAGAGTCAAAGAAATTCAGAATTCAATATTCAATGCTGCAAAGTTAAAAATCGAAGGCAAAGGAGAGCTTTTAGTTGTTACCTTCCGAACTGAAGAACCCAGTTCGGAGCAGTCTTGCGATTGCTGAAGTGATGGGTAGATGCGTGGCAGAGCGATGCCGGAGACGGTGGTGGAAGAGACAAAATGTTAGGGTGGCGGTGAAGGGGATGACGCACAGAAGAAGCACTTGCGGTTGAGGAAAAGTGACTAATTAGATCGCGAGAGAGGGCTGCTCACATAGTTGACCCGATTTTAATTTTTTACCCATTAGGATCCGCGTACTAACCCGAATAGGAGGTGAAATTATGGAATTGGAATTGTAATTCTTAGGTCTTACCAAAGAATTGAATTTGTGGAATTGATGGCTCGTAGAATTCAAATTGAATTCTAATTCTCTGGCATTGCCGGTGTCCAAACTGAAGAATTGGAATTGGGACCCCAATTCCAATTCTAAACCCCAATTCTATGGGGAACCAAACGAACCCTCAGTGAAATTGTTACAATTATCATTAGCTGATAGAGACATTAGGCAGTTAAATGTAAGATCCTTGGTTCGACTATTAATAAAAAAAAAAGACGACAGAAATTTAGTTCAATTTTGGCCAGAAACCTTTTCCTCGTGTTTCCATGACGTGTATCTTTTTTTGGGTTAAAATTAAAATTTGAATTTTATGAAAGCAGTGTTTCATTTCTGGGATTGAACCTTCTCCTCAGCATTTAACTTCACTGAATGACACGGATATATTTGTTCTTAATCCCATATGCGCTTCTGGCCTCTCAAGACAAGCTTTATTAACCATCCCCCCCACCCCCCCCCCCACTCCCTGCAAAACCCACCACCCACCCTTCCCCGACCCCCTTTTGTTCCTTGTACTTGACAAAAAGTTAATTGAAGCTAAAATTGCTCCTTTTATTCGAGCTTTTTATCTTATTGAATGGCGTGTAGTTTCTTGTAGTTATGATTGTTAAAATGAAATGAATATGGAAAATAGGGAAACCCTTTGTTCATGTGGATGTTTCTAAATTAATGTGGGATTCCTGAATTTGGAAAGAATCCTGAGTTCTCCAATAATGTAAATGAGCTAGAGGAGAACTTGTATTGTGCTCTCTTTTGTGCCGATTAACACTCGTGTTTTCACTTGTGAGGCCAATTAAGCATTTTTGGGTATGTAACTGGTGTTCAGGGAAAGTTAGTTTTGAGTGGGGGAAACAATTGAATGGTGTGTAGTTTCTTGTGGTTATGAATGTTAAAATGAAATGAATATGGAAATTAGGGAAACCATTTGTTCATGTAGATGTTTCTTAATTCATGTGGGATTTCTGAATCTGGAAAGGGTCCAAACTTCAATAATGTAAATGAGCTAGCGGAGAACTTGTATTGTGCTTCCTTTTGTGCCGATTGACACTCGTGCTTTCACTTTTGAGGCCGGTTAAGTATTCTTTTGGTATGTAACCGGTGTTCAAGGAAAGTTAATTTTGAGTAGGGGAAAAATATTGTTCTGTAATTGTATGCCGTTTAATTCGTGTACTATTAACTGAAGAGCAGTAAAGAGTGTTTTGCATATGGATCATTTAATAGCTACAAACAACATGCTAAGAGCTTAACGTCCATGTTTATTAGTCGCTTAGTGATTCTAATTAACAAAAGCAGATTTTAACAAGATAATTGGCTAGTGATATTGTCAGCGCATTTATTTTCCAACCATAGCAATTTTTATCAAAATGTCAAAATTACCATTAAGAAGTCAAACACTAAAATTCGATCGAAACCTATCCTGAAATTATGATTTTTCTCATCTCTTTTTAATAACTTAGGAGAGCATTCAAACTTTAAAAGTTCAGCGGTGAACAAAATTTTATTACTCAAAACCAAATATGTATGAACTCTTTCTACTTTTTCCTATAATATTTTATTGTAGAAAGGATTATCAAGCATTGAATCAGATTAAAATCATAGACAAATTAAGGCCAAGAACCATGTGCTGTGTCCCTCTCAATATTTCCTCAATCTCCACATATCCAAATTCACCATCATAAAATACCCAGAAAGATAAAACATCACTATCTTCACACACACACACACACACACATATATATTCAATGTCGTTTTTCTCCAGCCACCAACAATCAGGATCTTCCAATGCCAAATGATGCACCAGTCCTTTGATCTAGCGTGCTGCCATAATTTCTGCCCTCTTATCAGTGGCCGTGATAATCATCAATATCAGTGTATTCATTGGCTACATCGCTATCCGACCCATGGTCTCAAATAACTGTTACGAGCGCTCGACTGATTCAACTATTAAGATCAAGCCGAAGTTCAATTCCATTTCATGATAACCTCCACAAGTCCTCTCCAAACCAACATTGATTACGCAAAATATTTTTGTTAAAAATCAAATCTGAATGACGACGTGATAAATAAAATCTGAAATACCCAAAATCTTTTTAGACCTATAAATGTATACAAAGAGAGTTTCATTAAAGACCATTTCCATATCGACATTGTGGATTCAGTTCTAAGAAACTGGCTAAGAGTTGCACCATATTTGATCAGAAAATTCCCAAAGATCAGTAAGAAGAATCTGGTTAAAAATATCGAAATGGAACGAACCCCTCAGAAGATTCTTTCCGCATCCACCATGGCTTTAGAACCTTGTGTTTTTGAGGGCTAGAATATGGAATCTCCACAATTGGATAAAGATGCTGACATTGAGACACTTAAGAATAAGGTTAAACAATTAAGGAAGCAGTTACACAAGTCCAAGAGAGGTGAATGCCAGCTGACATACAACTATAGGTGGCAAATCAACCCATT
Organism: Coffea canephora; assembly: GCA_036785865.1. Taxonomy (NCBI): domain Eukaryota; kingdom Viridiplantae; phylum Streptophyta; class Magnoliopsida; order Gentianales; family Rubiaceae; genus Coffea; species Coffea canephora. The sequence goes on along the minus strand of CM071922.1, from coordinate 34,338,873 downwards.
TAATTAAATTTATTCATACCCGTCCATGAATAGATGGATATGGGTATCTTAAATTTTTGCATATGGGTATAAATGGGTTATCCAATAATACCTATTTATTAAATAGGTATTATTGGGTGACCCATCAAACCCAATTTACCCGTACTCGCCCATGAATAGATGGGTATGGGTATCTTAAGTTTTGGCATATCTCTTCTCTTCCCCCGCCCTTTTTTTCATATTTTTCATTTTTTTAGGATGTTAACTACTTTTGTTTCATTATTATTATTATTTGTTGGTTTTATTTTCTCTTAATTTGTTAACTTACTCATTTTTTAGCATTATCAATTTATGATAAGTTTAGCCTCTTTTCCTACCTTTCCAGAATGAAAATTTCAATTTATACATGAAAAATATATTAGGGAATCCAAATTTTTGGATTAAGTTTATATGTTAATTTTTATAGTACTTAATTTAAATTTTTATATTCTTATTATTTAATTATTAAATAGTATGTAATTTTGCGACATAGAGTACGGATAGAAAAAAATTGATAATTAGGCTTGTAGACACCAAATTTTTTGGGGCTTTATTATTTATTTATTTACTATTTGTTTTTTTATTTTTATTTGTCACATGTAGTTTTGTTTACTTTTAGTTTAGTTATTTTAGCGTAGAATGTCTCAAAAAGAAAAATATCTGTTTTAGATTAGTTTCTTCATTTAAAAGTGAAAATTCGAAAAATGAAAAAAAAAAAAGAAGAGAAAATGCCAAAAAGAAGAAGAGAAAAATGAAAAAAAGGGAGAATCGACGAGAAATGGAAGTTGTATTTTTGTTGTTTTTAGGCCATTTATTTTCCATTCATCGTTAATTAAATTGTTTTGTTATATGTTTTAAGTTTATTTTTAATTTTTGTTTTAATTAGTTTCAAAAAAAAAAAAAGAAAAAAAAGAAAAATGCCGCAGCATGAAAGCTGCGGACTTGCGCAGCTTGCAAAGGGGGATTGGGACGGCTCCTGGGAGTGCAAATATGGAGAAAAGGACCTGAAGTTTTTAGGGTTAGAAACTAAATATAAAAAGAAAAAGAAAGACAGCCGCAAGGGGGGATGGATAGAGGAGATTGACGGGGGAGAGAGTTAGGGAAGTAAGCAAGAGAAACGAACGGAGAAACTAGAGGGAGGCGACAGAAAGTTGAGAGGAAACCAAGAGAGTTAGAGGATTGAAACGGAGAGAAAGCTGGAAGGAGGAAGGCAGCGAAAAGTTTTTGGAGAAACCCCAGCTTCATCAACACTAGAGTGAAGTTGTTTCAAGCCCAAGAGCTGCTCTGTTTAATCATTTTTACGCCCTGATTTGCCTTCAAAAGGGTTAAAGGTGATTTCTTTTTTCTTTTATACTTTGTTGATAGCCGATTGTTGGGATGTACATTGAAAGTCATGCCTTTTTCTGTAACTTTCTTTCTTTTTGGTATGTCTGACCGAGATTTTGGTTGGGTTTGGAGGGGGAGAAGAAAGCTTTTGATCCACGATTGTGTTAAAGAATGTTTATTTGTTTATTCCCTGCTCTTGTTGAGGATCCATCTGAGCTTAGTTCTGATTTGCCCGTGTGTTTTTGCTCGCGTGGTTTAGGGTGAGGAAACCTGTGAGGGAAATCTGTTTCTTTTGTGTCATAGGTTTCTTTCACGCCCTTTTTCTTTCCTTTGATTGGTCTGAGCAACGTTAGATTTCTTTTAGGTGAATATGGGTCATGTTCAAAATGTGTACAACAAAGGTTGGCTGTCCATTATCTTTGGTATACAATCAATTTGCATTTTGCTGATGGGTTTCCTTATTTCTTCGTTTTTTATTTGCATATCTATTGTTCCTGTTTCTTGATTCCTTGGCTATCGTTTGTTTACATTGAAGTCTAGCATGGGATTGATAATTGTTTTATTCAGGTTGGTGTCCCTCTCTTCTAAATGCATAAAAAAAAAGGAACTCACACACTTGCTGTCTAATAGTTTCCCGACAGCTTTTGGTTTGTTATAGCCATAAACATTGCCCTGCACACACTGAAGTTTCGGTCCATTTGCTGCATTTTCTTTATGTTCATTTTTCATATTAGTTTGTCTAGGAAATGAGAGGTTTGGTGTTAAGTTTGTGTGTTTAAAGTTTGAGATACTGGAACTATAGTCGAACATGTGGCTGGAAAATGAATTCCAGGTTGCTATGTCACTGTCACACGAATGTTTTGCCCAGATTTTTCCAGCCTTTGCATAATTTTTCTGCTATGTTTTGGTTTGTTTGCATGTGGAAATGGTTGTTATGATGCTTTGATTGTTTTGGGTGTTTGAGTCTAAACATCTTTGAGTTGGAACTGAATGTTTGTTGGCCACATAGACAATAAGTAGTTGGATCATTTGGCATGAAAGTTGCCAAGAAACTTGTATCAGTGGGTTATGTTTGTTTGCTGTCAAAGATTCGAACCTGGTGATTTAGTTCCACAATGTGATTTGGTTAACATTTTCTGTTTTGAACCAAGCTATCTTTTGGGTTTGAAATCTGTGCTTGGAAATGAAAATCACAACTAGTTTTGTTGCCAAAAGATCCTACCCTTTTGCCAAAGCTCCCAAATTACAGCAATCTCTTTCCATCTTGCCTAAAAAGTTCCATAAGTGTTTTATATAATTTCCTTCTATGTTTTGCTTGTTGGATGTGAGTTTTATTTGTTTTGATTGCTTAATCCAAAGTTTGGACAAATGAAATGGTTATACTTAAGGCTGTCTAGAGCCCATTTGTAAATGAAGCTGCAGCAGACCTCTCCTTTAGTTGTAGCAGATTTTGAACATCAAGTGTTTGCATGTTTTTCTTTCAGAATGTGGCGTGATATCCTGTTAAGTTTTTTAGCCTTTTTAGATGCGGAAGTTCTTATTTTGGTTGCTTAGTTTTCCATTTTGGTGTCTGGGGAACAAAGTTTAGATCAAAATTGGGCATTTGGATGGGAACCTGCGTTTTTGGGAAATAAAATTTCCAGCAAGTTCTATTTTCTGCCGCAATATGGTTCATCGTTTGATCTTTCATTTCATTTTAATGGTTGGTTGTTTATGAAGGGATTGTGTTAACAAAAATGTTCAGTTGTCAAGGGTGTTTGAGAGTTAGTGTTAGTTAGTTAGTTTGTTTAAAATCTGGCATGAAGTTTACAAGAGGAAGCTGCCGAAAGTTTATTGCAGAAACTTGTTTACGTTGTTTTCTTTGTTGCATGAATTTGGCATGTAAAAAGTTTCAAAAAATTGCAAATCAGTCCCCCATGTTCCTCCGCATATTACTAAGGCCCAACTATGTTCTAGTAGCTTACAATTGGGTTCTAAAATAATTGCAATTTGAGTCGTGACTTGGCCCCCTTCCTTGCTTTTGAGCTCGTGAATTTCCCAAAATGTGTTAATTAGACTTGAGTGGTTGTTGATAGTTGTAATTGGTTTCTAAAAGTGCAAATTGAACCATTCCTTGGCTTTTTCTTTACACTTTGGCCCCCTAAGTCTCTCCTTATCTTACCATGGCCCAAGCAAATTGAAGAATTCAATCAATTTGATCCCTCTAAGTTTCTCTTTGTACCACAATAGCCCAAGCATGTTTCAGTATCTTGTGATTAAGTCCTAAAATCATTGCAACTTCAATCATTGTTTGACTCTTTCTTTATTTTTGGAATCTTTGAAGTGCTTAAACGATTTATTTGGACTTGAATGCTTGAGTAATGCTTGTTTTGGGTCTTTAGTAGCTGCTATATTTGGAAATTGAACGGGCTATTCCGTTTTCTTGGTCTTTAAGCATTTTTTGGGCTCATTCAAGTTGCAATTAGGTGGATTTGGTGTTTTTGCTTATACTTTACTTTTAAATTGATGCCTTGACCCCTTTATTGTTTTGAAGCCATTTTCCTTCATTTGCTTACCATTAGGGGGAGGTATAATCTCTTTTACCCCTTTTGTTTCTCTCATATGTGGACTAATGTGCTAATTGAAATTTGCATGTCTACTTGCTTTCCTAGCCTCTCCTTATTTCCTTTCAGTTATTTCATTTACTTTTGATTTTTATTAATGGGGTATGTGTACACCTCTTGGCTTGTAATAGATAGGGCGTAGCAAATAATTTGGTCCATTTTCCCTTTCCCTTTTGTTTTAGTTAGCAAATGTAATGGTTGCATGCCTATGTGTTATATGTTAAATGCTTTATTAGGACCTTGCATCTAATCGAGCATGCTAAGTGTTATGTGCTATGTGTTTATGAGTGTTTGGCATGTCTACTCGCTTTCTATAGCCTGAATGAATGGAATGGATGAATGTACGTTTCCGCTAGTCCAACGCTAGTCGGAATTCATAGAATGGGCTAGTCCAACGCTAGACCCTTAGGGATTTCCCCTCGTTAGTACATGTTTGCATGTTTCACTTCATGTCATGCATTCTTTTTTAGTTTTATCATTTGGCATGCCCCTCGAACCCCTTTTCCTCCATTTTAGGATTTTTGCATTTCATGTTAGTTATAGGGTTCATTTGCTTGAGAGTCCCCTTAAATATGGGATATAGACGAGTGTGGCTTTTTCTAAGCCTTAGCACGCTTGTATCCTCTCTATCAAAGGGCAAATTGAGTCACGATTTAGGTCTCCCCGTACCCATTATGCATGAATTCCCTAGGTTCATGCATCCACTCTATCATTACACTTTCATTTTTTCCTACCATTTGCACACGTACACCTTTTATCCCTTCACTTACACACAAACACTTTTGTCTCATTTTGCGCACGTACACCTTTTATCCCTTCACTTACACACGAACACTTTTATCATCACTTGCACACATGTACTTCGTATTATCATTTCACATACCGCACCTTGCCCACTCACGTGCACACTCTCACTTACACATTCTTGTCTTTTATTATTTTTTCAAACTCATGCCTTCACATTGCGTACATGCATTCCATTCATTTGCATCCCACTCGCATTATTCGTGACTTCTTCGAAGGATCGTTATTGGGCTTCACAATTGATGTGATTGGCACCACTTAACCTTTGAAGAGAAATTTTCCCCAATACCCCTAGGTCTAGGGTTTGCATTCATGTAGTGCATCCAAATGTAATAAATTCTTTGGTTAAAACAAGAAAATCTTTGATTAAATCAACGCAACTAGCCTTGGCTAGGTCGAAGGGGTGCCTTGGATTTTTATCCTTGCCTTCCCCTTCGTCAAATGTGACTCCCGAACCTTTTTCTTTGTTTGCGTGGACTAGGAGTCGTTCAAAAGGGTTTCTTACTTTTTTCCTTAAAAAATTCACTTTTTTGGGTGACTTGGTACACCCTAACTCTATACCAAGTGGCGACTCCATTTTTCATATAAAAAACCCTTTTTGAACTATTTTTCTTGGGTCAAATCGTCGCATTTTCAAAAGTCCCATTTAGACCCATTTTTATTTTTATCAAAAAATTCACTTTTTCCAATCACAAAAATACATTTTTTTTAAACCATTTATTTATTTATTTATCAAAAAATGGGGCGCGACAGTTGGCGACTCCACTGGGGACATTCGAGAGTCCGAGCAAATTTGATTTAATCAATCTTTTTCTTCTTTTAAACCTTTTTATTTATCACATTGGATGTTTAGGGTTGCATTTTTCCCTTTTCTAGGATTTTTGCATTTCGCATATCAATTCACTTCCTCACACGTTCGCCTACGATTGTTTTGATGAATGGATGTTTATATGTGATTCCGCGCTTTGCATTGCATTTGGGAGGGGATTCTACCTTAGAGCCTTGCGTGGGTTCTCGATCCCTCCCCTCCAAAACATGCACTATCATACGCGCATACGCTTTATTATTCATCCCTCTTTATTTTCTTTTTAGTGGCTTGTCACGCCACTCCACCCTAGTAGGATTAGAAGACCCACTTGGACGTGTGATCGTGGCACGACGTGTGCGTAGCACGATCCAATGGGTCACTCGATCTTCCGCTTTAAACTTTGGGTTAATAGCCTTTAGTTTTTAGTCGAACGTTGAGGATTTTTATAGATTCACTCAAACATGCAGCCGTAACACGACGTGTGCGTAGCGGTGTTTGGGGAATCGCTCGAGCCACCGACAAAGGGCCTTGGGATTGATGACCCTTGGCCCCGAGTCTGAAGGCTTGGGGACCTATGACTTATCGAGTCTAGATGCATTAGTGAACCCCAACCTCATGCATCCATTTTAGAATTGCCTAAGGTAGAGTCGACCTTACCCTATTAGGGACACCATGCACGAGGGGAGGGATCCCACCCTCTTTCCTTATTTCTTTGTTGCTTTTGTATCATCTAATTATCCAACGTGTTATGTGATTATGTGTTGAACTAACATTTCCTTGTTTCTTATCTTTTGCATTCACAAACGTTAGGAAATAAGAGGTCTGGCATGACCTCCTTTTAGGACCTACCCTTGTAGATAGGCTATTGCACGTTTGAAAATTGTGGTACATTTTGTTCATAAATTAATAATGCCATACCATTTTAGGCCTACTCTGGCAAATAAAGGGTTCCTTAGGTCACGTTTCATTTCGAATTGCATATTTACATCGCTTTAATAAATGGCATCATGCATAACCCTAGAAAGGGAATGCCACATAGGGGATCCCGTGTTAAGGAATAAACCACCTTGTGTCTCGGATACTTAATCCAACGAGACTTGCACGTTTACATTTTGTACCATCCGAAGGGGTAGTGCACGAGGTAAGGTAGGATCCGATCTTTTCGAAGACGGCAAAGCAATTTTTGAACCAATAGAATATGAGCATCTAACAATCATCTTTTGGCTGTTGTATCAAAATTGGTAAGAATCCCTTGCTTAAAGGACATTAATTCGAAGAAATTCATAAATATTTCCTTACTATTGAGACAATAAATGAATGGAGGCCAAATCGTGATTTTAGAAGGCTCATAGACTAATTTTTTTGAAATAACCAATGGCCAGACAATTCAACCAATCCATTTTGCCAATTCATTCAAAAAGTCATTCATTTGACTAATTTACCCTTTTTGGGTGATTTGGTCAATTTTTGAATAAATCATCAATTTCCATCCATTCATTTGACCAATTTACCCTTTTTAGGGTCACCTGGTCGATTTTGAATAAATCGTCAATTCATTTGACCAATTTACCCTTTTTAGGGTCATTTGACCAATTTACCCTTTTTAGGGTCATCCGGTCAATTTTTGAAAAATCATCCATTCATTTGACCAATTTACCCTTTTTAGGGTCACCTGGTCGATTTTGAATAAATCGTCAATTCATTTGACCAATTTACCCTTTTTAGGGTCATTTGACCAATTTACCCTTTTTAGGGTCACCTGGTCGATTTTGAATAAATCGTCAATTCATTTGACCAATTTACCCTTTTAGGGCGATCTGGTCAATTTTGAATAAATTTTCAATTTCATTCAATTCATTTGACCAAGTTCCTTTTTTAGGATGATTCGGTCAATTTTGAGTAAGTTTTAAATTTCACTCAATTCAGTTGACCCGTTTCCCTTTTTAGGGTAATCCGGTCGATTTTTAATAAATTGTCAATTTCATTTGACCAATTAGGGTTAATGTCGGATTTCAAAACTTAGTCGATTTTTGAGAAAACCATCCATTGCATCCAGCCATTTGATCAGTTGGGGTTTTGACCCGTAAATTCACTGAGAAATTTTATCAACGAATTCCAAACTCTTCGATAGGAAGTTCGTCAAGGTCAAACCCGTGCGTTTTGCAAAAACCTTGTATTGATCAAAAGTGATCAATCCATTCGGACGTGGACCTCATTTTGCAAAAAATTACTTTCACTCAATGAGTTGATCAGATCCATCAGGTATGGTATGGTGCTTACCCTAGAGGATTGCATTTTCATACTAGGCCTACCCTTGGCACAAAAAGGGTTCCCCCCATAGGACATGCATCCGAATTTCCTGGATATCTACTAACTCTTGCCTTTTTCTCTTTCTTTTCTTTATTTTTATTGGAATAACTAAGCAAGAGTTAAATCTAAAGGCAATCTTTTCAAAAATTCTCAGGTAATATTTAAACATAACTTCTCGTCGAAGCCCCATCATAACACGATCCCGTAGTCAAGCTCAGAGGAGTCGTGTAAACATGAGTTCACAACCGGAACAAGCAGATAGGTCTACTACTACCGCTCAACCCGAGACTGCGAGTTTGGGGGTTCAGTTGACTGAGATGCTTACTAAGTTTGGTGAAATAGCATCTGAAATGGCAGCGCAAAAGAAGTTAATCGACGAGCTCGTTAGTAGCGGAGTGCAGCCCGAACTGGCGCCCATCAAACAATCGAAATCTGAACCATTTGTCTTCCCTCCGACTCAAGCCACTGTCGCTCCATCTTTCCCTATTCCAACCGAAGGAACTTTCACATACCCCACCATACATTTGCCATACACTTACCCTCCCGATCCTTCATTTTTCCCCGCTTACATGCAAGGTCCACAACCCCAACTTACTTCAAACATACCACCAGAGCTACATACTTTCTATCACACTGCTGCTGAGCCATTCCTACCCGACCATATCGTTCAAACCAAGCCAGAAATGGGGGAATCTTCCGCTCCCGTTGATATAAAGCTGCTCAAACGCCTTGACCGTTTTGATGAGTTTATGAGGAGGAGTCAGGGTTTGAACAAACAAGGAGTGCTGGACTATGATGAACTTTGCCTTTTCCCGAATGTGCAGTTGCCTGAGGGGTTCAAAACTCCGAAGTTCAACAAATATGATGGGACGGGCAATCCCAAGACGCACCTCCGATTGTTCGCCAACAAGTTGGGTAGGCCAACAGATGATGAAAATCTGCCTTTGAGGCTATTCCCAGAAAGTCTCGAGGGGGATGCACTCGACTGGTATTCCAAGCTGAAACCCGAAGAAGCGAAGATCTGGCTTGACTTGTCCAACGCTTTTGTAAGGCAGTACGAGTATAATTGCGAGCTGGCTCCAACACGAACCACGTTGGAAGGGACAAAGAGGAAACCCTCCGAGGATCACAAGACTTATGCTAAGAGGTGGAGGAAAGTAGCTGCAAAAGTCGAGCCACCAATGACGGAGGACGAAATCATACGAACTTTCATTAAGGTACATGATCCGCCGTACTTTGAAGAAATTTTCCGCATGACTGGATGCTCATTTGCCGCAATTGTTAATAAACTTGAGGAATTTGATGATTTCGTGAAGGTTGGAAAGATTGTTAATGTGTCTGCCCTCAAATCGCAGTTGGATGCTTTGCAAAGCCAAGGTAGTAATGGGAAGAAGCAACAGTCCAAAAGGCAAGAGGGGGAAACTGCTTTTGTCTGGAATCGAAGCCCTGTTCCAAGACCCAGACCTCGACAATACCCTACCTACTCAAACCCTTACTATTCAAGCCCTCATCCTGTTTATCACACCAATACCATTCATCCTCGACCCCGGCCTAACTACAACAACTTTCCTATGGCCCCTTTTCAAATATCTCAACCTAACTTCCAACAAGTTCGACCCCGACCTCCCTATAATCAACAATCTCTTCCACCAAATAGGCCCACCTATAATTACCCCCGACCCATTGAACCCCAAAAACAAAACCATTATCGTACCTTTACCAATTTTGGCAGGCCCTTGGACCAATTGTACGAACAATTAAAAGCTGCCGGTAAAATCAGCGTAATTCCCCCTCCAGCTCACCCTCATGGCGTCCCTGCCAACTACGATTCACAGTACACTTGTGCCTATCATTCGGGAGCACCCGGCCACCCAACTACTGACTGTAGAGCACTTAAGCACAGAGTCCAAGACATGATCGAGGCAGGTGAAATAGTGCTAAAAAAGAAAGGTGGACAAGGACCGAGCATATATACAAATCCTTTTCCTGAACACAAGGACACCTTTGAGGCATCCACTTCCAATGAAGACATTTGAAAATCTTGAAGAAACCTTGCACAATTGGATTGCCAAGTATCTTCTCTCGCAAAGGGAATTTGGGATGAATCTGGGAATTGTTATTTGTTAAACTTCATGAAACTCGTCACCGTTTGCTTTTGAGTAAATAGTTTTATCATGTTAAATTAAGTTTTGACTAAAGCATTTTTTGCATTATCAAGCTCCCATGTTGTTTTCTTTCGATAGCATGCATAGTCACATCTTTTCATTATTTTGTTAATACCATTTTGTTTATACTGATTGTTTATTAGTTCAATTTCATTCTAAATTCTTTCGATGGCCAAAATAAAATTATTTGACCCTTTGAATATCACCGTTCTGAAATCCGATGAAGCCTTCATTGAAAAATCCCTTCATTGAGAAATCCTTTCTTTGAGACCATGCATTGAAAAAACCCTTCTTTGAGAAAGCCTTCATTGAGAAAACCCTTCATGGAGAAATCCCTGCTTTGAAAAGGCCTTCATTAAGAGATCTCTTCTTTGAAAAAGCCTTCATTAAGAGATCTCTTCTTTGAAAAAGCCTTCATTTCCCTTCATTGAAAAATCCTTTCATTTGGAAATTCCTTCATTGATAAATCCCTTCATTTGAGAAAATCCCTTTCCAGCCAGGTTGAAAGTTGATTGGTCAAAGCAGTATCATTAACGATTGATTCTGATTGATAATGCTATGTGCCATGACCAACGTTGTCAAAACGCATGGCCTATGTTCATAACAAAAGGATCCGCCACCGATCTTCTGAAGAAGGAAACAAAGTGCTAAAGTGATGAAAGATGAAGTCAAAGGCAAATTTGCTTCAAATCGGCAAACCTTATTGGGTGTTCAAAGGAGAGATGGAAGGACAGACATTCCCTCAACCTATCAACTCGGACATGTGTAAGATGTTCTTTATTTGATTATGCAAATTTCTTTTAGGAAATCATGCAAGAGACGAGGCAAAAGTCAGGCCATCTTCCTTTCCAATCAAAACATTTCATCCTTAGTCATCCCCTTTGAACTATCAGAACAATAATTTTCGTTTGGCAACCCCTGAGAATTGCAAACCCCACACTGGGCAAATTCATTTTGAAAAGTGATCAGAAAGAAAAGGAAAACCCCACACTGGGGCAAATTTATCTTTGAAAGAGATATGGGAAAAAGAAAGAACCCTACACTGGGGCAAATTTATTTTTGAAAGAAAAATGAAAAGGAAGAAAGAACCCCACACTGGGGCAAATTTAGTTTTTGAAGGAAAATGCAAAAAGTGAGAAAAATGCAATGAAGAAAATGCAAAGAAAGAGAAAATCCAATCAAACTGGGGCAAATTTCCTCGATTTCGTTCAAAATTAGAGATAATTTCAAAATGATGCAATCTCAGGTTATTTCGCACCTCTCTCATCAAAAGTTGTTTTCAAGCCTCAACTTTTCTTGAAAAACACCTCACCTGACCTCATTACAAAAGCCCAAAGTCCTGGCTTTCGTCACTTGCTGCATTTCTATTAGGGATTTTGCTAATCAACTGGCAGGTGATGTCCATAATGCCTTCGTTTAAGTTTATAAGGGAAGCGCATTTTACTGATGCCAGCAATCTTCAACTTACATTCCTGAGTCGACTATGGTTGAGCTCTTCCATTGTTTCCTTAGGTGAAAACCCACAAGGGCACCTCAAGAGAAAGGAAAAAAGAAAGAAGGAGAAGAAAAAAAAAGGGGAAAAAAGAAAAAGAAAGAAAAAACCAACAAAAAGGGTGGGGGGCAACCTTGGTGAAAACCCGAAAGGGCGCCAAGGCAGGTTTTCTGCAATGAGAAAGCACAAAGAGGAACAGCTGGTGGTTTGGTCCATTTAGATTTCTCCTCATTTTTGTCATATTTCTGGCAACATTGAATTCCGGAACTAAGATATCCAAAAACTTGAATATGACATCCGTTGGCCAAAGCTGTGTCATTTTGGAAAAAACATTCTTTTGCACATACATTCTTAGGAAACTCATTTTTTTCCCAAATTACTTGTATTCATGACATTTTTGTAGAATTTAAGCACACATGGTTGTATGTGCATTCTTGTGCATATTCATTTTTACATGACATGTGAATTTTCTTGCATACCTCATTTTTTATCGTTGAATTGTGATAAATGACAATCCCTGTGATTTATTTCAAAAAGTATACTTGGATTCAGTCATCCTTTGGAAACAGTTGAAATCCAGCCAAGCCAGTTACACAAACTTCATAATATGGCAAAGCATATACCTGGTCAGTTTGAAAATCGGAAAAGCTTTAGGGCGAGGAATCCAACTCAATCGGTTGTCGTAGCAAAAGTTGATAATGGCATCGGAAGACTCATGTTTACACGATTCTCAAAGGAAAACGGATCAAATGACGGTGGCAATTTCTTTTTCATTTGCAGAAAATTGCAGGCACAGATGAAAGTAATCACACTTCGCACCGGAATCGATGTCGGAAAGAGTCCTCCGGTGAACAAAGGCAGATCGAAAATGTTGCAAGCAAATTTGATCAAAGGATGCAACAGCATGGCGATACAAAGTCAACTTTGGACTCAAATTGCAAAAATTCACCATACTGGGGCAAATTAATTTTTTGGAAAGATTCTCAAAAGTCAAAAGAAAAGCGAAAAGAAAAGAAAATCATCAATCAAAAAACAAATCAAGTTTCATCACGACAGGCTTGGGTTTAATCCCACTGTCCGATGGTCAAGGTTTTCATTTTCATTACTACTGGAGCTGGGTTTGTCCCGCCAGTAAGCATTTCATTTTCATCGCCGCTAGCCGTTGGGTTTGTCCCACTAGTGTGCCTCTTAATTGCATTTGCCACCAGCCGTTGGGTTTGTCCCACTGGTGAGCCTTTCATTTTCATTGCCACCAGCCGTTGGGTTTGTCCCACTGGTGAGCCTTTCATTTTCGTCGCCGCTAGCCGTTGGGTTTGTCCCACTAGTGTGCCTCTTAATTGCATTTGCCACCAGCCGTTGGGTTTGTCCCACTGGTGAGCCTTTCATTTTCGTCGCCGCTAGCCGTTGGGTTTGTCCCACTAGTGTGCCTCTTAATTGTATTTTCCACCAGCCGTTGGGTTTGTCCCACTGGTGAGCCTTTCATTTTCGTCGCCGCTAGCCGTTGGGTTTGTCCCACTAGTGTGCCTCTTAATTGCATTTGCCACCAGCCGTTGGGTTTGTCCCACTGGTGAGCCTTTCATTTTCGTCGCCGCTAGCCGTTGGGTTTGTCCCACTAGTGTGCCTCTTAATTGTATTTTCCACCAGCCGTTGGGTTTGTCCCACTGGTGAGCCTTTCATTTTCGTCGCCGCTAGCCGTTGGGTTTGTCCCACTAGTGTGCCTCTTAATTGCATTTTCCACCAGCCGTTGGGTTTGTCCCACTGGTGAGCCTTTCATTTTCATCGCCACCAGCCGTTGGGTTTGTCCCACTGGTGAGCCTTTCATTTTCGTCGCCGCTAGCCGTTGGGTTTGTCCCACTAGTGTGCCTTTTAATTGCATTTCCCACCAGCCGTTGGGTTTGTCCCACTGGTGAGCCTTTCATTTTCATCGCCACCAGCCGTTGGGTTTGTCCCACTAGTGTGCCTTTTAATTGCATTTCCCACCAGCCGTTGGGTTTGTCCCACTGGTGAGCCTTTCATTTTCATCGCCACCAGCCGTTGGGTTTGTCCCACTGGTGAGCCTTTCATTTTCATCACCAGCCGTTGGGTTTGTCCCACTGGTGAGCCTTTCATTTTCATCGCCACCAGCCGTTGGGTTTGTCCCACTAGTGTGCCTTTTAATTGCTTTTTCCACCAGCCGTTGGGTTTGTCCCACTGGTGAGTCTTCATTTTCATTGCCACTAGCCGTTGGGTGTGTCCCACTAGTGTGCCTTTTATTTTCATCGCCATTAGCCGTTGGATTTGTCCCACTAGTGTGCCTTTCATTTGCATTCGCCACTAGCCGTTGGGTTTGTCCCACTAGTGAGCATTCCGTTTTCACAGCCACTGGAGCGTGAGGTTAGTCCCGCCAGTGAGCATTTCATTTGCATCACTAACAAACATGGGTCAGTCCCATTAACATTTCATTTCACTTCTTTCATTTACATCACCAGTAAACATGGGTCAATCCCACTAAGACTCCATCTCACTTCAATTCATAACTTTAAATTCTGTTCGGGTCAGTCCCGTTTAAATTCTGTTCGGGTCAGTCCCGTTTAAATTCCTGTTCGGGTCAGTCCCGTTTAAATTCTGTTCGGGTCAGTCCCGTTTAAATTCCTGTTCGGGTCAGTCCCGTTTTATTTTTCATGTTCGGGTCAGTCCCGTGTTATAATTCCTGTTCGTGGGAATCTTTTGCAGCCAAATAACACAGGTAAGTATTTGGTGTCTACTTCTTTGTCTCAAGTTTTTCCAAAATTCAAACAAAGAGGGGCAAACTGTAGACACCAAATTTTTTGGGGCTTTATTATTTATTTATTTACTATTTGTTTTTTTATTTTTATTTGTCACATGTAGTTTTGTTTACTTTTAGTTTAGTTATTTTAGCGTAGAATGTCTCAAAAAGAAAAATATCTGTTTTAGATTAGTTTCTTCATTTAAAAGTGAAAATTCGAAAAATGAAAAAAAAAAGAAGAGAAAATGCCAAAAAGAAGAAGAGAAAAATGAAAAAAAGGGAGAATCGACGAGAAATGGAAGTTGTATTTTTGTTGTTTTTAGGCCATTTATTTTCCATTCATCGTTAATTAAATTGTTTTGTTATAAGTTTTAATTTTTGTTTTAATTAGTTTCAAAAAAAAAAAGAAAAAAAAGAAAAATGCCGCAGCATGAAAGCTGCGGACTTGCGCAGCTTGCAAAGGGGGATTGGGACGGCTCCTGGGAGTGCAAATATGGAGAAAAGGACCTGAAGTTTTTAGGGTTAGAAACTAAATATAAAAAGAAAAAGAAAGACAGCCGCAAGGGGGGATGGATAGAGGAGATTGACGGGGGAGAGAGTTAGGGAAGTAAGCAAGAGAAACGAACGGAGAAACTAGAGGGAGGCGACAGAAAGTTGAGAGGAAACCAAGAGAGTTAGAGGATTGAAACGGAGAGAAAGCTGGAAGGAGGAAGGCAGCGAAAAGTTTTTGGAGAAACCCCAGCTTCATCAACACTAGAGTGAAGTTGTTTCAAGCCCAAGAGCTGCTCTGTTTAATCATTTTTACGCCCTGATTTGCCTTCAAAAGGGTTAAAGGTGATTTCTTTTTTCTTTTATACTTTGTTGATAGCCGATTGTTGGGATGTACATTGAAAGTCATGCCTTTTTCTGTAACTTTCTTTCTTTTTGGTATGTCTGACCGAGATTTTGGTTGGGTTTGGAGGGGGAGAAGAAAGCTTTTGATCCACGATTGTGTTAAAGAATGTTTATTTGTTTATTCCCTGCTCTTGTTGAGGATCCATCTGAGCTTAGTTCTGATTTGCCCGTGTGTTTCTGCTCGCGTGGTTTAGGGTGAGGAAACCTGTGAGGGAAATCTGTTTCTTTTGTGTCATAGGTTTCTTTCACGCCCTTTTTCTTTCCTTTGATTGGTCTGAGCAACGTTAGATTTCTTTTAGGTGAATATGGGTCATGTTCAAAATGTGTACAACAAAGGTTGGCTGTCCATTATCTTTGGTATACAATCAATTTGCATTTTGCTGATGGGTTTCCTTATTTCTTCGTTTTTTATTTGCATATCTATTGTTCCTGTTTCTTGATTCCTTGGCTATCGTTTGTTTACATTGAAGTCTAGCTTGGGATTGATAATTGTTTTATTCAGGTTGGTGTCCCTCTCTTCTAAATGCATAAAAAAAAAGGAACTCACACACTTGCTGTCTAATAGTTTCCCGACAGCTTTTGGTTTGTTATAGCCATAAACATTGCCCTGCACACACTGAAGTTTCGGTCCATTTGCTGCATTTTCTTTATGTTCATTTTTCATATTAGTTTGTCTAGGAAATGAGAGGTTTGGTGTTAAGTTTGTGTGTTTAAAGTTTGAGATACTGGAACTATAGTCGAACATGTGGCTGGAAAATGAATTCCAGGTTGCTATGTCACTGTCACACGAATGTTTTGCCCAGATTTTTCCAGCCTTTGCATAATTTTTCTGCTATGTTTTGGTTTGTTTGCATGTGGAAATGGTTGTTATGATGCTTTGATTGTTTTGGGTGTTTGAGTCTAAACATCTTTGAGTTGGAACTGAATGTTTGTTGGCCACATAGACAATAAGTAGTTGGATCATTTGGCATGAAAGTTGCCAAGAAACTTGTATCAGTGGGTTATGTTTGTTTGCTGTCAAAGATTCGAACCTGGTGATTTAGTTCCACAATGTGATTTGGTTAACATTTCTGTTTTGAACCAAGCTATCTTTTGGGTTTGAAATCTGTGCTTGGAAATGAAAATCACAACTAGTTTTGTTGCCAAAAGATCCTACCCTTTTGCCAAAGCTCCCAAATTACAGCAATCTCTTTCCATCTTGCCTAAAAAGTTCCATAAGTGTTTTATATAATTTCCTTCTATGTTTTGCTTGTTGGATGTGAGTTTTATTTGTTTTGATTGCTTAATCCAAAGTTTGGACAAATGAAATGGTTATACTTAAGGCTGTCTAGAGCCCATTTGTAAATGAAGCTGCAGCAGACCTCTCCTTTAGTTGTAGCAGATTTTGAACATCAAGTGTTTGCATGTTTTTCTTTCAGAATGTGGCGTGATATCCTGTTAAGTTTTTTAGCCTTTTTAGATGCGGAAGTTCTTATTTTGGTTGCTTAGTTTTCCATTTTGGTGTCTGGGGAACAAAGTTTAGATCAAAATTGGGCATTTGGATGGGAACCTGCGTTTTTGGGAAATAAAATTTCCAGCAAGTTCTATTTTCTGCCGCAATATGGTTCATCGTTTGATCTTTCATTTCATTTTAATGGTTGGTTGTTTATGAAGGGATTGTGTTAACAAAAATGTTCAGTTGTCAAGGGTGTTTGAGAGTTAGTGTTAGTTAGTTAGTTTGTTTAAAATCTGGCATGAAGTTTACAAGAGGAAGCTGCCGAAAGTTTATTGCAGAAACTTGTTTACGTTGTTTTCTTTGTTGCATGAATTTGGCATGTAAAAAGTTTCAAAAAATTGCAAATCAGTCCCCCATGTTCCTCCGCATATTACTAAGGCCCAACTATGTTCTAGTAGCTTACAATTGGGTTCTAAAATAATTGCAATTTGAGTCGTGACTTGGCCCCCTTCCTTGCTTTTGAGCTCGTGAATTTCCCAAAATGTGTTAATTAGACTTGAGTGGTTGTTGATAGTTGTAATTGGTTTCTAAAAGTGCAAATTGAACCATTCCTTGGCTTTTTCTTTACACTTTGGCCCCCTAAGTCTCTCCTTATCTTACCATGGCCCAAGCAAATTGAAGAATTCAATCAATTTGATCCCTCTAAGTTTCTCTTTGTACCACAATAGCCCAAGCATGTTTCAGTATCTTGTGATTAAGTCCTAAAATCATTGCAACTTCAATCATTGTTTGACTCTTTCTTTATTTTTGGAATCTTTGAAGTGCTTAAACGATTTATTTGGACTTGAATGCTTGAGTAATGCTTGTTTTGGGTCTTTAGTAGCTGCTATATTTGGAAATTGAACGGGCTATTCCGTTTTCTTGGTCTTTAAGCATTTTTTGGGCTCATTCAAGTTGCAATTAGGTGGATTTGGTGTATTTGCTTATACTTTACTTTTAAATTGATGCCTTGACCCCTTTATTGTTTTGAAGCCATTTTCCTTCATTTGCTTACCATTAGGGGGAGGTATAATCTCTTTTACCCCTTTTGTTTCTCTCATATGTGGACTAATGTGCTAATTGAAATTTGCATGTCTACTTGCTTTCCTAGCCTCTCCTTATTTCCTTTCAGTTATTTCATTTACTTTTGATTTTTATTAATGGGGTATGTGTACACCTCTTGGCTTGTAATAGATAGGGCGTAGCAAATAATTTGGTCCATTTTCCCTTTCCCTTTTGTTTTAGTTAGCAAATGTAATGGTTGCATGCCTATGTGTTATATGTTAAATGCTTTATTAGGACCTTGCATCTAATCGAGCATGCTAAGTGTTATGTGCTATGTGTTTATGAGTGTTTGGCATGTCTACTCGCTTTCTATAGCCTGAATGAATGGAATGGATGAATGTACGTTTCCGCTAGTCCAACGCTAGTCGGAATTCATAGAATGGGCTAGTCCAACGCTAGACCCTTAGGGATTTCCCCTCGTTAGTACATGTTTGCATGTTTCACTTCATGTCATGCATTCTTTTTTAGTTTTATCATTTGGCATGCCCCTCGAACCCCTTTTCCTCCATTTTAGGATTTTTGCATTTCATGTTAGTTATAGGGTTCATTTGCTTGAGAGTCCCCTTAAATATGGGATATAGACGAGTGTGGCTTTTTCTAAGCCTTAGCACGCTTGTATCCTCTCTATCAAAGGGCAAATTGAGTCACGATTTAGGTCTCCCCGTACCCATTATGCATGAATTCCCTAGGTTCATGCATCCACTCTATCATTACACTTTCATTTTTTCCTACCATTTGCACACGTACACCTTTTATCCCTCCATTTGCACACGTACACCTTTTATCCCTTCACTTACACACAAACACTTTTGTCTCATTTTGCACACGTACACCTTTTATCCCTTCACTTACACACGAACACTTTTATCATCACTTGCACACATGTACTTCGTATTATCATTTCACATACCGCACCTTGCCCACTCTGTGAGAGCCTGTAAAACCCTAATATTTTCCTAGGGTTATTTCCCATTTAATTGCATGTTTTCTGCATTTTCTGGCTTAGAAATATTCTCTTAGTGGATTTTATGAGCAGTTATAGTTTTAAGATGATTTTTCTAGCATTGGAGAAATTTTAGAAAATTAAGAGTAAATAGTGGACGTGGGACCCACTAGTGCGAAAAGTTCGGAAAAATTCGGCCAATAAGGTTAAGTTTCGGATACTGTTTAAAGTTTATCGGGTATTAAGAGATAAGTAGTGTGTGTGGAATGATTGATGTGAGAGAGAAAAGAAAGATAGGAATGCATTTATGAAGGTGACAAGTGTCACCTTCTTATTGGATGACTTTTAAGATTTACTATTCATAATTTTGACTTTTTTTGACCAAAGGTTAAATATCCAAAAATTCACCAAAAATCACCATTTTTCTCTTCCTTGTGGCCGGCTCTCTCTCTCTCAAAGAAGAAGAAAATTCCTCAACTCTCAAGCTTCCATAAGCTTCAATCTTCCATAAACAAAGGCTTAGACTAGATTCTACTCCATAAAAACTTGGCTTCTAGTGATAGTAAGTGTGTTGGTGAACTTTGTTTGAAGAGCAAAGGTGTTCAACCTCCCTCTCTCTCTTGATTTCTTGGTAAGTGTTGCTTGAACCCCTTACTACCTCTAATAATGGTTATATGATGCTTAGAAGTGGCTTGGGGTGTTGAATATGTGATTTACCCCTTGATTTGGCTTGTTTTGGTGAAGTTTTAAATTTATTGGGAATTTTTCTGGTTTAATATGAAATGAATGTTGTGGCCTTGTATGATGAATGGTAATGGTTGATAATGACTCTATGAGGTGTATTGGATAGGAAAATACAATCAATTTTGGATTTGGTGTGAAAAATGGAAAGTTAGGGTTCATGAACCCCCATTTCTGTCCGGTTTTAGATCACTGGGATAGAGGCCGAATTTGACTTTGCTCAAAACATGAAAGTTGTAAGTATTGATGTGATGGAGATGCCTGTAAAATTTCAGGTCATTTGGATTAATGTGGAGTGAGATATGACGAAAATACTGTAGCTGTTCTGCTTTGGACAGAATGCGAAAACTGCGATAGTAATTGGCCATTTTGACTGGTATTGGTTTGGATTTTGGAGTTGGTGTCTTCTGACGAAATGTATCTGAGTGTCTTAGCTAACATATGCCTTTGGAATTTCGGCATTTGGACTTGTAAGGACTGAGATATACCGATTACAGTTTTTTGTATTTTGTGAACCTGTTTTAGGAATTCTGGGTTAGTATTTGGCATATTTGACCTAGTTGTGTTAAGAACTGGATTGAGTGACCTTCTACATTGTTGTAGCCCTGTTCCATAGATTCGAAACGGTGGGTCTTACACCCCCAACCGATATTCGTAATGAGAGTTGTGCCATTACCGCATAATGAGTGTAAAACAGTTTTTCTATATGGGGGCCATGGCTAAGGCCATTTTCTAATTTCTGGTTTGCTATTATGCTCATGTATGTATATGAAACCCTACTGGGGTTGTGTTTAGCATTGCTATATGACTCGTTATCGAGTCTCATTGCATTTGTTGCTTGATTCTAGGGCGTGACGGTAGCTCACGACGCCTTGGTGACCGCGGTGTATGAAACACCATTTTCATACTTGGTGAGTATACTACTCACTTACTTGTTATAATGTGGCTTTGTGCTATGTGTATCTGATGCCTTGAAGGCTTACTTGGTTATTGGAAATGATTGAGGTGAGGGTGTACTTGATCGCCCTCACCCCTTGTGATTTTAGTTATGGCTATTGATTGTTTTACTGAAATACTGCACTGGATATATGAGATACTGCATTCCATTCATGGAAACTGATTTGGTGTCATTGGACGAGTATCCAATGGCTTTACTGCATTTATGAGCTCAACCCCGTATGGTAGTTAATTGGATCGAGCCGGCGAGGGCTTGGTCGTGAAAATTATCATGCCACGGGGACTGTACTGGGGAACCTTGTGGTAATGAGACCCTTGATTCCGGTAAACTCGAGTATTACCAAAAATATTACTGAATGGAGTGCGGGCCCGGTTGGGGTATGTTGGGTGGAAGGAATGGAAGTAAAGTGAGGTCTACGGTTTGGTACTTTTAACATTGACGGAGGGTCAATGAGGTTGGATCAAGATTGCAAGAGTGGAAATGGGCTCTTGAGAGCCGACCGTATCCTTTTACAGTTTTGCTTCATTGCTTATTTGAGCGCTTTAAATGAATGTTCATTCTTATATGACTTTGATTGCTTACTGGGTAGTATACCACTGGGCTTTAGCTCATTCCGTGTTATTTGTTTTCCTTACAGGCAAATGAACACTTTTGGAAAGGTTATGATAGTTGAATGCAAGTCGAGCTCATGTACATGTATTTTGATTAGCTCCTTGAGGGTGTTAACCCTAAGTGTATAGTTTCCTTAATGAATGGCTTGTATTGGCCAAAATGCACTTGTATGATCTTATGAGATGATTTGTACGCCGATTGGATTGTAAATGCTGATTTCCAATGTATATATATGTTTGGACAATGTTTGGTTGGATTTCGGAGTGCCACGACTTTCAAGCGGAAAAGAAAAAATTTTGCCGAAGATGAACAGTGGCGAATCCGGCCAGGAATCCGGCCAGAAACTGGCCGGATTGCAGGCCGGATTGCCTGGGGAAAAATGGAACCCGGCCAGTTGCTCTCGGCCGGGTATCCGGCCAGTCAATCCGGCCGGATCTTGGCCGGATTGCCGGCCGGATTGTGATGGATGAGAAAAAAAAAAAAGAGGGGTTTTGGGATTTTGCTCTCGGCCCAGTATCCGGCCGAGAATCCGGCTGGAAATCCGGCCAGGTTCTGGCCGGATTCTGGCGGGCATTTTACTATTCATTTCGGCTTCGATTGTCGTTTTTTTTATTTTGCGATTTTGACTTGTTTGCGCGCAACGATATGTTCCGGAACGTTATAGACCGACGTAAACTGTACCGTTAGTCCTGGCGAGAGCTGGGCAGGCAGTCCGCTAACCCCTTTGGTTCGCCTTAGGGGAAGGTGGGGCTGTCACAGGTGGTATCAGAGCCTAGGTTTGAATTAGCCTGGGTGTAATAGAAGTGCTCGACTTGAGGGTTTTATTGATTATGGTTTTAAGGTTATTCATGCTATTTATTCCTTTGCTATAGGATGGATGCCAGTGGTGACCCGAATGACCGTCCGGCGGGAGGTCGTCCTCGTAGCACGTTGCCGCCGATTAAGTACCATCTGAGGCAGAAGGGAGCCGTGGTCCGTTGGAGCCCGGCCAGCCGCGTTCGACAGTGTGAGTGTCGTAGCGACTTTGCCTACCCGAATACACTAGTTTTGTCGGTGGCAAAGGAACGCGAGGAGTTTGCTAAGGAAAATACTAAGCTTGAAGCCGCGGTTGCTACCTTGGAGGTTGAGGTGGCTCAGGCGAAGGCGACCAATGACAAGCAAGCCGCCCGTATCATGAAGCTTGAGTATGATGTGAATGAGGCGGAGGGCCGAGTTAATGACTTATGTGATCAACTGAGGGATGGTCGCGAGCGTGAGGTCAAGCGAGCTCGCAAAGTGAGGGGTCGTGCTGAAGCGATCCTTAACCTATGCGACGATGGACTGGAGGAGTCTAGCGATGAGGCCTCGTATGCTGGGGCCGAGGCTGGGGAGGAATCTACCCCATCGCCTGGGTCTCAGACCCCGGCAACCGACTAAGTTATGATATCTAGGCACCTTTTGGCTAGTGGTGGCTTTTGAATGTACATAGGGATAGGGATAGAGCCTTAGCTAACCGTTTTGGATGAAGAGTTAGCTACGTGTAAATTCCTTTTGATAGGCCTATCCTCGGGAGGATCTTTTGTGTACGTACGTGCTTTGGCCGTACTTGACTGACTGCTTGTATATATGTTTGGCTTGTATATATGTGTGCTTGTGATCTTGTTTGAAATGCATCGTTATGTGTTAAGTGAAAGTTTATTTGTTACTTACATGCTTTGTTACTGCTTTGGTTTAGTAATTTTGCCTAGACCAAGTATACCGTATGGAAGGAACACGGAGTGGACGGGGACGTGGGCGCGGTATTAGGCAACCCACACCAGTTAGAGAAACGGGGGAAGCTTCTACTGAACCGAATCCTGAACCCCAGATAAACCCCAATGTTCAAATAGCTGCTGCTATGCAGCAAATGACTAACCTACTCGCACAAGTTGTGCAACAACAGGGCCAGAACCCAAACCCTAACCCTGGAAACCCTGGCCATCATGTCGAGAGTGAAGATAGAGCGCTTGAGCGTTTTCAAAAGTTTTCCCCACCAAAGTTTATTGGGGGACCCGACCCTGACGTCGCCGAGAAATGGCTGGAGAAAATGGTTGATATATTCGCGGCCCTACACTACCCGGACGAACGGCAGGTCACTTTTGCCGTGTTTCAACTTGAAGGGGCTGCCCGTTCCTGGTGGAACGTGATTAGACAAAAATGGGAGCGAGAGCAGACTCCGAGAACGTGGGTGAACTTTATACGAGAGTTTAATGCTAAGTTTTTCCCTCCTCTAGTCCAGGAGAGGAAGGAGTACGAGTTTATCCGGCTCCGGCAAGGGGCTCAGACTGTGGCGGAGTACGAGAGTCAGTTTACCCGCCTGTCCAAATTCGCGCCTGAATTAATCATGACCGAGCAACGACGCGTGAGGCGCTTTATTCAGGGCTTGAACGTTGAGATCCAGAAAGACCTCGCGGCGGCTCAAATCACCACGTTTAGCGAGGCAATGGAAAAAGCCCAACGGGTAGAGAGTGCACGGCTGCAGGTCCGAAACTTCCAGGCTAAAAAGCGTGGTTTTCCTGGGAGTACGTCTGGACAAGGTGAGAAGAGCACTCCCTCCAAGTTTGGACGAGGAACTGGAGGTGGTCGTCATTCTGGGTCAGGCAGAGGGACTCCGTTCCGAGGTGGCCAAGCTGGGCGAGGACAAAGGGGAAACGGTCAGAGTGGCTCGGCTTCTGAACCTCGGGGTCCCTGTGGGCACTGTGGGAAGACAAACCACACCGAGGATAATTGCTGGAGGAAACTGGGTAAATGCCTGCGGTGTGGAAGTGCGGACCATCAACTAGCTACATGTCCGGTCCTGAAACAAGACGGAAAGGGGAGCCAACTACCGTCAAGGACCAATACTGGACCAGCCAAGGGAGACGGATCCAAACCAAAGGTGCCAGCTAGGGTATATTCCTTAGAGCCTCACCAGATCCCAGAGTCTTCCGAGGTGGTGGAAGGTACGATCCCTATTTTCCACCGCTTTGCCAAAGTTTTAATTGATCCTGGTGCCACTCATTCGTTTGTTAACCCTGATTTCATGTGTGGCATCGATATAAAACCTGCTAGCTTACCATATGACTTAGAGGTTAGTACACCTACGGGGAATCAACGTTTGGTGACTAGTATGGTTTATAAGGATTGTGATGTATGGGTAGGTGAGCGGAGGTTTTTAGGAGACCTGATTAGCTTGTCCATTAAGGGATACGACGTGATTCTAGGAATGGACTGGTTAGCCAAATATAACGCCCAACTGGACTGTAAAACGAAAATAGTTGAATTTCGCATTCCTGGCGAGGCAACCTTAAGGTTAGATATAAGAGGTAGGTTAGCCTCATCTGCTCTCATTTCGGGCATTCGAGCTAGGAAACTGATAAGTAGAGGGGCGCAAGGATATTTGGCCTTTCTGGTTAATACCCCTACGGATAAGTTAAAAGTGAAAGACGTGGCCATAGTGAGGGAATTTCCGGATGTGTTTCCTGATGAGTTAGTGGCTTTACCTCCGGAAAGGGAGATAGAATTTCGAATAGATCTTCTACCGGGAACTGCACCTATCTCGAAAACCCCTTACCGAATGGCACCTGCAGAACTTAAAGAGCTTAAGTTGCAATTGCAAGACCTTTTGGAGCGGGGATTCATCCACGAGAGTGAGTCTCCTTGGGGAGCTCCGGTCTTATTTGTGAAGAAAAAGGACGGAACGTTGAGGATGTGTATTGATTATAGGGGGTTGAACAACGTTACGATCAAGAACAAGTATCCACTGCCCCACATCGATGAGTTGTTTGACCAGCTGCAAGGAGCAGTGGTCTTCTCGAAGTTGGATCTCCGACAGGGATACTATCAGTTATTGATAAAGAAGGAGGACATCCCGAAAACTGCTTTCAACTCGAGATACGGGCATTACGAGTTCGCCGTTATGCCCTTTGGATTGACTAATGCTCCCGCCGCCTTCATGGACTTAATGCATAGGGTTTTTAAACCCTACCTGGACCGATTTGTCGTGGTGTTTATTGACGACATTTTGGTCTACTCTAAGTCACGCGGGGAGCATGAGGAGCATTTGAGAGTGGTGTTGCAGACATTGAGGGAACATCAGCTTTACGCCAAGTTTAGCAAATGCGAGTTTTGGTTGGAGAAAGTGGCATTTCTAGGGCACGTGATCTCTCATGAAGGTATTGCAGTGGACCCGGCGAAGGTTGAAGCTGTGACCAATTGGAAGAGGCCAGAAACTCCCACAGAGATTCGCAGCTTTCTAGGGCTAGCTGGGTATTACCGAAGGTTTATTAAAGATTTCTCCAAGTTAGCCTGACCATTAACTGACTTGACGAAGAAGCATGGCCAGTTTATTTGGAACGGCCGATGCGAAACGAGTTTTCAGGAATTAAAGAAAAGATTGACCATGGCTCCAGTACTGGTCTTGCCAAATGGAGTGGACGGGTTTGCAGTGTATGCGGACGCGTCGCGAGAGGGATTGGGATGTGTTTTGATGCAGAATCGGAATGTGATAGCTTTTGCCTCTAGGAAATTGAAGCTTCACGAGCAGAACTACCCGACTCACGACCTAGAATTAGCTGCAGTTGTTTTTGCACTGAAAAAGTGGAGGCATTACCTATATGGGGTGACCTTCGAAGTGTTTTCGGATCACAAGAGTCTGAGATACCTTTTCTCCCAGAAGGAGCTGAACATGAGGCAACGGCGATGGATGGAATTTCTGGAGGACTACGATTGTACAATCAACTACCATCCGGGAAAGGCAAATGTAGTAGCAGATGCCCTGAGTCGTAAAGTGCAAGTGGCAGGGCTAATGATCAAGGAATGGGATTTGCTAGAATCCGTGTGCGAGTGGAAACCCGGTCTGGGAAGCCATAAGGTAATATTTAGCAATGTAAGGGTGACATCCACTCTACTGGAACGTATAAAAGAGGCGCAAGGCGAGGATGTGATGGTACGGAAGTGGAGAGAGAAATTGGAGAAGGGAGAAACTACGTACTTTAATTTGAGTCCCGAGGGTATTTTGAATTATCGGAACCGAATCGTAGTACCAAAGGATGAATCGTTGAAAGCAGAAATTCTGGAGGAAGCTCATAGGTCTAAGTATACAATCCATCCGGGTAGCAGCAAGATGTATCAAGACCTGAAGGGAACTTACTGGTGGGATAATATGAAGAGGGAAATCGCGCAGTACGTGCAGAAATGTCTTATTTGCCAGCAAGTGAAGGCGGAGCATCAAAAACCATCGGGTCTATTACAACCCTTGGAGATACCCGAGTGGAAGTGGGAAAACATCACAATGGACTTCGTTTCCGGTTTACCGAGGACGCAAAGGGGACACGATGCCGTTTGGGTGATCGTTGATCGATTAACCAAGTCGGCCCATTTCTTGCCGGTGAACATGAAGTACTCAATGGACAAATTGACCCGACTGTACATGGACGAAGTAGTAAGACTACACGGTGTTCCTGTGAGCATCGTTTCCGATCGGGATCCACGGTTTGTGTCTCGGTTTTGGCAGAAGTTCCAAGAAACCCTGGGGACGAAACTCAACTTGAGCACTACTTATCATCCTCAGACGGATGGCCAGTCAGAACGGACGATTCAAACTCTCGAGGACATGCTACGAACTTGCATTCTGGACTTTGAAGGCAGTTGGGGTCAGCACATGACCTTGGTGGAGTTCGCGTACAACAATAGCTTCCATTCGTCAATTCAAATGGCTCCGTACGAAGCTCTCTACGGACGCAAGTGCCGCTCACCGATTTACTGGGACGAAGTAGGTGAAAAGAAAGCACTGGACCCGGCAACCATTCCCTGGATGGAAGAGGCTCAGGAAAAGGTCAAGTTAATTCGGCAACGACTTCAAACAGCTCAAAGTCGACAAAAGAGCTACGCGGATAATCGAAGGAAGGACTTGGAGTTTGAAGTTGGAGACTACGTATTCCTCAAGATCACACCCTTACGAAGTCTTACAGCGGGGAAAGGAAAGAAGCTTCAACCGCGGTACGTCGGACCCTACAAGATCCTTCAGAGGGTTGGAGCGGTCGCGTATCGATTGGAACTGCCATCCAGTCTTTCTCGAATCCATGATGTATTCCACGTCTCGATGCTAAAGAAGTACCATCCTGATCCATCCCATGTATTGCAACTGGAAGAGATCGAAGTAGATGAATCGCTTGCCTATGAAGAGAAACCGGTTCAAGTACTCGATCGAAAGGTCAAAGAGCTCCGAAACAAGAAGATTCCACTAGTGAAAGTGCTATGGAGAAACCACGGAGTGGAGGAAGCTACTTGGGAGATGGAAGAGGAAATGCGAGATAAATACCCAGACCTTTTCGAGAATTAAGGTGAGAAATTTCGAGGGCGAAATTCTTTTAAGGGGGGGAGAGTGTGAGAGCCCGTAAAACCCTAATATTTTCCTAGGGTTATTTCCCCTTTAATTGCATGTTTTCTGCATTTTCTGGCTTAGAAATATTCTCTTAGTGGATTTTATGAGCAGTTATAGTTTTAAGATGATTTTTCTAGCATTGGAGAAATTTTAGAAAATTAAGAGTAAATAGTGGACGTGGGACCCACTAGTGCGAAAAGTTCGGAAAAATTCGGCCAATAAGGTTAAGTTTCGGATACTGTTTAAAGTTTATCGGGTATTAAGAGATAAGTAGTGTGTGTGGAATGATTGATGTGAGAGAGAAAAGAAAGATAGGAATGCATTTATGAAGGTGACAAGTGTCACCTTCTTATTGGATGACTTTTAAGATTTACTATTCATAATTTTGACTTTTTTTGACCAAAGGTTAAATATCCAAAAATTCACCAAAAATCACCATTTTTCTCTTCCTTGTGGCCGGCTCTCTCTCTCTCAAAGAAGAAGAAAATTCCTCAACTCTCAAGCTTCCATAAGCTTCAATCTTCCATAAACAAAGGCTTAGACTAGATTCTACTCCATAAAAACTTGGCTTCTAGTGATAGTAAGTGTGTTGGTGAACTTTGTTTGAAGAGCAAAGGTGTTCAACCTCCCTCTCTCTCTTGATTTCTTGGTAAGTGTTGCTTGAACCCCTTACTACCTCTAATAATGGTTATATGATGCTTAGAAGTGGCTTGGGGTGTTGAATATGTGATTTACCCCTTGATTTGGCTTGTTTTGGTGAAGTTTTAAATTTATTGGGAATTTTTCTGGTTTAATATGAAATGAATGTTGTGGCCTTGTATGATGAATGGTAATGGTTGATAATGACTCTATGAGGTGTATTGGATAGGAAAATACAATCAATTTTGGATTTGGTGTGAAAAATGGAAAGTTAGGGTTCATGAACCCCCATTTCTGTCCGGTTTTAGATCACTGGGTTAGAGGCCGAATTTGACTTTGCTCAAAACATGAAAGTTGTAGGTATTGATGTGATGGAGATGCCTGTAAAATTTCAGGTCATTTGGATTAATGTGGAGTGAGATATGACAAAAATACTGTAGCTGTTCTGCTTTGGACAGAATGCGAAAACTGCGATAGTAATTGGCCATTTTGACTGGTATTGGTTTGGATTTTGGAGTTGGTGTCTTCTGACGAAATGTATCTGAGTGTCTTAGCTAACATATGCCTTTGGAATTTCGGCATTTGGACTTGTAAGGACTGAGATATACCGATTACAGTTTTTTGTATTTTGTGAACCTGTTTTAGGAATTCTGGGTTAGTATTTGGCATATTTGACCTAGTTGTGTTAAGAACTGGATTGAGTGACCTTCTACATTGTTGTAGCCCTGTTCCATAGCTTCAAAACGGTGGGTCTTACACCCCCAACCGATATTCGTAATGAGAGTTGTGCCATTACCGCATAATGAGTGTAAAACAGTTTTTCTATATGGGGGCCATGGCTAAGGCCATTTTCTAATTTCTGGTTTGCTATTATGCTCATGTATGTATATGAAACCCTACTGGGGTTGTGTTTAGCATTGCTATATGACTCGTTATCGAGTCTCATTGCATTTGTTGCTTGATTCTAGGGCGTGACGGTAGCTCACGACGCCTTGGTGACCGCGGTGTATGAAACACCATTTTCATACTTGGTGAGTATACTACTCACTTACTTGTTATAATGTGGCTTTGTGCTATGTGTATCTGATGCCTTGAAGGCTTACTTGGTTATTGGAAATGATTGAGGTGAGGGTGTACTTGATCGCCCTCACCCCTTGTGATTTTAGTTATGGCTATTGATTGTTTTACTGAAATACTGCACTGGATATATGAGATACTGCATTCCATTCATGGAAACTGATTTGGTGTCATTGGACGAGTATCCAATGGCTTTACTGCATTTATGAGCTCAACCCCGTATGGTAGTTAATTGGATCGAGCCGGCGAGGGCTTGGTCGTGAAAATTATCATGCCACGGGGACTGTACTGGGGAACCTTGTGGTAATGAGACCCTTGATTCCGGTAAACTCGAGTATTACCAAAAATATTACTGAATGGAGTGCGGGCCCGGTTGGGGTATGTTGGGTGGAAGGAATGGAAGTAAAGTGAGGTCTACGGTTTGGTACTTTTAACATTGACGGAGGGTCAATGAGGTTGGATCAAGATTGCAAGAGTGGAAATGGGCTCTTGAGAGCCGACCGTATCCTTTTACAGTTTTGCTTCATTGCTTATTTGAGCGCTTTAAATGAAAGTTCATTCTTATATGACTTTGATTGCTTACTGGGTAGTATACCACTGGGCTTTAGCTCATTCCGTGTTATTTGTTTTCCTTACAGGCAAATGAACACTTTTGGAAAGGTTATGATAGTTGAATGCAAGTCGAGCTCATGTACATGTATTTTGATTAGCTCCTTGAGGGTGTTAACCCTAAGTGTATAGTTTCCTTAATGAATGGCTTGTATTGGCCAAAATGCACTTGTATGATCTTATGAGATGATTTGTACGCCGATTGGATTGTAAATGCTGATTTCCAATGTATATATATGTTTGGACAATGTTTGGTTGGATTTCGGAGTGCCACGACTTTCAAGCGGAAAAGAAAAAATTTTGCCGAAGATGAACAGTGGCGAATCCGGCCAGGAATCCGGCCAGAAACTGGCCGGATTGCAGGCCGGATTGCCTGGGGAAAAATGGAACCCGGCCAGTTGCTCTCGGCCGGGTATCCGGCCAGTCAATCCGGCCGGATCTTGGCCGGATTGTCGGCCGGATTGTGATGGATGAGAAAAAAAAAAAAGAGGGGTTTTGGGATTTTGCTCTCGGCCCAGTATCCGGCCGAGAATCCGGCTGGAAATCCGGCCAGGTTCTGGCCGGATTCTGGCGGGCATTTTACTATTCATTTCGGCTTCGATTTTCGTTTTTTTTATTTTGCGATTTTGACTTGTTTGCGCGCAACGATATGTTCCGGAACGTTATAGACCGACGTAAACTGTACCGTTAGTCCTGGCGAGAGCTGGGCAAGCAGTCCGCTAACCCCTTTGGTTCGCCTTAGGGGAAGGTGGGGCTGTCACACACTCACGTGCACACTCTCACTTACACATTCTTGTCTTTTATTATTTTTTCAAACTCATGCCTTCACATTGCATACATGCATTCCATTCATTTGCATCCCACTCGCATTATTCGTGACTTCTTCGAAGGATCGTTATTGGGCTTCACAATTGATGTGATTGGCACCATTTAACCTTTGAAGAGAAATTTTCCCCAATACCCCTAGGTCTAGGGTTTGCATTCATGTAGTGCATCCAAATGTAATAAATTCTTTGGTTAAAACAAGAAAATCTTTGATTAAATCAACGCAACTAGCCTTGGCTAGATCGAAGGGGTGCCTTGGATTTTTATCCTTGCCTTCCCCTTCGTCAAATGTGACTCCCGAACCTTTTTCTTTGTTTGCGTGGACTAGGAGTCGTTCAAAAGGGTTTCTTACTTTTTTCCTTAAAAAATTCACTTTTTTGGGTGACTTGGTACACCCTAACTCTATACCAAGTGGCGACTCCATTTTTCATATAAAAAACCCTTTTTGAACTATTTTTCTTGGGTCAAATCGTCGCATTTTCAAAAGTCCCATTTAGACTCATTTTTATTTTTATCAAAAAATTCACTTTTTCCAATCACAAAAATACATTTTTTAAACCATTTATTTATTTATTTATCAAAAAATGGGGCGCGACAAGGCTTATTGAACATTATAAGTAAATATTTAAAACTAATGATGGATGCAAAGTGTGATATAAATTGATAACTTAGTTTGCAAAAATGAATTTAAATGAGTTTATAAAAAGTTAAAATAAATGAGTTATAAATGGATAATTAGGTTACCCAATTCATTTTTTGACTTATCTATTTATATCCATTTAATTAAATAGATTAACTCACTTATATCCATTACCCATTTTACCCAACTCAAACCTACTCAAGTCACTCATTTTGACACCTCTACGTACAACTGAGGAGGTCTAAATCTCCGTAGTGCTAGAGCAAGCTTTGGGGCTAGAGGTGCAAGAAGGCAAGCATACAGAGGGGACAGAGAGTTTCACCATGACTTTGAAAGATCTACTGGGTTGTCTTGGGCGGATGAGGTGGAGCTTGAGGAACCAACACCATCAGGGAACTACATCAAAACAGATATCTTTGACACTGAATACCTTGCTTGCTATGGCATCTGATGCAGATGAAGCAGCTAAGGCTTGTGACAATCCACTAAGTCGGGACAAAGGAAACGGTAAAATTGTGGAGCAGGGTGCCCACCAAGTGTTTGATAACCAAGTGTTTGATGGTTATCCAACAACTGGAAAATCAACACGATAGTCAACTAATCAGCTTGAAAAAGTAGATTTCTCTTAGGCTAAGACTTCTACTCTTGGAACGAATATTAGACAGTGGGCAAACTTATTCAAGTTTGGACCAAATATGCTAAAAGAGAAAATGGAGCTGCAATATTTTCAACTGGAATGTAACGAAGGAGAGGTCCAAGTAAACCCTCTAAACACCATCTTTGAAGAGGTTGATGCACGCTGGAAGGAATGCTTAGTGGGATACTTTATTGATGAAACTCTCCCCTATAGGGTTGTCAATTCTATTTCCCATAGGATTTGGGATAAATTGGGTCTTATAGAGGTGTTAGCCATTGGAAATGGGTTCTTCTTATTCAGGTTTGAAAGTAAAGAAAAATGTATGCAGGTGATGGAGATGGGACCTTAGTTTTTTGCTGCAAGACCATTGATTCTTCAAAAATGGCACTCCAAACTGAAATTGACAAAGGAGAAACATGAAAAGATTCCTGTTTGGGTAAAATTCTATAACATACCAATGCAAATGTGGTTTGCTCAAGGTTTTAGTTATGTTGCCTGTGCAATAGGTAGGCCATTGCATTTTGATTCCATTACTGAAAACTTCAAGAGGGCTTGCCTTTGCTCAGATCTATGTGGAAATAGATGCAGAACCTTTGGTGGGCTCTTTTGTTCTTAAAATTAATGAAGTCAATTTGTTAAGATCCGAGCTGAATATCAGCGGAAGCCTATGCAATGCAACTCCTGCAAAACTTTTGGTCACTCCTTTCCCCAATGTAGAGACTTCTAGGATCAACAAAAACAAACCCCTATTTTGATGAGTTCACATTCTAAGGATATGGAAAAGAGTCAAAATTCAAGTGCAACTTCAGCCGATGCTATGTTGTCTGAAATAGAATTGGTTGTCCATAAAATTGTTGATGGGACTGCGATGTCTTTTTATACCAAAGTTCCTAAAGTAGAGTTGGATGAACATGATATAGCTGTTGAACTGCAACAAAATCAACCCAAGGATTCTTCATATGATAATTCCATTATGGAGCTAAATGCTGTTGATGTGGAAGTTATCGAGGAACTTGAAATGTTTTGTGCTGATTAGGATGAGATCATAGCTAACTTCAAGAAGAGAAATGCAAAGAAGAAGAAGAAGAAAAATAAGCATTCGCCAGAAGATGGTGCAGGGGACATCCCCTGCCAAGGGTAATCAATATTAAACCTTATCCCAACTTTTTGTCTATGTATATTGGATGCTAGAATGTTAGAGGATTGAATAAATCTATCAAACAAAAGAAAGTTAGGCCTTTTTTTGGAAGATAATAATATTAGGTTAGGAGCCTTTTTGGAAATAAAAGTGAAAGTTGTGAATAAAGATAAGATCTCAATGGCAGTTGCTCCCTCTTGAAGGTATCTTTATAACTACAGTTGGTCTTCTCTTGGTAAAATTTGGGTGTATTGGGACCCAAACTTTTTGAATGTCTTTTGTATTGGCTCCTTGGACCAAGTCATACATTGTAAGATAAACTCAATGAATAATGACTTTAGCTACATTATATCTTTTGTCTATGGAGACAATGACTTACAAACAAGAAAGAGCTTTGGCAGGACATAGTAGGCTTTGCTAGACTGATGCACTCTACTCCATGGATAATAGTAGGAGATTTCAATGCTATCAGGTTTGGATATGAAAGATGCAGGGGTTCCATTGATTGGCCACAGTACATGAATGATTTTAATAACTATTGTATTGAAACTAATTTAGAGGATTTGAACTACACAGGGATGTAGTTTACATGGTGTAATAACTGGCAAGATGAGAATATTATTTATAAGAAAATTGAAAGAGTATCAGCTAATGAGAGCTCGTGCAGGCATTTTCCCTTCTCTAAAGCTTGTTTTTCACTTAATCATGCTAAAATCCTTGTGAAAATCCTTCCAAAATGCCAAGAGTCAAGAAGCCCTTTAAATTCTTTAATTTTTGGATTGAAAATGAGAAGCTTATGTTTTTAGTATCAAGAACATGGAATATTGATGTTCAAGGTACTCCCGTGTTTTGTATCTATCAGAAATTGAAAATGATGAAGTAGGAGTTGAAGAAGTTCAACAAAAAGGAATATGGTGACTTATCTAACAAAGTGTTGGAGGCAAAAAATGAACTAGAGGCCATTCAAAGTTAGATTGATAACCATCTCAGGGACAAGTAATTGCTTTCCAAAGAAAAATTGTTGGTAAAGAAGTATAGAGAACTTCATGGTAAAAATCTCGAAGTATAAAGAAGTTACTTATATGGTAACTTCTATATGAAAAAATCTCGAGCTTCATGGCTGAATCTTGGAGATTAGAATACAAGTTTCATCTTCAAAAGGGTTAACCAAAGAAATCAATGTAATAGAATAATATCAATTGCTAGGAAAGATGGGACACGAGTAGAAGATTATGATGAGTTGGAAAGGGAAGTTATATTCTACTTTCAGTAATTGCTCGATCCACCACAGATGCATATTGATGAAGCTCCTGTTGATTTGTCTCTTTTTGTTGCTAAAGTCCTCAACCAAGGCCAACAGAGCTACTTGATGCGGGAGGTTACTGCTGAAGAAATTCAGTATAGCTTGTTCTCTATTGCTTATGGAAAGGCTCTTGAGCCTTATGGTTTCAATGGTAAGTTTTTCAATCATGCTTGGCGTATTATTGGGGAAGAGGTAACAAAAGCTATTATCTCTTTCTTTAGAGATGGTAAACTCGTAAAGGAAATTAACTTTACTATCATAACTTTGGTTCCTAAGGTCCAGAACCCTTTCTTTTTATTTGATTATAGGTCGATCTCTTGTTGTAACACTTTGTATAAGTGTATTACAAAGATTATTGCAAATAGAATCAAAGAGGCTTTGCCTTAGTTGATCAGTCTCTCACAATCTGCTTTTGTTCTTGGGAGGAAAATTGTTGACAATGTATTGCTTGCATAAGAACTATTGAGAAACTACCACAGCGATGCAGCTAGTCCATTGTGTACAATTAAAGTTGATTTGCATAAAGCATATGACACTGTAAAATGAAGTTCCTAGTTCCAAATCCTAGAGGTGAGGGGTTAAGAATGAAGTTCCAAATCAAGAAGGTTAAGAAGATGGATACTAATAGATGGCTATAAAGGCTTTGGTTATTACCAGAGAACATTTTCTCAAGTTGAAATTTTAGTGGTAGCTGTGCTACTTCTTTTGTATTCAGTGCACAAAGTGTCTCAGACTACCGTGAGATTAAGCATCATATGTAAGTAGTGTAAGTTAGAATTGTTGATTTGAAACATATCTTGTATGTTAGTTTGGTTCTTGGGTACTAATAAATTCTTACTTACCCAAAAATGAATGTATACAACTCATACATATATTTTTAAAAATCCGAACAGAAGAAGATGATAGATATAAGGAGATGAAAAATAGAGAAAAAGAAGAGGAAGTGGTTATAAAGGGAGAAAGCAAACAAATAGAAACCGTAAACTGCAATTATGGAGTCCGCTAGAGAACCAGAGATGAGAAGAAATTGGCAAGGAAGAGTGATTAACTACTTACTACTTAATAGGGCACCATGACAATTAATGGACTTACTAGTTGATGTGCCCCTGCGCTTTGCGCGAGGTTGCCCAGACAATGTTTCTGCAATGGGGTTAGTTTGTTAGTTTTGCTGGAACTCATGAATAAATTGTATTTACATTGCAGAAGATACTGCATTGGCAAAAATAGTATTTACATGCCTAGCCTTGACAAAAGTACTGTATCTATGGCCAGGATAGTGTTGATAAAAAATTATATCTATATTGTGGTTATATATATATATATATATATAACCATTACTTGGACAAAAGATTCTATCTACATTGTGGTAGAACTTTATGCTTCCACATTTACTTAGTTTTTGCTTGTTTTGCTGAGGTGTTGTTGGTTGGTGATGTCTTTCTCTTTGGGCTTTGATTGATTGGCTGTGTTCCTTCTATGGTTGGCAAGCTTGGCTCATATGAACTAAAGGCAGAAAAAGTAGTTGCATCAGATGTGTCTCTGGATTGAGTTGGATTTTTTACATGTTGAAGAGGATGGTTTGTCTTGAAGTTGTTGAGCTTCTTCGTACTACATAGTTCGTGCTTTAGATGATGATCCTTCCTCTTCAAGTGATGTCTCGGTAATCGGAAAGCACGCAATTATAGTATACTTTGTAACTGGCGTTTCCCAGTGGATGAGTGAATTCCTCACTTGAAGGCAAAAGACGTGATCTGCTAGTCTTCCGTTCATACTTGCAATATCTAGTTTTTCATTTTGCTATAATATATCTTTGTATTAGTGAGTTTTATTCATTCCATTAGCGAAACAACTATAGATATTGTTGTATATAAGCATAGTCTTGCTTTTTGCTCCTTGAGCATTATGTCATTTGTATTGATTTATAAAATATGTTGAGCATTTTGATCTTCAATTATTGCAGTGAAGATGCCAGATATGTCAGACACATGAACCAGGAATCTTAACCCGTATTGTCAATGGTGTACAATTTGGTTATGTATTTATATTAGATATTTGATATTATAATCATTAGATGATAATAGGTAGTTATCTGGGTTGTGGTCTTAGAAATGTTATGTTATAGTGGCGATAGGTGAACTAGAAGTTTGCAAGTGCACCAGTTAATTTTCTGTAGTTTTGTGTTGGGCAAGTGAGACAGTATAGGTACCGCTGCAAATATATTATTCTCAGAGTTGCTCAGATCCATACAGGCTTTGGCTATTAATTGAATAGAAGTTGTGTAATTTTCCTGTTCATTAGAAGTATTTGTCAATATAAAGTTGATAATAGAATGTGCACAGAACTTTTTGTGTACCAGATATGGGGTGTTGGGGATCTCATTGACTTGGCGAATCTTTTCTTCTAGAGGTGGCTTGATTGTCTAGTGAAATTCGTCATAGAGAGTTCCAGGCATTACTCCTTGAATATATGTCATATTTGCATGTATCCTGTGATATAGAAAATGAAAAATATGATTATACAATTGCAAATAAATGGATCATTTTGAATATTGCATTTTTTATGGAATGAGTTAAAGGGAAAGAGAAAATATGATGTACCAATCTTTCAATAGCATTGCTTGTGGAATTTTTGGATTAAGGATGATAGAAGTTTTTGCCTAAGTCTCTAGAGACATGATTGTAATATGAAATATTTGCAAAATTAAGTTTTGAATTTTGGTCAAAGTAAAAGTAGGTCTATAATTGCTAATATCTGGTAGTTACCACGATATGAGCTAACTTTGCCTCTAACATTGATGGGGATTGGATTGTTGTTCAAAATGCTCAGTAGATATGGAGCTTCTACGTCCAGAAATTCTTGCCACATGGTGAAGATCATTGGTTTTTGCTTGTGTAAGACATGTAGGACATAGTTATGTCATTATAAGTTAGTGTAACTGGTTCCTTGGTGTTGCCTAAGTTGGATACTTACTCTTCATGTAAGACAACAAATTCTTGAATTGATGTATTTCCTATTCATCGCGATATAATTCGATGAGGGAGAGCCCCAACTGCTATGCATAGTATAGCTGTAAAAGTTGTAGTTAGTCTCAGTAAATAATAAGGTATTAATAATGTATTATATTTGATAGTAAAGATTGGAAAGTACTTATTGAATCTCTTTCATTGTTGATATACTTATAAAAATCTGCAAATGGAGTCAAAGAGTAGCACTCATCAACTGCGTATCGATCTTGCTGGTTGACAGGCTGGATAAAAGTGTTTCTACGCAGAGTTAATTGGTACTTTGACGTAGCAACTTTGTAGTTACCATTTGTTATCTCTTCAACCTCTGCATTTGCTATATAGTATGTATCATAAAGATGCAAGATTTCATTGATTGCTTCTATTTCTTTTGTGTAAGCAATCGCTTGAATTGTATTTTTCGACAATATTGAAATAATTTAATGTTTCCTATTAGCATAGATAAATTAAATTATAAAGGGTTGATGAATGAATTTATTTTAGAACTATAATTACCTCACTGTCCATGAAGGCATATCGTTGGAATGTTATGTAGTCATCTTTGCTTCTCCGGATTGGTGTTTTTTTCTATCAATATTAACTTTGCAACCCGTCTGTTGTTATGGAGATTATTTGACTGAAGGAATGCAAAGGCTTTCAATTTCATTGCAATGGGAAAAAAAGAAAGTTATAAAGTATGTGTAACTATTTATTGGGGTAAATATTGAAGCTGAATATGTGGCCAACAAATCACCAAATAGGAAGATAAATAAAACTCAGTACCTAAACCAAGCAAAGTTTTATGTTCACTATTTCGCATATTATTGTAATTGAACATCTTAATAGGTGTATAAAACCACAAGAGACAACAAAATTCTTAGCTGAACAACTATAAAGGTAGATGATGTACAATTAATAATCAAATTCTATGTCTAACATATATAAGAGAATAGAATACATAAACAACTATTTACTTGCAAAAATATGAAAGCAAATAATATAGTATTGCTAATACTAGTGTGCGTCAAAATAGGAAGAAAGTCAATGTTAGGAAACAGCGATTCATGAAAGTATTTCTTCATAAACAACATTTTTGGTAATATTTGTACTTGTTAGTGGTAAGTATGGTGGCCTAATGAGAATTTTAATATTATTAGCTGTTGTTGCTCTTGATGGAGCAACATATAATTGGCCGTGAGAGAAGACTGGTTCTTTTAAGTATAATCCAACATAGTCAAGTGTCTGTCCTTGAGCTTTGTTGATTGTCATGGCGAAGTATAATCAGAGCAAAAACTGAGTTCTTTTAAATGGGACAGAAGCAAACTAATCATCTGAGACTTGTAGAGGAATTCTGGGAACGAAAACCATTTTACCTGCAAAAGAACCGAATGCTATTTCTACTCGAATTACATTATTGGTGAACTGCTTGCAAATCAAACATGTTCATTAGATAAGCCTTCAGTGAGATTAATATTTCACAAGAGCATGACTGGGGCATTTTCCTTCAATATGAGTTCATGCAAGGGCAGTCCATTGGTTTTAGTGAGTGCAACAAATCTGATCCTGGAAATCAAATGAAGATTCTAAGACCTTACTCTCTCAGTTCCAGGAAACTTTTGAATCAGTCTATGATTGATTTCATGAACAAAATCATTCCTGGTCAGTAGAATAGCTCTGTTTAGTATCACTGAGGGATCTGTAGTAGCACAATCAATCTGCAGAAATACAAAGTTGAATAATGTGTTGATCGAAGTATCATCATCAACAAATGGAATGTTCATTGAATTTGGTATTTGAATTTGATCTACATCAACTGTTTCTTCAGTTCCATTCCCAACTCTGAGCAAGAATTTGGAAACCTCTGGATCATATTTTGCTGTAGGTGTATCTTTTGAAATTTCTTCTCAAATGGTGACATTGTAAGAGATGTTTTTATGATTTCATCTCTTGTACCATGTGTAATAATTGGTAGTGTATGGTGAAAATCACCATTGAAAACAACAACCTTTCGACCAAATAAAGCAGGATTAGTCATGATATCTTGCAACATTTTGCTAAACACTTTGATTGAATTTCTTTTCACTATTGTTGCCTCATCCCATATATTGAGTTTTGCATCTCTAATCAATTGAGCAAGTGTAATTTGTTTACTAACATTGCAAGATATGTTTTTATTATCGTGAATAATAATTTTGAACCTTGAATGGACAGTACGACCGCCTGGCAAAATAGATGCTGCTACACCTGATGTAGTAGTAGCTAAAGTTGTGAGGACCCGAAAATTTTCTTATTTTATCTCATATTACTGGCTTATCTAAATGTTTATTCACCTGTTTTCTCTGAACAATTTATTTCAACCCTCTTAAATTCATTTTTATGGAACCATGTCTTATTTATACTTTTAAAATGTCTCGCTAACAAATTTAAATTTTTCGAAGGCTCGTTTATTAAGGAATAACAAATACACACCTTCGAGATGATAGTCGATTTGAGAGTACAATGATTTTGGAGAATTAAGGATGATCAATAGGGGACTAAGAAGAGTTAATTGAGAGATTATGTGATAGCCTCACCTCCCCCTAAGGCGAACCAAAGGGTTCGACGGACCGCCTGCCCAACTCTCGCCAGGACTCACTCACTCACTACAATCCTCAAATAAATTACAATACACATATCAAATATTACATCAAATTCTCCATGAATTTACATATCATAATGAAGCAAATACTAATTCCCAAGCGTAGAATGTACACATACATTCGTTCAATTCCAAACTTTCAAACAATCCCAACTATTACACAAGATGAATCTAAAACTCCAACTGTACAGGAGATAATCCATCCAGTCACACAAAGATGTGACGCCCCCACTTCTCCCTAAGGCGAACCAAAGGGTATCCGCGGGACGCCTGCCCAGCTCTCGCCAGGACTCACTACAATCCATCATTCAAGAGCTCGAAATACTATAAGTAACTTCAATACATAATTAAAGTACTTCCAATATCTTACACTTACAACTATGCAGCTTCAAACTTAAATACAACCCAACGGAAAAGGGTACAATAGCCATTCGTTATAATGTAAAATTAAAGTCTTCAAAAGAAAACAATCTAGTACTACTCACGAGCACCCTTGTTCTCGAATCCTGTAAAAGAAAACCACAACGTGGGATGAGCTACACAGCCCAGTGAGGTTCCAAGATACTCTAACAGTTCAAATAAATCAAGTAAATTGGGCATATCATATGCATGGTTCAAGGTTACACAATGGCATGTTATCATGAGGTGATAATCATTGTACGGGTAATTTGAGACATTATCATGGTATGAGACATTTATCATGAGACAGTTATTATGGTTCAAGACATTGGCATGTATAGTTCACGAGTGATTGGAGCTTATTACAGGCATAGCACAGGATTTCATATTGGCATTTTAGCATGAAACAACTATCATGATACCAGGTAAACATATACTGTAGGATACGGTGTTCCAGTGGAACTCTGTCGGTCATCTACACCTTATGACTTCCGGATCCCCTCGGTTTGACTGGCCATCACCTTATCCCTCCAGTGGTAATACTTGAGTATACCAAAATGGTGGTTCAGGGTTCCAACCTACCCGACCGAGCCCAGTCCTGGCTCGAGTAGGTCAGTAACCAAGGGCAGGGACCAAGTTCAGCTTAGAGCTTACAACATGCACAGGTAATCAAGTAATTCGACAAAAGGTAAAATTCATCATTTGAGTAGGTCGAGTGAGGTAAAGTACACACTCGCCTAACAATGATGGACAGCTTCATATAACATGTGTTTCATGATAATCAAATAATCAAGTGGATATTTAGCACGTAAGCACGTAAGCAATTCAAGTTGATTTCATGGAAGCATGTAATTCACGGATATCGAATAGTCATGTAGATTGGAAATCATGTGAGCAAATAGTCAAGTAATCAGGTAGTCATGTGGGTTGGTAACGGTTCACGGTTAACGGTTAATGGTTGACGGTTGAGTAGTGACGGTTAATTGACAGGCATTTGTCATATGAATAGGCCATCATTGGCCGTTATCCCATTTTTACCATGTGAGAGTCGGGGAGATTCACTCCAACGACGTATGCAATCATAGCATACCAAGTCATGTTATTCGAGCATTTCCAAACATGAGTTATTCATCTCAAAAGAGAACGAGTGCGATAAAGTACACACTCGACTCCATTTTTCAAAACCGAGTAGGCTAAGCAAGCAATCTAGCAAGTTAAGCATGTATCGAGTTCATATGGTCATTTGATATGGTTAATCGTTTAACCAATTCATGTAGATATACAATGCAAGTATACATTCCTTAAATAGGCACGAGTATGGTAAATACTTAACACATAGTACTTAACACTTAATAATCATGAAATGAGCATGTCCTAGTCTTATTCAATTACGTATTCCTATATGGAATACTCACCTAGTCAAAACAAGCGAGTAGTTTTCAAACAAGCGTTTAGGTGTCCGCTCCGAGTTCCTCTTGGAGATTCCCTCGAGTGCCTGAGTAAACAATAATCAAGTACCACTCAATATCACTACGAATCTCTAATTATCGAGGAAGATTGTACGCTACTGCAATCTAAGGAAATCTTATGAGAATGAACCTCAATTACTCGGAAATCGAGGTTCAAGAGGAGTTTCTTAAAGTACATGAGCAATCGAGTTTTCATTTTTGGAAATCAAGTATAAAATGTTCAAGTAATATCGAAGGAATAAGGAGTATTTGAAAACTCCCTTCCCTTGGAATTCGGAAAGTTTTCAGGTTTGATACGATACTTTGAAAAATCGTATCTCCCATTCTACATGTCAAAAATTGGAAAACTTGGTACCATAGGAAACCTATTTGAATGTACTAAAAGTTCTTAGAAGACACCTTTCCATGAATGTAAGTGAAAGGTACTCAAATTTTGGCTCAAAGTTGGTAACTTGAATTACCAAGACAGATTTAAGTTGGTTTTCGGCCAACTTTGGAAATTCGGTAAAATTCACTTGGTTTGAACTAACCTTTGAAATTTGGAAATCAATTAGTGTTGCAATCCAAGAGTATAACAAAACAAGCGGAATGAGAAATGGAGTTTCGAGCACCAAGATATGGTAATTCAAAGTTAGTGAAAATGTGAAACTGTTACGTAAATTCCAGGTTTAATTCACAACTTTGGGACTTTGATTGAACATCGAAATGGACTCAAAATGGCACCAAATTTGGCAGTATTATCCTACCATATAAGGTCTATTCTTCTACCAAATTTCGTAGGAAAATTCATTCGTAAAGTTGGTTAACGAAATCACTAAAGTCCCAAGAAGTTCCTCGGCAAATCTGTCTTGGACTTCCGTTTTTTCCATTTTCAAAACGTTTGGCCAATAAAACACCTCAAACATGGTTCATTTCAGTAGATAATGTCTAAGGTACATTTGATAGGTGATTTATACCAAGAAGCTTCGGAAAACAAGTCCCAAATCATTGTTAGTTACAAATCTGTCCAAGTGGAAAATTCTATCACTGTAGCAGTTTCAAACTTTGGCCACAACTCACTCAATTCAACTTGGAATTGGGCGTGGTTAATGGCATTGGAAAGCTCTCTCACAAAGCTAAATTTTCTCAGAAGAAACCATTTTCAAATTCCATTCACAAACAGCTCGTTTTTGAGCATCAAGAAGCAATTTCTGTCCTGTCTCCTGGAGAGCAACGAAATAGGACAGTGATTTTCAATCGAATGGTGTGGCTCACTCAAGTGGAACCAGAATGTGAAATTGGTACCAATGGAAATCTAGTTTCCAGTGCCGCAAACGGCACTTGATTTTGACATCGGAACAAAGAGTTATGGCCGATACAAAATGACTGCCTGGGCAATACGGGATTCATTTTCCAGTTTTGCTAACTTTGGAAATCAACTCATTTG
The DNA here is from genome assembly GCA_036785865.1 of Coffea canephora. NCBI lineage: Eukaryota > Viridiplantae > Streptophyta > Magnoliopsida > Gentianales > Rubiaceae > Coffea > Coffea canephora. Next base: position 34,295,730 of record CM071922.1, on the reverse strand, counting down.
ACCAACCAAATCATGTTATTTTTCGATGAAATTTTGTACACACTCACACTAACATGTAAACAATATAATCAAGTCATTAGAGCTTCAAAAGTTTGCACAAAAATGGTCGGACAAGGCAGGGGTAAAACGGTCACTTTTGCTTCTTGCACCCAACGAAGTTTCTATCAATTACACACCATTAATCCATCATTTTAACCACTAAACCAACAATATATCCACTATCAATCATCAAATCAGCAACAACCCAAGAGTGGGAGTTCATAGAGCCCACTTTCACATTTTATACCATAAACAAGACTACCCACATGATTATATAACCTTATATGTGCAATATATCTTACAAAAACTAAGATCTATGGGTTGGATGATTTGCTACCTTCTTGGATGACTAGATCAGAAATTTTGGTCACTCTTTGCTCCAGAAAACCGTGGCTTTTCAGCTCCCTTTTGCAGCTCAAAATACTCCTCAAGTGTTATACTAAGTGTGGGTGAAATTTGAAGTGAATTAGAGAAGATTTGGTGAAGATTTGATGGAGGAATTTGAAGAACTCTTGAGCTATTTTTCTTGCTTGTTGTTTGGCCAGATGAGGGAGCAAGAGAGAGAGTGTGATCAGATTTCTAAGCTTCCAAGAGAAGACATTAACTTGTGGCCTCAAATCACCCATTATTCAACTCACATTAGGGTGCATTTGGCGCGATTAGGGCTCGATTTTTTCGCGCGTTTGGTTCACCAGTGCACTAAACCTCTAATGCATTTATATTCATGTAGATAATATTCACTCTTAATTATCCCGAAATAAGGGTCTAAAGTCCCTCAAATAAAGTCACGCGTGTGGAAACGTGTACCGTCAATTTTATCGCTATAACGCGAAATCTCCGAGAAATTCTTATAACGACCGTACTACTAACCATCACTTGAGTATTTAAACATTAAAATGTCGATTTTAGGTCCATTGTACATGTCTCCAATATTTCAAGCCTATTGTACTCTCAATCAGTCAAGATTTCCAAAGACGTGTTCACTATTTTCACTAAACGAGCTTCCAGAAATTAATTTTTGAAATAAGTCATTTTAAAAATATGAAGAAACTATATTTCCATGTAATTAAGTCTCAAGAGCTTAGAAAATAATATTCGGAGTAAAAGGCCAAATAAATAATTAAATAAGCTAGAAATAGGAGATTAAATAAGTAATTTTTTGCGAGTTCTCACAACCTCCCCTCCTTAAAAGAATTTCGTCCTCGAAATTCATACCTTCTGTAATCTCAGACAACTCTGAACCGTGTGGTGTGTTCATGTTATGCGTTCTTTCAGATGCCATTGGTCGGTTTCTCCTTCCATTGACTTGTCGAGAGACAGTTCCTTTTCCTTGTTGAGCAGTAGTTTCTCGTGGATACCTCCTTGAACAGTCATGAACTTTATGGTTGGTACTCCCACACCCCATACACTTTCATCCCTTTAGCCAACAGTTTTCTTCAGTGTGATTCGTCCTTCCACAATATCCACAAGTCGGACGAGGTGTGGAGACCTGACTTGCTTGCAAGGTTTTCTTTGACTGCATTTGTCCTACTGGAGCTCTTCGAGACGTAGTCCCTTTTGGTTCCTTTATCATGAGTGGTGCAGGAAGTGATAGTCCTACTCCATCCACTCCTTTTCTAACTTTGGGTGGTGGTCCATTTTCTCCTAGTGTACTGTTAGATGCATCTCTTTTCCTTCCTTGAAAAGCTCTCAGTTGAGATTTTGTGCTTTTTACTCTTTGTGCTTTTTCGAGAGCGTCACTAAATGTTTCAACCTGTGCTGCGGCAAGGGCATCTTGGATTTTCAAATCTAATCCTTGGATAAACCGTCTTATTCTCTTCCGTTCAGTAGCCATCAATTCTGGGGCATACGTAGATAATTTCGTAAAGCGTGTTTCATACTCAGCTACGCTCAAAGTTCCTTGACGAAGCTTTATAAAATCATCTTCTCTCTTTTCTTGGACAAGTGGAGGAAGAAATTTCTCATTAAATTCACGTACAAAATTTACCCAAGTCCTTAGGGTTTGATCCCTTTCCCACTTGTTTCTTATAACATTCCACCATGCTCGGGCTGCTCCTTCAAGTTGAAATACAGCAAAGGTGACTTGTCTCTCCTCTGTGTAATCCAAGGCATCGAATATATTTCTTATATTCTCTAACCAATTCTCAGCCACCTCTGGATCAGGCCCTCCAGCAAACTTGGGCGGAGAAAATTTTTGAAACCGCTCTAAAGCTCGATCCTCCCCTATTTCTTGGTTTCCACGTTGATTTCCTTGTCCAACACCTTGACCTTGTTGAGCTACTAAGAGCTCTAAGATATCCGTCATGCGAGTTAAAACTTGTCCCATTTGGTCATTTCCTCTCCCAGCACTTAGCTCAACGTTTTGATCAATATCGGACCCATTAGCTACTCTTTCATTTTGGGGTTGTCTAGGTTGACGTCCCTTTCGTTGTCCTCTAGTTTCCATGTTCACAACTAATCTATACGCACATGCATAACCCTCACACTTAGTTAAAATTGAACTATACTCATATACCAGTAGCAACATTTAAAGGAAAAGAAATCACATATACAAATATCATTATCACTATGCAAGTAAACACAAACTAAAGTTCATTAAATCATAAAACAAGTTATGGCCAAGTAAAGTTCATACCAAGTCAAAGTCAATAACAAAAATAAACAAGTGATTATCACAAGTACATTCATCTCTAAGGCGCAAACTCTTAAGTTCTACTCCCATCGTCTCACTATAAAAGATCACAAGTAGAGATTCACTAGATTAATTGGAACTAGACGATTCTCATTCCCTAACATGCTCGATTTCAATCCCAACACAAGGATCTTTTGAGTTACAATTTTCTAGCTTCCACTCTTAATTATTGTACCATCTTAACCAAACAATTATTGGTTTCCTGTAATCATTCACATGAAATATCGATTCATTCTTATTCCCCACAAATGGAGATCTCAAATCCTTGGGATTGCCCTCAACTCTCAAGTACTCGGGTACAAGAATCCGAAATAAGGTAATTCACAACTCGAGCCGGCCGGTCCCAAGAGTAAATCACCACATTCGAGATTCCTACCCAACATACATATCAAATTCCCTCCAATTATCAAGATAAATGTTTTACAACCTATAACATTCATGATTCACAACTTACATTTCTAGAAGGGCACTTAAGTCTTTACTCAATCACATAGTAAGAACCATAACACCACTTGGCCCTATCTTGCTCCTTTGTAAAGACCACGTGAAGTGGCTCTAAATTTCATCGCTACAAGCAATCATTTAACTTTCAGAATAGTCCCAAAGTCCGGCATCCTAAACACTTAAGCCTAAGATACACTATAAAGATCTGAAGCCTAAGCTCTGATACCAACTGTGACGCCCCCACTTCTCCCTAAGGCGAACCAAAGGGTATCCGCGGGACGCCTGCCCAACTCTCGCCAGGACTCACTACAATCCATCATTCAAGAGCTCGAAATACTATAAGTAACTTCAATACATAATTAAAGTACTTCCAATGTCTTACACTTACAACTATGCAGCTTCAAACTTAAATACAACCCAACGGAAAAGGGTACAATAGCCATTCGTTATAATGTAAAATTAAAGTCTTCAAAAGAAAACAATCTAGTACTACTCACGAGCACCCTTGTTCTCGAACCCTGTAAAAGAAAACCACAACGTGGGATGAGCTACACAGTCCAGTGAGGTTCCAAGACACTCTAACAGTTCAAATAAATCAAGTAAGTTGGGCATATCATATGCATGGTTCAAGGTTACACAATGGCATGTTATCATGAGGTGATAATCATTGTACGGGTAATTTGAGACATTATCATGGTATGAGACATTTATCATGAGACAGTTATTATGGTTCAAGACATTGGCATGTATAGTTCACGAGTGATTGGAGCTTATTACAGGCATAGCACAGGATTTCATATTGGCATTTTAGCATGAAACAACTATCATGATACCAGGTAAACATATACTGTAGGATACGGTGTTCCAGTGGAACTCTGTCGGTCATCTACACCTTATGACTTCCGGATCCCCTCGGTTTGACTGGCCATCACCTTATCCCTCCAGTGGTAATACTCGAGTATACCGAAACGGTGGCTCAGGGTTCCAACCTACCCGACCGAGCCCAGTCCTGGCTCGAGTAGGTCAGTAACCAAGGGCAGGGCCCAAGTTCAGCTTAGAGCTTACAACATGCACAGGTAACCAAGTAATTCGATAAAAGGTAAAATTCATCATTTGAGTAGGTCGAGTGAGGTAAAGTACACACTCGCCTAACAATGATGGACAGCTTCATATAACATGTGTTTCATGATAATCAAATAATCAAGTGGATATTTAGCACGTAAGCACGTAAGCAATACAAGTTGATTTCATGGAAGCATGTAATTCACGGATATCGAATAGTCATGTAGATTGGAAATCATGTGAGCAAATAGTCAAGTAATCAGGTAGTCATGTGGGTTGGTAAACGCTTCACGGTTAACGGTTAACGGTTGACGGTTGAGTAGTGACGGTTAATTGACAGGCATTTGTCATATGAATAGGCCATCATTGGCCGTTATCCCATTTTTACCATGTGAGAGTCGGGGAGATTCACTCCAACGACGTATGCAATCATAGCATACCAAGTCATGTTATTCGGGCATTTCCAAACATGAGTTATTCATCTCAAAAGAGAACGAGTGCGATAAAATACACACTCGACTCCATTTTTCAAAACCGAGTAGGTTAAGCAAGCAATCTAGCAAGTTAAGCATGTATCGAGTTCATATGGTCATTTGATATGGTTAATCGTTTAACCAATTCATGTAGATATACAATGCAAGTATACATTCCTTAAATAGGCACGAGTATGGTAAATACTTAACACATAGTACTTAACACTTAATAATCATGAAATGAGCATGTCCTAGACTTATTCAATTACGTTTTCCTATATGGAACACTCACCTAGTCAAAACAAGCGAGTAGTTTTCAAACAAGCGTTTAGGTGTCCGCTCCGAGTTCCTCTTGGAGATTCCCTCGAGTGCCTGAGTAAACAATAATCAAGTACCACTCAATATCACTACGAATCTCTAATTATCGAGGAAGATTGTACGCTACTGCAATCTAAGAAAATCTTATGAGAATGAACCACAATTACTCGTAAATCGAGGTTCAAGAGGAGTTTCTTAAAGTACATGAGCAATCGAGTTTTCATTTTTGGAAATCAAGTATAAAATGTTCAAGTAATATCGAAGGAATAAGGAGTATTTGAAAACTCCCTTCCCTTGGAATTCGGAAAGTTTTCAGGTTTGATACGATACTTTGAAAAATCGTATCTCCCATTCTACATGTCAAAAATTGGAAAACTTGGTTCCATAGGAAACCTCTTTGAATGTACTAAAAGTTCTTAGAAAACACCTTTCCATGAATGTAAGTGAAAGGCACTCAAATTTTGGCTCAAAGTTGGTAACTTGAATTACCAAGACAGATTTAAGTTGGTTTTCGGCCAACTTTGGAAATTCGGCAAAATTCACTTGGTTTGAACTAACCTTTGAAATTTGGAAATCAATTAGTGTTCCAATCCAAGAGTATAACAAAACACGCGGAATGAGAAATGGAGTTTCGAGCACCAAGATATGGTAATTCAAAGTTAGTGAAAATGTGAAACTGTTACGTAAATTCCAAGTTTAATTCACAACTTTGGGACTTTGATTGAACATCGAAATGGACTCGGAATGGCACCAAATTTGGCAGTATTATCCTACCATATAAGGTCTATTCTTCTACCAAATTTCGTAGGAAAATTCATTCATAAAGTTGGTTAACGAAATCACTAAAGTCCCAAGAAGTTCCTCGGCAAATCTGTCTTGGACTTCCGTTTTTTCCATTTTCAAAACGTTTGGCCAATAAAACACCTCAAACATGGTTAATTTCAGTAGATAATGTCTAAGGTACATTTGATAGGTGATTTATACCAAGAAGCTTCGGAAAACAAGTCCCAAATCATTGTTAGTTACAAATCTGTCCAAGTGGAAACTTCTATCACTGTAGCAGTTTCAAACTTTGGCCACAACTCACTCAATTCAACTTGGAATTGGACGTGGTTAATGGGATTGGAAAGCTCTCTCACAAAGCTAAATTTTCTCAGAAGAAACCATTTTCAAATTCCATTCACAAACAGCTCGTTTTTGAGCATCAAGAAGCAATTTCTGTCCTGTCTCCTGGAGAGCAACGAAACAGGACAGTGATTTTCAATCGAATGGTGTGGCTCACTCAAGTGGAACCAGAATGTGAAATTGGAACCAATGGAAAGCTGGGAATGTCTAGTTTCCAGTGCCGCAAACGGCACTTGATTTTGACATCGGAACAAAGAGTTATGGCCGATACAAAATGATTGCCTGGGCAATACGGGATTCATTTTCCAGTTTTGCTAACTTTGGAAATCAACTCATTTGACCAACCAAATCATGTTATTTTTCGATGAAATTTTGTACACACTCACACTAACATGTAAACAATATAATCAAGTCATTAGAGCTTCAAAAGTTTGCACAAAAATGGTCGGACAAGGCAGGGGTAAAACGGTCACTTTTGCTTCTTGCACCCAACGAAGTTTCTATCAATTACACACCATTAATCCATCATTTTAACCACTAAACCAACAATATATCCACTATCAATCATCAAATCAGCAACAACCCAAGAGTGGGAGTTCATAGAGCCCACTTTCACATTTTATACCATAAACAAGACTACCCACATGATTATATAACCTTATATGTGCAATATATCTTACAAAAACTAAGATCTATGGGTTGGATGATTTGCTACCTTCTTGGATGACTAGATCAGAAATTTTGGTCACTCTTTGCTCCAGAAAATCGTGGCTTTTCAGCTCCCTTTTGCAGCTCAAAATACTCCTCAAGTGTTATACTAAGTGTGGGTGAAATTTGAAGTGAATTAGAGAAGATTTGGTGAAGATTTGATGGAGGAATTTGAAGAACTCTTGAGCTATTTTTCTTGCTTGTTGTTTGGCCAGATGAGGGAGCAAGAGAGAGAGTGTGATCAGATTTCTAAGCTTCCAAGAGAAGACATTAACTTGTGGTCTCAAATCACCCATTAGTCAACTCACATTAGGGTGCGTTTGGCGCGATTAGGGCTCGATTTTTTCGCGCGTTTGGTTCACCAGTGCACTAAACCTCTAATGCATTTATATTCATGTAGATAATATTCACTCTTAATTATCCCGAAATAAGGGTCTAAAGTCCCTCAAATAAAGTCACGCGTGTGGAAACGTGTACCGTCAATTTTATCGCTATAACGCGAAACCTCCGAGAAATTCTTATAACGACCGTACTACTAACCATCACTTGAGTATTTAAACATTAAAATGTCGATTTTAGGTCCATTGTACATGTCTCCAATATTTCAAGCCTATTGTACTCTCAATCAGTCAAGATTTCCAAAGACGTGTTCACTATTTTCACTAAACGAGCTTCCGGAAATTAATTTTTGAAACAAGTCATTTTAAAAATATGAATAAACTATATTTCCATGTAATTAAGTCTCAAGAGCTTAGAAAATAATATTCGGAGTAAAAGGCCAAATAAATAATTAAATAAGCTAGAAATAGGAGATTAAATAAGTAATTTTTTGCGAGTTCTCACAACCTCCCCTCCTTAAAAGAATTTCGTCCTCGAAATTCATACCTTCTGTAATCTCAGAAAACTCTGAACCTTGTGGTGTGTTCATGTTATGCGTTCTTTCAGATGCCATTGGTCGGTTTCTCCTTCCATTGACTTGTCGAGAGACAGTTCCTTTTCCTTGTTGAGCAGTAGTTCCTCGTGGATACCTCCTTGAACAGTCATGAACTTTATTGTTGGTACTCCCACACCCCATACACTTTCATCCCTTTAGCCAACAGTTTTCTTCAGTGTGATTCGTCCTTCCACAATATCCACAAGTCGGATGAGGTGTGGAGACCTGACTTGCTTGCAAGGTTTTCTTTGACTGCATTTGTCCTACTGGAGCTCTTCGAGACGTAGTCCCTTTTGGTTCCTTTATCATGAGTGGTACAGGAAGTGATAGTCCTACTCCATCCACTCCTTTTCTAACTTTGGGTGGTGGTCCATTTTCTCCTAGTGTACTGTTAGATGCATCTCTTTTCCTTCCTTGAAAAGCTCTCAGTTGAGATTTTGTGCTTTTTACTCTTTGTGCTTTTTCGAGAGCGTCACTAAATGTTTCAACCTGTGCTGCGGCAAGGGCATCTTGGATTTTCAAATCTAATCCTTGGATAAACCGTCTTATTCTCTTCCGTTCAGTAGCCATCAATTCTGGGGCATACGTAGATAATTTCGTAAAGCGTGTTTCATACTCAGCTACGCTCAAAGTTCCTTGACGAAGCTTTATAAAATCATCTTCTCTCTTTTCTTGGACAAGTGGAGGAAGAAATTTCTCATTAAATTCACGTACAAAATTTACCCAAGTCCTTAGGGTTTGATCCCTTTCCCACTTGTTTCTTATAACATTCCACCATGCTCGGGCTGCTCCTTCAAGTTGAAATACAGCAAAGGTGACTTGTCTCTCCTCTGTGTAATCCAAGGCATCGAATATATTTCTTATATTCTCTAACCAATTCTCAGCCACCTCTGGATCAGGCCCTCCAGCAAACTTGGGCGGAGAAAATTTTTGAAACCGCTCTAAAGCTCGATCCTCCCCTATTTCTTGGTTTCCACGTTGGTTTCCTTGTCCAACACCTTGACCTTGTTGAGCTACTAAGAGCTCTAAGATATCCGTCATGCGAGTTAAAACTTGTCCCATTTGGTCATTTCCTCTCCCAGCACTTAGCTCAACGTTTTGATCAATATCGGACCCATTAGCTACTCTTTCATTTCGGGGTTGTCTAGGTTGACGTCCCTTTCGTTGTCCTCTAGTTTCCATGTTCACAACTAATCTATACGCACATGCATAACCCTCACACTTAGTTAAAATTGAACTATACTCATATACCAGTAGCAACATTTAAAGGAAAAGAAATCACATATACAAATATCATTATCACTATGCAAGTAAACACAAACTAAAGTTCATTAAATCATAAAACAAGTTATGGCCAAGTAAAGTTCAAACCAAGTCAAAGTCAATAACAAAAATAAACAAGTGATTATCACAAGTACATTTATCTCCAAGGCGCAAACTCTTAAGTTCTACTCCCATCGTCTCACTATAAAAGATCACAAGTAGAGATTCACTAGATTAATTGGAACTAGACGATTCTCATTCCCTAACATGCTCGATTTCAATCCCAACACAAGGATCTTTTGAGTTACAATTTTCTAGCTTCCACTCTTAATTATTGTACCATCTTAACCAAACAATTATTGGTTTCCTGTAATCATTCACATGAAATATCGATTCATTCTTATTCCCCACAAATAGAGATCTCAAATCCTTGGGATTGCCCTCAACTCTCAAGTACTCGGGTACAAGAATCCGAAATAAGGTAATTCACAACTCGAGCCGGCCGGTCCCAAGAGTAAATCACCACATTCGAGATTCCTACCCAACATACATATCAAATTCCCTCCAATTATCAAGATAAATGTTTTACAACCTATAACATTCATGATTCACAACTTACATTTCTAGAAGGGCACTTAAGTCTTTACTCAATCACATAGTAAGGACCATAACACCACTTGGCCCTATCTTGCTCCTTTGTAGAGACCACGTGAAGTGGCTCTAAATTTCATCGCTACAAGCAATCATTTAACTTTCAGAATAGTCCCAAAGTCCGGCATCCTAAACACTTAAGCCTAAGATACACTACAAAGATCTGAAGCCTAAGCTCTGATACCAACTGTGACGCCCCCACTTCTCCCTAAGGCGAACCAAAGGGTATCCGCGGGACGCCTGCCCAACTCTCGCCAGGACTCACTACAATCCATCATTCAAGAGCTCGAAATACTATAAGTAATTTCAATACATAATTAAAGTACTTCCAATGTCTTACACTTACAACTATGCAGCTTCAAACTTAAATACAACCCAACGGAAAAGGGTACAATAGCCATTCGTTATAATGTAAAATTAAAGTTTTCAAAAGAAAACAACCTAGTACTACTCACGAGCACCCTTGTTCTCGAACCCTGTAAAAGAAAACCACAACGTGGGATGAGCTACACAGCCCAGTGAGGTTCCAAGACACTCTAACAGTTCAAATAAATCAAGTAAGTTGAGCATATCATATGCATGGTTCAAGGTTACACAATGGCATGTTATCATGAGGTGATAATCATTGTACGGGTAATTTGAGACATTATCATGGTATGAGACATTTATCATGAGACAGTTATTATGGTTCAAGACATTGGCATGTATAGTTCACGAGTGATTGGAGCTTATTACAGGCATAGCACAGGATTTCATATTGGCATTTTAGCATGAAACAACTATCATGATACCAGGTAAACATATACTGTAGGATACGGTGTTCCAGTGGAACTCTGTCGGTCATCTACACCTTATGACTTCCGGATCCCCTCGGTTTGACTGGCCATCACCTTATCCCTCCAGTGGTAATACTCGAGTATACCGAAACGGTGGCTCAGGGTTCCAACCTACCCGACCGAGCCCAGTCCTGGCTCGAGTAGGTCAGTAACCAAGGGCAGGGCCCAAGTTCAGCTTAGAGCTTACAACATGCACAGGTAACCAAGTAATTCGACAAAAGGTAAAATTCATCATTTGAGTAGGTCGAGTGAGGTAAAGTACACACTCGCCTAACAATGATGGACAGCTTCATATAACATGTGTTTCATGATAATCAAATAATCAAGTGGATATTTAGCACGTAAGCACGTAAGCAATACAAGTTGATTTCATGGAAGCATGTAATTCACGGATATCGAATAGTCATGTAGATTGGAAATCATGTGAGCAAATAGTCAAGTAATCAGGTAGTCATGTGGGTTGGTAAACGCTTCACGGTTAACGGTTAACGGTTGACGGTTGACGGTTGAGTAGTGACGGTTAATTGACAGGCATTTGTCATATGAATAGGCCATCATTGGCCGTTATCCCATTTTTACTATGTGAGAGTCAGGGAGATTCACTCCAACGACGTATGCAATCATAGCATACCAAGTCATGTTATTCGGGCATTTCCAAACATGAGTTATTCATCTCAAAAGAGAACGAGTGCGACAAAATACACACTCGACTCCATTTTTCAAAACCGAGTAGGCTAAGCAAGCAATCTAGCAAGTTAAGCATGTATCGAGTTCATATGGTCATTTGATATGGTTAATCGTTTATCCAATTCATGTAGATATACAATGCAAGTATACATTCCTTAAATAGGCACGAGTATGGTAAATACTTAACACATAGTACTTAACACATAATAATCATGAAATGAGCATGTCCTAGACTTATTCAATTACGTATTCCTATATGGAACACTCACCTAGTCAAAACAAGCGAGTAGTTTTCAAACAAGCGTTTAGGTGTCCGCTCCGAGTTCCTCTTGGAGATTCCCTCGAGTGCCTGAGTAAACAATAATCAAGTACCACTCAATATCACTACGAATCTCTAATTATCGAGGAAGATTGTACGCTACTGCAATCTAAGGAAATCTTATGAGAATGAACCTCAATTACTCGTAAATCGAGGTTCAAGAGGAGTTTCTTAAAGTACATGAGCAATCGAGTTTTCATTTTTGGAAATCAAGTATAAAATGTTCAAGTAATATCGAAGGAATAAGGAGTATTTGAAAACTCCCTTCCCTTAGAATTCGGAAAGTTTTCAGGTTTGATACGATACTTTGAAAAATCGTATCTCCCATTCTACATGTCAAAAATTGGAAAACTTGGTACCATAGGAAACCTCTTTGAATGTACTAAAAGTTCTTAGAAGACATCTTTCCATGAATGTAAGTGAAAGGCACTCAAATTTTGGCTCAAAGTTGGTAACTTGAATTACCAAGACAGATTTAAGTTGGTTTTCGGCCAACTTTGGAAATTCGGCAAAATTCACTTGGTTTGAACTAACCTTTGAAATTTGGAAATCAATTAGTGTTGCAATCCAAGAGTATAACAAAACAAGCGGAATGAGAAACGGAGTTTCGAGCACCAAGATATGGTAATTCAAAGTTAGTGAAAATGTGAAACTGTTACGTAAATTCCAGGTTTAATTCACAACTTTGGGACTTTGATTGAACATCGAAATGGACTCGGAATGGCACCAAATTTGGCAGTATTATCCTACCACATAAGGTCTATTCTTCTACCAAATTTCGTAGGAAAATTCATTCGTAAAGTTGGTTAACGAAATCACTAAAGTCCCAAGAAGTTCCTCGGCAAATCTGTCTTGGACTTCCGTTTTTTCCATTTTCAAAACGTTTGGCCAATAAAACACCTCAAACATGGTTCATTTCAGTAGATAATGTCTAAGGTACATTTGATAGGTGATTTATACCAAGAAGCTTCGGAAAACAAGTCCCAAATCATTGTTAGTTACAAATCTGTCCAAGTGGAAAATTCTATCACTGTAGCAGTTTCAAACTTTGGCCACAACTCACTCAATTCAACTTGGAATTGGGCGTGGTTAATGGGATTGGAAAGCTCTCTCACAAAGCTAAATTTTCTCAGAAGAAACCATTTTCAAATTCCATTCACAAACAGCTCGTTTTTGAGCATCAAGAAGCAATTTCTGTCCTGTCTCCTGGAGAGCAACGAAACAGGACAGTGATTTTCAATCGAATGGTGTGGCTCACTCAAGTGGAACCAGAATGTGAAATTGGTACCAATGGAAATCTGGGAATGTCTAGTTTCCAGTGCCGCAAACGGTACTTGATTTTGACATCGGAACAAAGAGTTATGGCCGATACAAAATGACTGCCTGGGCAATACGGGATTCATTTTCCAGTTTTGCTAACTTTGGAAATCAACTCATTTGACCAACCAAATCATGTTATTTTTCGATGAAATTTTGTACACACTCACACTAACATGTAAACAATATAATCAAGTCATTAGAGCTTCAAAAGCTTGCACAAAAATGGTCGGACAAGGCAGGGGTAAAACGGTCACTTTTGCTTCTTGCACCCAACGAAGTTTCTATCAATTACACACCATTAATCCATCATTTTAACCACTAAACCAACAATATATCCACTATCAATCATCAAATCAGCAACAACCCAAGAGTGGGAGTTCATAGAGCCCACTTTCACATTTTATACCATAAACAAGACTACCCACATGATTATATAACCTTATATGTGCAATATATCTTACAAAAACTAAGATCTATGGGTTGGATGATTTGCTACCTTCTTGGATGACTAGATCAGAAATTTTGGTCACTCTTTGCTCCAGAAAACCGTGGCTTTTCAGCTCTCTTTTGCAGCTCAAAATACTCCTCAAGTGTTATACTAAGTGTGGGTGAAATTTGAAATGAATTAGAGAAGATTTGGTGAAGATTTGATGGAGGAATTTGAAGAACTCTTGAGCTATTTTTCTTGCTTGTTGTTCGGCCAGATGAGGGAGCAAGAGAGAGAGTGTGATCAGATTTCTAAGCTTCCAAGAGAAGACATTAACTTGTGGCCTCAAATCACCCATTAGTCAACTTACATTAGGGTGCGTTTGGCGCGATTAGGGCTCGATTTTTTCGCGCGTTTGGTTCACCAGTGCACTAAACCTCTAATGCATTTATATTCATGTAGATAATATTCACTCTTAATTATTCCGAAATAAGGGTCTAAAGTCCCTCAAATAAAGTCACGCGTGTGGAAACGTGTGTGAGGACCCGCAAATTTTCTACATTTTTCCTCAAAAATGCCTTTTATTTGAAAATTATTATTTATTAAAGCTCTACTATCTAATTGTTCAACTATAAGTGCAGATGAACCTAGAAAATAGGGTTTTCCGCTTCGGTTTCATGACTTGAGCAAAATTAGGGTTTTTCGATTTTTCCGCCGGATGAATTTTCGGTACTGGCCGAGGATCAATTTGATGATTAAAAGTGACTTTTAAATGAGAAATAATATGTGAGTAGTAGCCATGAGATAAGGTTAGTGAATGGAAAGTAAAAACCCTAATACGTGAGTTTTAAGAAAAACGGCGCGAACCGGCGGGTCCCGCACACTACCGTTTGAACGCACCACTTGACCATCACTTTCTTATTGTATAAGCTCATTATTAATTGAGCAAAATATCTTCCCCCTCATGATGATAGCTTGACCGAATGTGTGGCTCAAAGGCAAGGCAAGAGAGAGAAAATTCTTGTGGACAAGATTAGGCCAAGTGTTGGCCAAAAATTGTGGACACAATTACCCTTAATCCTCTTACTTCCATATAAGACAAACCAAGCTTCATCTTCCTTCATTATTTCTGCTAAGGGCCGAGAGAGAGAGAGAGGAAGAACAAGGGAGGAACTTCTTCATTTCTTCTTGATTTCTAGCAACCAAAGTGAGAAAACTAAAGAACTAAACCGATTAAACTTACCCTTGAGTGATTAGTTAGTGATTGGTGGTGAAATTTTTGGAAAGAGAAAGCTTGGGCTACCCTTGGTGAACTCAAATCAAGGTAAGGAAGATGAACTCTCTAAGTTTTACTTTCAATTTTGTTGAATTAAGCTTAGTAACTTGATTTTATGGTGAAATCATGGATGATTAGCATGTCTTAGAGGTTTTCCCCAATTTATTTGATGAACTAGGGCTCGTGAAAATTCTGCCTAAATGGTTGTATGATGCTTATATGTTGCAATTAAGGTTTTATAAGGTGTTTTGGTAGTGATTGGAACAAGGAATTGAAGAAAGTTCAATTGAAAACCAAAATTTCCAGATTTCTGGAATTTCATGTTTCACTTCTGTCCGGTTTTGTAGCCTTATCTTAGAGGCCGCATTGGTCTTAGGTCAAAGAAGGAAAGTTGTAGAGAATGGTGTTTTATAGGTACCTATAAAATTTCAGCTCAATCGGAGCAACGTAGGATGTGAAAAGTCCAAAATACCCTCACTGTTTAAAAAATTTCCCAGCAGTCCGTTTCATCAGTTAAGTCCAGTTTATCACGTTTTTTGACTAGTATTCATTCTGATTTAGCTTTTTGCCAAAACATGAAAGTTGTAGTATTCTAAATTATCTTTCAAATGCCTCTAAGAAAACCTGATTCGGACTTGTGTACTCTGAGATATGTCCATTACAGTGTAATGCATTTAAACAGCCGACGAATTGATTTCTGGTTTAGTAATTTGAGAATTTGACCAAGTTACATTAGAAACTGGACTAAGTAACCTTCATGAACATTGTAGCCCTGTGTCTTAGCTTCGAAACGGCATAAGTTGCGTCTTAATCCGATAAGCGTAGCCTCGGATAAGTTATTTCCGCTTTCATACGTCAAATCTGTCTTTTGCTAAATTGAATTTCTGCACTTGTTATTTCTGTATTTCTTATTCTTATGATATTGTGAGCCTATGGAACGGCTCTTGACTTGAATTGCTTATGTGTGATGTTGGGTTGTGGTTGAGGAAAAATAATGAAGCCAAAATGGCTGGAAAATTAGGTAAACACAAAGGGCATGCTGCCCAAATTTTCGCCCGAAAGCTAAGGTTTATTTGAACTTGTAAAATACTATGACCGTTTTTCCATCTTAAAAACATGATCCTTCTTTAATTGGAAACTCCAAATGTTAACTTACTCTTACCAAATAAAGAGGAGTAGTTTAGGATTTTCTTGAGTATTTTGTCCTCTCTTTTTCATGAATTTCATTAAGACAATTAGTCTATAATATCTACTTGAATATAAGATAAGTTTCAACCACATAAACGATTCCGAAAATGGTATTTCCTAGTCTATCTAGTTGGATTTTGATTTGTCCTTAGTTCAAGTGTTTCCATTAGAAAATTTTATAACCCTTTTGAGTTGGTTTTATGTGTGGTCTATGAAACCCTAGTTATTTTTATCCACGAGTCCAAATGTCCACGTTCCACTTTAAAGTCTTTTTGTACGTTCTACTCATCATGCGACGAGTCTCTTTGATTGCACCTAATTGGTTGTGACAAATGAGTGGTAATATTCTTTTCATTTAATCTTAGGTTTTCTCGGTGACTAAAAGATAATATCCGGAAGGATATTTTGCACGTTCTTGTGCGTAAATAGGTGAGTGTTCTATATACGTTTTGTTCCTATGACTATGTGGATTGTTGGATCTATGTGGTTATTTGTGACTATTTGATTACATGTTACTTGTTTTCTATGATTTTTAAAATGAACTTTTGCTAGGTGAGTGTGTACTTTATCGCACTCGACCTAAATAAATATGAAATTTTCGATGATTAAATGTTGAAATACTAGTTGCGCATGAATGTAAGCCTTTTGGCTGAACTGGGCCCTTGCCCTTGTTACCGGTCGTCTCGAGCCAGAAGCGGACTTGGTCGAGCGATTAGGAACCTGGGTGAATTTGGTATATTCGAGTATTACCTTGTAGACCGGCCATGTCCGGGTAGGTGGAGTCCGGCCAACGTCCGGATGGGTGGAGTCCGGCCAACGTCCGGAAAGGGATGAATGAACGAACGCAGGCACGAGGGTTTTACTTCTCAAAAAGGAAATTTTCAAATAATTGGAGGAATAAGGGGAAATGTCAGGGGAACGAACGAACGAACAAAGAGCTCCTTGGGAGCCCGTATCCTTTTAATGAATGCATTATCATTGCTTTATATTGGACATGTTTTCTGGATTAATTGTTATTACATGACTACTGTTCCTTGTTTAATTACTTGTTTATATATATAGAACCTCACTGGGCTTTTTAGCTCATACCACGTCAATTGTTTTCCTTAGCAGGGGAAGGCGAGCAAGGACGAGCGTTCGGTATAGTCTAGTTGATCTAGTTCTTTGGCCTTGTAATGGTTCTCGCCCTAGTGCTTGGCACGGGCTGGTTGTATGCGGAATGAGAACCCTTGTATATTCGATGGTTGTACTTGAATGGTAAAAACTTTGAAGACTTCTGGTGTGTAGAAGTTTCTTATCTTTTACTTGAGCATCTATTGTCTATGGATGTATATACATGATTCGAGTTCCATAGTGAGTGAGTCCTGGCGAGAGCTGGGCAGGCGATCCGCCGAACCCTTTGGTACGCCTTAGGGGGAGGTGGGGTCGTCACAACGTGTACCGTCAATTTTATCGCTATAACGCGAAACCTCCGAGAAATTCTTATAACGACCGTACTACTAACCATCACTTGAGTATTTAAACATTAAAATGTCGATTTTAGGTCCATTGTACATGTCTCCAATATTTCAAACCTATTGTACTCTCAATCAGTCAAGATTTCCAAAGACGTGTTCACTATTTTCACTAAACGAGCTTCCGGAAATTAATTTTTGAAACAAGTCATTTTAAAAATATAAAGAAACTATATTTCCATGTAATTAAGTCTCAAGAGCTTAGAAAATAATATTCGGAGTAAAAGGCCAAATAAATAATTAAATAAGCTAGAAATAGGAGATTAAATAAGTAATTTTTTGCGAGTTCTCACAACAAAGAATTTAATATAAGTGCTTCCTTTGTCTCGAGCCTTGTGGGAAGAAAATATGTTTTGGGGTGAGCTAGAAGGTCAGCGAGTGACCAGTAAAATCGGTAATCAACCAGTTTCATAATAAGGCGTTTAAATGAGATTATGAATCAATAATGCATTTCACAATAATGCATTTAGATGATGTCATTTCACAATAATGCATTTAGATGATGGCATGAATCAGTGATCAAATGAAAGTTTATTGCTCTTGTGAGCCAGTGAAATCACCGTACTTAGAACTCCAACGCTCAAACAGATCCAGGAAGTCAAACAGTACAAGGGAGCCATCAATGCTCCAGGTAAATAGTGGTGGAGACATTGGTTCTAAGCACATGAATTCCAAGTACTCATTTGAGCCAAAACATTTCATGGTACACATGCAAGCACTCATGATATGCAATCGAGTAAACAATGCACGAAACAGTTCATAAGTAACTTTGGAAATAGTTTGGAGATCACTCACCAACCACAGCTTATGAACCTCATCCATCATAAACAGTGCCTTGTTCAAGTCCAAGCCCTAGATCACAAATATCAGGTCAAGCAAAGGAAATTCTAAAATCATCAAGTTCCTATCACCTTTTGGCATTTTAATCACAATTGAAGCTACACTTATCGGTTTGAAACAAATCTTAAGGCATTTCGAAGCTAAGACATATACAACATTTCTTATGAAGACCTCCAAAGCCAAATCATACATATTCATGGTCAAAAACCGAAATCTTAGAGAAAATGGAAACTGTCCGCAAAACAGGGCTAAAGGGCAGTCAAGGGTATTTCAGTCAATTCATAAGCTACAGTACTCCAATCGATCTGAAATTTTGCAGGTAGATATCTAACTCATATACCTACCACTTTCATGTTTTGAGTAAAGGCTGATTTGGTCTCTCTCAAGGACAAACATGTAGTACAAAAACAGGGCAGATTACTAACCCTAAGCTGGAATTGCACATAAGCTGGAAAATTCCTTTAAGCAACTTAAACTAACTTATAAAACCTCAATATATCCCATACCAAAGATATCCAACCATGGCCTGCCATAACTCATCACATGAGGACAGAAAAATTAACCATAAAAACTGAAATTCACCATAAAGTACTTCAACCCATGAAATACTCTCATAAACGACATATTTTGCAACTCTAAAACACAACTATGCTAGTATTACTAGTAAAGAAGGATTTCTAGCAAAGATTACCTTGAAACCTCAAGAAAATGGTAGCTTAGAACTTGCACCTCCAAAATCACTCCACCAACTCCTTCCAACTTCCTTGGTAAGCACTTGTATGGAGTAGTTTCCAAAACTAACGGTTGAAACTCAAGATTTGAGCAAAAATGGAAGTTGAAGTTGAGGAAACTCTCTTGGTTTTTCCTTTCAAAGTGGCTGGCCAAGCAAGGGGAAGAAATGAAGAAATATCAGCCAAGAAACAAGATAAGAATGAAGGGAAACAGCCAGTCAAAGTTGGCTGCTGGAGGTGACACGTCACAGTCCGGCCAGAATCTGGCGGGATTTCTGGCCGGATTCAAGGCAATAGCGAATTCAAATTTTTTTCCAAAATCCCTTCCAACCCGGCCAAGAATCCGGTTGGATTCGCTTAGAACACTATTCACCAGAAATGTTTCTTCCTTCTTCTTTCGGGGCATCACAGATTAGATGTGATTAAGTTAAATAAAGTTTTTATTATGCATACGTCAATAATTTCTCGAAAGTCATACCACACGACAAATTGGAGACTTGAGAAATTAATACTAGACTCGTATGAGGACTCGCAAATTTACTTATTTTAAATTCCTATTACTAGCTTATTTAAATATTTAATTGCCCATTTGCTCCGAATATTATATTTCAACCTTTTTAGATCCAATTACATGGAACTATGACTTGCATATATTTTTAAAATGACTTGTTACAAAATTTAATTTTGGAAGCTCGTCTAGTGAGAATAGTGGACACGCGTTTGGAAGCAATAATCGATTTGAGGGTATAGTGAGTTTGGAGATTGAAGACTCATACATTAGTCTTAAAATAGGTATTTTTATGTTTAAGTACTCAAGTATTAGTTAGTAATACTATCGTTACAAGAATTCCTTAGAAATTTCGCTCTATCGCGCACAAATCGGGAGTACGCGTTTTCACGCGCGCGATTAATCGAGGGACTTTAGACCTTTATTTTTAGACTATTAAGAGTGAATAATAATAGTATCAATGGAAGTGCATTAGAGGTTTAGTGTACAAGTGAAACAAACCTGAGAGGAATCGAGCACGGAACACGCGCGTACGCGCACTATACCTAGTTGACTTTTGGAGCATTGTTGGCCACACATTCTTAAGCTTCGTCAAGAAGCTTTTGCAGCTGCAACAACTCTCTCTTTCTCAGTCAAACAGCAGTGCATCACCTTGGAGAAGAAGACCAAAAATTTTCTTCATTTCACCTCACTTTCTTGCACCACATCACCTCAAATTCACACTGCACCTTGCAAATAACTTGGAGATCAACTTAAGCTAGGAAAGGAGCTTCAACCTCAGGGTTTTCTTGAGCTTCAAAGGACCGAAAATTTCTGCTCTAGCAACACTAGGAGGTAATGACAATCAAACCTTTGAATCTTAGGTTTTGTAAGTTATATTGCACTTAGAAACTTGTAGCTTTGTGTGGGTAGTCTTGGATTGTTGTAGATCTTGTGAGTGGGCTTTATGAAATCTCACAATGGACTTGATGAACTAATGTGATGATATTGGGTGTTGTTTATGTTGAATTAGTGGTTAAACTAGTGATTATAAGTTGAAAAGTAGAAAGAAAACTCAACGGAAACAAAAGGAAGAAAAGTACCGGTTCTGCCCCTGCTTTGCCGCACCTATTGGTACAAATTTTTGTGGTCCAATTACTTGATTTTGATGAATATATATTGTGAGGACTCAAAAATTTTTTTATTTATTGAATATTACAAGTTTACTTAAATATTTATTTACTCATTTTCTCCGAATTATTTATTTCGATCATTTGAAATCCATTTATATGGAACAACGCCTCTTTTATATTTTCTAAAGCGTTTTGTTGGAAAATTCACTTTTCGAAATTCATTTAATTCGGAACAATAAGTGCACGTCTTTCGAGACTATACTTGAATCGGGAGTGTATTAATATTGGAGAGTTAAGAATGATTAATGGTAGATTAAGAAAGGTTAATTGAGGAATTAATACTCAACTCATGTAAAGACTCACAAATTTATCTATTTTAACTCCAAATTCTAGCTCCTTTAATTATTTACTTGGTCATTTACTCCGAATATTATTTTCTAATCTCTTGAGACCTAATTACATTGATCTATGACCTCATTATATTTTTAAAGTGACTCGTATCAAAAATTAATTTTTAGAAACTCGATTAATGAAAATAGTGAAAACGTGTTTGAAAATTTTAACCGATTGAGAGTGCAATAGGCTTGAAATATTGGAGACTTATACAATGGACCTAAATTAGGTATTTTAATATTTAAATACTCAAGCGATAGTTTTTAGTATTATCGTTATAAGAATTTCTCGGAAGTTTCGCGTTATCACGCTCAAATTGGAGATACGCGTTTTCACACGCATGATTTTAATTGAGGGACTTTAGACCTTTATTTTGGGACAATTAAGAGTGAATAATATATATACGTACATAAGTACATTAGAGGTTTAGTGCATTAGTGAAACAAATGCGAGAGGAATCGAGCACGAAACACGCGCGAGTGCGTGCGTGTAGAAGAGTTGACTTTTGCATGAACATGGGCCACACGTTTGAAGCTTCTCAAGGAAGCTAAAAATTGATCAAATTTCCCTCTCTCTTCCCTCTCATTTCAGCTGGCCAAGGAGAGCAACAAGAACACCAAGTTCTTTCAAAATTCTCTTCACCAAAATCATCATCAAACTTCACTCAAATCCTACCAAATTTTCACAGCACTTAGCTCTACACTAGAGGATCATCTTGAGCTATAAAAAAGGGAAGCTTTCACGGTTTTTCTTGGCAAAAAGGGAGACCGAAATTTCTGGTTTTTGCACACCAAAGAGGTAAGTGATAATCAACTCATAGAATCTTGTCTTTTGGAAGTCATATAGCATGATTAAGCTCTAGCATGCCTTTGGTTAGCATGTTTATGGTGTAAAATGAAATGGGTGGGCTCTATGAACTCCCACCTTTGTCTTGGGGACTGATCTCATGCTTAATAATGGATCTAATGCTGATTTAGTGCTCAAATGGTAGATTAATGTTGCATAACTAGAAGAAACTTCAAGGAGTGCATGGAGTAAAAAAAAAATTCAGATTCTGTCCCTGCTTTGAACATACCCTTTTCTGCAGAATTTCGAGGGTTTAATGGCTTGTATATGATGTTTATATGTTGTATAGATGGTGTACAAAATTTCATTGACAAATATTGAGGTTTGGTTGGTCAAATGAATTATTTTCGTGAAGGTAGCAGACCTGGAAACTGTTCCCGTAATACTCAGGCAGCTCTCTTGTTTTGTTCATAAATCGGTGCCCCGACGTCGAAATCGAATGTCGTTAGTGGCATTTGAAACTACACATTCCCAGATTTCCATTGGTACCAAATGCACGTTCTGGTTTCACTTGAGTGAGCCACACCATTCGATTGAAAATCACTGTCCTGTTTCGTTTCTCTCCAGGAGACAGGACAGGACTTGTATCTTGATGCTCAAAAACGAGCTGTTTGTGAATGGAATTTGAAAATGGTTTATTTTAAGAAATTCTAGCCTTATGAAAGAGCTTTCCAACACCGCCAATCATTCTCAATTCTGAGTTGAATTGAGTAATTTATGATCAAAATACGAAACCTGCCCTGTTCTGGGAAACCCTGAAATTCTGGGCAGATTCAATATTGACTTGATGTGAACCTGTCAATTGGATTTCTTAGAGTTAAACACTTACCAAATGTACCATGAATGTTCCTTAGACTTTACCTATACAAATGAACCATGTTTGAAGGATTTTCTGGGACAAATGTTTGGAAATGAAGAACAAAAAGCTCAAGGCAGTTTTGCCTTCGGAATTTTTTTGAAACTTTAGTTGGTTAGTTGACTATCTTCCCGAAGGTATTTTTTCATGAAATTTGATAGAGGGAAATTGTTTATATAGAAGTGTTATATTGCCAAAGTTAGTACCAATCCAAGTCCGTTTCGATACCTAACCAAAGTCCCAAAGTTAGAAGCTCAAATCTGGAAATTTGGTCACCAGTTTTGAATTTTTCCCAAACTTTGAGCTACCGTATCTCGGTGCTTAAAACTCCGATTCTTGATCCGCTTGTTCTGTTATAAAGCTTACTTGCAACTCTAATTGAGTTACAAATTTCAGAGGCTCGTAACGTGTGAATTTTGCCGAATTTCCAAAGTTAGCGAAAAACCAACCCCAACACAACCTTAAGTACTCTGAAACAGTAATTTTGTGCCCATTTTTGAATATCTTCCATTTAGAATCATGAAAAAGTGTCTTCTAAGAACTTCTAGTACTTTCAAAGTGATTTCCAACGGTACCAAGTTTTCCAATTTTTGATTTGTGGAATGTGAGATACGATTTTTCAAAATATCGTATCAAAACTGAAAATTTTCCGAATTCCAAAGGAAGGGAGTTTTCAAGCACTTCTTATTCCTTCGATATTACTTGAATGTTTTATACTTGATTTCCCAAAATGAAAACTCGATTGCTCTTGTACTTTAAGAAAGTCTCATTGAACCTCGATTTACGAGTAATGGAGATTCGTATTCATGAAATTTCCTTAGATTGTACTAACATGCAATCTTCCTTGATAATTGAGGCACGTGAATGATAATACATTATTATTTGCTTAGGGACACACGAGAACCTTCAAGAGGATCTTACAGTGAACACTTGAACTTCCAGAAAATATTTTTTCTTGATTTGCTCGGTGAGTGTCAAGTGTGTGCTTATTTGAACTCGATACATGTTTACTTGTCATAAATGCTGGGATTTTGGAAACTTGAGATGAGGGTGTACTTTATCGCACTTGTTCTCTCCGATATGAACATCTTGAATTTGAACACTTGTACATCTTGCTTGCTTGAACATGTTACATGCTTGGATGGCTTGGATATGGTATGCTATGATTGCATACATTGTTGGAGTGAATCTCCTCGACACATATATGTGCTTGGGGGACACCCAAACCTCAATGGCTATCCTTGGGCTCGAGCTGGCATGGGTTTGGTCGGATTCCTCAGTAAACCATGAGGAAACATGAAAGCTTGATCTAGTAAGAGATCTCGCTTGGCATACTCGATGTAGCATTGCCCAAACTTATGACAGGCGGGCCCGAAATAGGGGTATGTAAGGTGAAAGGGGACATGATAAGCGAAATTCTACGGACTGAACCTACCCGATTGACGGAATGTCAAGTCGTGGTGGTTCCTGAACGTGCGAGTGGAATATAACTCCTGAGAGTTCCAGTATTCTTGAATTATTTTTGTTTACTTTTCCGGTGAATTGTTATTTATCAAACCTTTATTGCTCGACTTGTATACTTGGCTTGTTATTTGAACAATGTGCTTGCTTGTGTGTTCTTGGCCTCACGAGCGTTTTGCTCACCCTGTAGATTTGTTTTCCTTAACAGGATTGAACCCGAAGAAGTGTTGGAGAAACCCTCTTGATGTACTTTTGTCTTAGGGTTTCCATTATATTTTGGCTATGCCCTGGGTTTTGGGTTGTACTTTTGGAATTGAAATGTAATATTTGGGCATGATGTATAATTGGGATTTAAGTTGTATTTTGAACACCCGATGTACGGGTTGGATAATAGATGACTATTGTTAAGTTGAACGCTTCCGCATTATTTGTATTTATGTTACTCTTCTTGTGACGTTTAGATTAGTAATAAGCTCAAATGGAATTGCTTGAGTCCTGGCGAGAGTTAGGCAGGTGTTCCGCGGATACCCTTTGGTTCGCCTTAGGCAGGAATGGGGGCGTCATTGTTGGTATCAGAGTTTAGGCTTTAGATCTCTGTAGTGTATGCCAGGCTTGAAGTTTAGGATGCCGGACTGTGGAACTGGTTGAAAAGTTAAGTGACCACTAGTGGGAATGAAAATTAGAACCTAGGTTTGAATTAATGGACGATTGGGGTTCTCGATCTTGTAAGGGACATGTGAGATAGTATGATATGATCAAGTCCAGTATATTTAGTACATTTGGTCCCATTTAAGTTTTTAATTTTAATTGTAAGTTATGGAAGGTAACGGTGGCATTGAACCGTCTTAGGGACGCATTATGGTGACCATGGCCGTGAAGGGCCTAGGGAGGGCTCGTTGGAGGTATAATCCAACTCGCCGAACTAGGATTTTATTTGATTTCCAAAGGACTTACTCGTGCCCAAATAATGGAGTGTTTATAGTAGCCGATCATCGGAAGTGGCTATTCAAGGAAAATAGGGTAATTCGGGGGGATAATCGAGATTTGAGGGCAATTGTGGATGTCTAGACTACTAGAAATTCCTGAAGTGGAGATTGAGATACTTAAGGAGCAAGGAAGACAAATGCTCCTTGTGAGAAGCTTTAAACAGCTAAGAATCAACTTGTTAGAGTAGTGTCCGAAATTAAAGACAGGATGGATAAGTTGACGGCTGGGTATGTTGCCTTGATTGAACAAGTAGAGAATGACAAGATATTCGATAAGGGACATTAGATTAAAACTCCTAGTGCTGGAAATGAAAATGATCCTACGGAGGTAATTAAGATTTTTGACTCCGCCAATCACTAAGCTAGTGATTTAAACTATTTTAAAAGTTTTTGCCAAAGATAGACGGGGTGGCGCTCGCTTAAAGGCCATTACATTTTGTAACTTGTTTCACTATGTTTCCTATCTTTTGAGGCAATTAAACGTTATTCATGGCATGCTTGACTTTACTGCTTCATGATTGGGTTGTACCCATTTACGATTATTTTGGTGTCTTCCCTTTTGTTCTTGTAATTGTTTGGAGTGATAAAGGTATCACTTTTCAAACTCCGTTTATGTGCACTCACTTTATGTCATGCTTTTAGACATGTTAAATTTATGGGTGGTCAAAAGAGTGAAAAAGGATCGAGGGCGAGGGGTTAACCAACCCCAAACTCATGGGGACGATTATAGAGCGACTGCTGGACTGAACCAAAACCCTAGAAATAAAGGAAAACAATCGCATAGTTATTGCTATTAACCAGATGATTGATGCCCTAGCACGATTAGTGGAGCACTAAAGGTTTAAACCAATCAACCAACCTAAGAACCAAGAAAGGTGTGAGGAATTGAACAATTCTTGAAGTTCATCCATCTAAACTCATGGAAAACCTAATCTCGAAATAGTGAGATTGATTTGAGAGGATACAATAAGGCATTAGTGAGAATAAGAGGTTACGATCTCTTCTCGAATGATATTGTAGATAAGTATTGAAGAGTGAACTAAGACATGGAATCTTTATATTAAGGAATAAAGTCCCCTTACCTTGTTGAGATTGTAATTACTGATAGTAATCTCATGGAGACTTAAGAGCTCGCCCGTGTTAAGCAGAGAATGGTTAAGGTTTGTATTTTGAGGTAACCTATAAGCAAAAGAATGAAAGAGTACTATGGCTCGAGCTTCCATTATGAATAGCTACTTATTCTGATCTTTTGATCTACTTGACAAGCTAGCATTTGACTTAAGTCAACTGGTGAGATGACAACCTTGGAAGAAATGCGTAAGGAAATGGATATTCTTCGAAATGAGGTAGAATTTCAAAGAAAATTGGCTGACTACTGGGAAGGATGGTGGGAACAAGAATATACAGAGAAAATTGAGTTGCTACGTCAGAACGTAGAACTGGAGAAGAAACACAAGGGAATTCTCAAGCTAGTCAGGCCGTCACTTCTCATGTAACTTGTGGATACTGTCGCAAGATTAACCACATTGAAGCTGGGTGCTGGAGAAAGCAAGGAAAATGTTTTAAGTGCAGTAGTGCCGAGCATAAGCTTTTGAATTGCCCTAGTATCCCTAACAAAAAGAGGAAATAATTAGCAGCCAGCTAGGTCCGCTACTAAGCAATCAAGTGCTAGATGGAAGTAATTAGTACTAATAGTTATGAAGAGGGTTCTAGTAGTAGAAGTTTTACGAGTGAGGATGTTTTTGACTACACTCGAGGGATAGGGATTGTAGTTTACCCTGGACTAGACTAGCACTTTTGGAAATTTAATCTTTAAAAAAAAGGGAGGGGGGGAAAGTCTTTTGTTGTTTGTATCTTGACAATTTGACACATTTTGTTATAATCTTGTTGTTTCCCTTTTTCCTCTTGGGAAGATTTGATAAACCTATTCCAACTTGATGTAATTACTGTGATCTTGTATAAAATGTGAAAAGTTATCTTGCTTTTAATCGATTGCATGGCTTATGTGTACGGTTGCACTTTGTCCTCACATCTAGATTGATAATAAGACATGAACGATAATAGACATGATCGAGATTATACTTGAGAGCGTAGGCAAACTTGAGGTTATGGAGATAACCAGGGATCAGGACCGAATTGAGAACTTAATTTTGAAGTGGGATCCAATGCTTGAGCACCAATTCGAGATATTAAAATCGGGAGATTGAGTTGGTGAACGGAAATATTTGATAGGTTCAATAAGCCCAACAAATAAGGACTGGATATCATACTTTGAATGGAAACTGGAGGCTATATATATATATAGCTTATTGAGACTTGAACGATGTAGCTACTGAGCACAAATACTTAGTAGCCTCACATAAGCGGGAATTTTGACCAATGGCAAGGAGTCGTGATATTATTCAAGTTGAATTTAAACTAAAGCTAGTATCAGTTGAGGATCCTAGAAACTGATGTGTTTAAAATCCCTTCTAATTCAAGATAGGGACACTTTAAACTTTCAATTACGCCGTTGGGTTGACCAATGCACTAGTAGCAATTATGACCTAAATGCATCGGGGTTTTAAATCGTAATTGGATTAATCTGTGGTGGTATTTATTGATGATATATTGGTATACTCTAAAGTTTGAGGAGATCATGAAAGATACTTGGTGATGTTTTACAAACCTCAAGAATGCACCAACTTTCGTTAAGTTCGACAAATATGAGTTCTATTGGAAGGAAATAGCCTTTCTAGGTTATACAATATCTAAGGAAGGAATTGTTGTTGACTCAACTACAGTGGAAGTTGATTAAGAGGAAACGACTAGAAAATCCTACCGAAATTTGGAGTCCTTGGAGGTAGTCGAACCTTTCCTTTGGTTTGATCAAGGAATTTTCTAAGAGTGCAAGACTTGGCAAGTTATTTGGGATTCTAAATATGAGGAAGAATTTTAAAAAGTGAAAAGTGTTAGCCGATGCACCTGTGTTAGTCTTACCGAGCGGAGGAAGTAGTTTTATGATTTATATAGATGCTTCAAAGGATGATTTAGAATGTATATTAATAATACATGAGAAGGTGATTATATATGCCTCTAGAGAGTTAAATATCACGAGAGAAAGTAGCCAACTCATGATTTTGAGTTTGTGGCTATAAAATTCACATTAAAGAAGTAGAGACATTTCCTATATAAGGTAGACATGAAGACGATTAAGCTGCCATATGACTTGGAAGATTAAAACGCATAATGAAGATCAAAATTTGATTGTTAATTGGGTGGATAGAAAGTATGAGATACGAATTGGAAAGTGTAAGTTATTGATTAATCTGCTAAGCCTGACTATTGAGAGGTGTGATATTTTTCTAAGTGTGAATTTCGAGGACGAAATTCCTTTTAAGGAGGGGAGGATGTGAGGACTCGAAAATTTTCTTATTTATTGAATATTACAAGTTTACTTAAATATTTATTTTCTCATTTTCTCCAAATTATTTATTTCGACCATTTGAAATCCATTTATATGGAACAACGCCTCTTTTATATTTTCTAAAGCGTTTTGTTGGAAAATCCACTTTTCGAAATTCATTTAATTTGGAACAATGAGTGCACGTCTTTCGAGGCTATACTTGAATCGGGAGTGTATTAATATTGGAGATTTAAGAATGATCAATGGTAGATTAAGAAAGGTTAATTGAGGAATTAGTACTCGACTATGTAAAGACTCACAAATTTATCTATTTTAACTCCAAATTCTAACTCATTTAATTATTTACTTGGTCATTTACTACGAATATTATTTTCTAATCTCTTGAAACCTAATTACATTGATCTATGACTTCATTATATTTTTAAAGTGACTTGTATCAAAAATTAATTTTTAGAAGCTCGATTAATGAAAATAGTGTAAACGTGTTTGAAAATTTTAACCGATTAAGAGTGCAATAAGTTTGGAATATTGGAGACTTATACAATGGACCTAAATTAGGTATTTTAATGTTTAAATACTCAAGCGATAGTTATTAGTATTATCGTTATAAGAATTTCTCGGAAGTTTTGCGTTATCGCGCTCAAATTGGAGATACGTGTTTTCACACGCGTGATTTTAATTGAGGGACTTTAGACCCTTATTTTGGGACAATTAAGAGTGAATAATATATATATATGTACATAAATGCATTAGAGGTTTAGTGCACTAGTGAAACAAACGCGAGAGGAATCGAGCACGAAACGCGCGCGAGTGCGCGCATGTAGAAGAGTTGACTTTTGCATCAACATGGGCCACACGTTTGAAGCTTCTCAAGGAAGCTAAAAATTGATCAAATTTCCCTCTCTCTTCCCTCTCATTTCAGCCGGCCAAGGAGAGCAACAAGAACACCAAGTTCTTTCAAAATTCTCTTCACCAAAATCATCATCAAACTTCACTCAAATCCTACCAAATTTTCACAGCACTTAGCTCTACACTAGAGGATCTGTGGCGACCCCACTTCCCCCTGAGGCGAACCAAAGGGTTGGCGGGCCGTCTGCCCACCTCTCGCCAGGACTCACGCGAGCAATCTAACTCAAATCCTTCAGCATAACAACCTAATCTATCACAAAATGATTTTTCCCCAAAAAGATCTTCCTTAAAGCCACATTATCTTCAGAGATAGCAATGATAAAATCGCCAGTCGAGGCCCTTAAACGTCCTACGTGCTACTTACCAAAGTATAAAGTCGAACCAATCCGGATTGATCACTACATAAATCTCTATTACAAACTTACAAGCCAAGTAACCGAATTAAGGTTTACACATTTTCCAGCTTCAAGTGGCAATCCAAAGGAAAAGTGCATTATCTCAAAACACATTACAGCCCACAGAATAAGTTATAGTATTCAAATACAATCCCAAAAGGAAAGCATAAGTAAGCATCCAGCTTTCAGTTTCCAGAACCTGTTAAGGAAAACAATAAACGTGGGGTGAGCTAAAGCTCAGTGGTGCCCCAAAACATGCAATCACATAAATCAAACAGAGAGTAATAATTTAAATCAAATTGAAACAGTTAGGAAAGCATGTAGCAGCACAAGGTAGGATACAAGGGCTCTCAGGAGCCATTTTCCACGCTTGATCCGGTACCATCGTAGTTGACCCTCCGTCAACTTTCCCTACTTAATTTCCATGTAGATACACTTATTTTAATCCTAACCCGTCACCGTTCATACCTCTGCTTTGGGCCCAAACTTCATCTACCGACGCAGTATACTCGAGATATACCCGTAATAAATTTGTCGAGGGATTCACCCAACGACGTAATTGTAGTCAGATTCATGCGTCGAGGGATTCACCCAACAACGTAACTACATTTAGATTCATAGTAGTCAGATTCATGCGTCGAGGGATTCACCCAACAACGTAACTACATTTAGATTCATAGTAGTCAGATTCATGCGTCGAGGGATTCACCCAACAACGTAACTACATTTAGATTCATAGTAGTCAGATTCATGCGTCGAGGGATTCACCCAACAACGTAACTACATTTAGATTCATAGTAAATATTTCACACACATCACCACTCGAACGGCTAGTGCGATAAAGTACACACTGCTCACTTCGATGGATCAAAATCATTTATTGCATGTTGACAATTATCACATAGCGGATTGATAAAGCGCTTAACCACATAACATAGAACAAGCAGGGACACTCACCAAGAGTGAAGTTCAGATATTGGATTGAGGATCGAGTTCCGCGTCCTCGTAAAATCCTAGAATATCAGAATTTAAGCCATAAGTTTTCTATTGGAACTTTTGGCTTGCACATGTAGAGTTTTCTAGCATGTTGCTAGTTTACTTTTTCTCAAAATATTTTACTTGGAATCGAGCTTGTGAGAACCGTTCAATATTTCTTATAATATTCCTGGAATACTTTTCCTCGAAGAAAATACTATTATTATTTTCTTAAAATAAGTCGGCAAGATATTTAATATCAAGGCTAAAAGTATACCTTGGAAAAAGTTCATTGGAGTGGTTGTGCCTACAAAAATCTTTGCTAAGGCTTTAGGGTAAGGTTTATTGAAAAATGTTGCTAAAATAAGGTTTTTCTTGCCGAGCAGGTTTCTACGTTTAAAACTAAAGGGATCGAGTTTCACCTTTTAAATTTCCTTAGTTCCGACTAGCCTTAAACGATTTATAAAGAAGGAAGGAATTTGGAACAAAACTAAGGTTTTGAGTCTGGGAGAATCATTTTCCCAAATTGATAAGGCTAGTCTAACTTAAGGGATAAAAGTCATGTTGCCCAAGTTTCTAAGGCAAAAATAGTGGACACTATGTTTAGCAATACGATGCTAAATCTGTACCGCTCGAGACTTAAAGCAAAATATTTTTCATTTACTTAGTCAAACGTTTACTTGGAGTCACAAGGTCGGTACAACTTCTCACATTTTCGATTCCAATCCAAAATCACATTTCCTCAATATTGCACAATTAGAATTTAAACAGTAATAACACTAGGGCTCGTCAATTCTTAGCCCTGTGTTCCAACAAATTTATATCTAAGCATCAGCAGGAAAATTTACCAAGGCTTCGTCAATACTTAGCACTTGGTAATCAGTACTTATATCAACTCACAGTTTCACAAAATAGTAGCACAGATTTCTAAACAATTTCAGCAATTCAGTTATCCATGCAGGGTGGGAATTCATAGAGCCCACCATCAGCCAATTTCCAATAACTCAACCATTAACTCAAAAGTGGGAGTTCATAGAGCCCACTGTCCACAATTTCAACCATTAGCTTTTCAGGCATTGAAATACGAGTAGAAATTGTTTCACTGGCCAGGCTTAAACATACGTTTAGCAAGTACCTTCTTACCCTCTAATTCTTTGAAAATTTCATGAACGCAATAGGGTCAAACCACAATCATTAACATCAACATTTTCCATGTTTTTCCAATCATTAAGGTTCAAGGAATATCTTCACAATCGAGCTGGAAATTCTTACTCAAACTTTGGCAACCACAAGGAAAAATTCCAGGAACCACTTAAAAAAACTTCAGTTCAACCTTTCGGTCATTAAAATTTCCAGCACTTCGTTGTTTATAAATTCACAATTCAGTCAAGAGTTTGAACCACTAGTAATATAAAGTCTCAATCCGAATTCAAGTTGAGATTTAAAATGAAACAGGTCATTCATGCCAACCAGTTTACTTTGAAAATTCACCGACAGTAGTACACATGGAGTAAAAATACGAAATTTCTACAGGGCGAAGATCTATGATTCTAGTTTCAAATGCCGCTGACGGCGCCTTAAACGGATTTTCCTACACCAAGATATACCCGTTTTATCGAGACTGGTCAGGGACTTCCGAAAGTCTGGAGTTTCATTTTTCACTTATGAAAAACTCCTTTTTCTTTTCTTTTCACACCAAAAGTTTTTATTCAACCATCGTACATTCCTTATAGGGCTCCAAAACAACATATTCCAAGCATCATTTTTCAAGAAAAATTTCCAAGAACCAAGCAAATTTTTCAACTCAATTCTCGGCTATCTCAACGAAAATTCCAGCAATTGTATACTAGCGTTTTTTGGTTTCAGCTTTATATGTACTAATTGGTTCATTGCTGAACAAATTGTATATCTTAAAATTTGTATCTCTTATGAAATTCTGAGCCACCATAATCCAAGGAAATAAAATAAATTTCCAGAAACAAATTGAAATTTTCCAACGATATTGAAATTCTGGTTCATACCCCTTCGGCTATCACCCAAAATTTCCAGTGTTTCGAAACCATTTTATGCCAAGGAAAATATTCAAACATCAACTAGTGAAATCCGGAAACAATTCAATATTTTCTGCTCAACCATTTGGTTAGCTAAATTTTCCAGCAACCATTTATCTTGTATAAAATTCTTCCTTGGCTTATTCAGGGATTTAAATACTCAGATTCGGCATATAGATACTCAATTTACTGGTTAACATTTCCATTTCAAAAATTAGGTTTGAACCATAACCCAAATCATCAAATTTCCAAGAAAAATCTCCAGATAGCCTCGGTTTGAGCTGCACAAAATCTGGTTGCATCTTATTTTTATTTTCAGTTCTAACTCAACTAATTATGTGCATGCCAAGCTAAAATTTCTCGTTACTTACTAGTTAATCAAAGTTAGAGGCTCCAAAACAGAAAACTATACCAAATGAAGCTACATTAACAAGACAATCTCTCGGCAGCAACTTTTCAGCAAAGCAGAATTTTCCTAAGCTCTTTAATTCATCATCCGAATACACAATCAGTGCATGCAAGCACTGGTATATCTTCATCTACCAGTAATTAGCTTAAACATCATATTTTCATGTAGCTAATTGCATTTATGCTCAGATTATTAGATTTAAATAGATTACAACTGCATTTCAGATTTCTGGTTCACATCAATTCCAGTTCACTACATCAGAATTTTTTCCAGGTTCCTGATTTCATCATCCAATCACACAAAATTATCATGCATGGCCCTAATCATAACAATCATCCAAGATTCAGTTAATTAATCACCATTGCATGCTCAAATCATTTCAGGAAAACACATTAAAGCTGCACTTTCAGCTCAGCTCCTCGGCAGAACCATCTAGCCGAAACAGAATTTTCCACAGCTTTGGTTTTATCGATCAAGGGTACATTTTAACCCATGCAAGGCCACGGCTAGCTTAACTACTTCTGATCATCCATATTCATTCAAGTTTCAGTTAGGAACACACCAATTCATGCTCAGATTATTTTAGAAAAACAACATTAAGGCTGCGTTATCATGCTAGTTTCTCGGCAATTCCATATAACCGAAACAGAAATTTTCTAGAGCCTTAAATCCATCAACCACCTGCTCAACACCACATGCAACCTCTAATAGGACTTCCTCTGCTATGAATTAACTTAATTATCCCAGAATTTTTACCTCAGTCACACGCTATGCCTACGAACAGAAATCTGGAATTTTTCTTCCTTCCTCACGGCTTCACGCACGCAGCAGTGGTTGTGGTTTGGCTGGCTGCGGATGAAATGGCGAAGTGCGGCTCGGTTAAGGTTGTAGCTGGTGGAGGTTGAAGGCTGGATGACAGCCGGCTGGTCTTGGAGAATTCAGTGGAAAAGTTGCTCACGGGTTCTCCTCCTCTCCTCCCTCTTCGATGCTTGCGGGCAGAACCAGAAATGGAAGTGCGACTCTCAGCTTCCTCCCATGGTCGATACTCACGAGGAGCGGCTCTCCCTCTCTTGCTCTCGGTTGCTAGTGCGAATTGGAGAGAGTGAAGTGCGGTGGTGTGAAGTGCAAAGGTGAAGGGAAGGAATGAAGTGGAGTCGCGGTTTGGGGAAGATGGTTTTCGGTTGAGTGTGGAGTGGGGTAATTTGTGATTGGCCAAATGAAGAGGTGAGGGAATGATGTTGTCCGGAAATTTTATCTTGTGGCTGCATGGTAATTTGTGAAATAGTTCAAGGGTAGTTTAGTCCTTTCACTCTTCCTTCAATGAACACTTGAGTCTTTAATTCTAATCTAATCCCAAAAATTTATTCCGAAAGTAATTTAACTTCCTAATGATGCACTAATCTCACGGGGTTTTCAGTTATCAACATTTTTACGTCCTACACGTATCTGGTATACTTGTATTGTTTTTGGCTAAAATTTATTGATTGCATCTTAACACTAAGGTTCCTATGAACACTTAACGTTATTAGCGATTAAAACTAGTTACCGGAAATCAAAGAATTTATTTTAAAGTAATAGAATTAATCTAACTCAAGAAATATTAATTTGGTATAGCAAAACCGAATAATTCAATGTTAGGCACAATTATATTATTTATTTCATAAAAATTATCTTTACGCTTTATTTCAAAACAATTAATTACTATACTAGAATTCAGGGAGATTACTTGTTAGATTAGAGAAATAGTTTACCATAGAAATATGAATTTAAAGTAACAAAACTAGGAAGTTTAGTAGTTTAGCACAATTCTTTTATTTTGCACATAACGTTTAATTCCACATACTTATTTAAAAACGATTGGACTTCGTGCTAAAATTTATTAAGGAATTAAAATGCAAATAAATATGCACTGATATTTATATGTCTATTTTCAGGGTTCTCACATCCTCCCCTCCTTAAAATGAATTTTGTCCTCAAAATTCTTACTTTCTCAAGAGATAGGTCGGTTTACTTTTTGCATCTCTTCCTCTAGTTTCCAATATTAATTCGGTCGTTTAGTTTTTTTTTGATCATTTATTTGCTACAAGGCCATATTTTTATTGTCTCACGCGTTGACTCAAAATTTCGTTGGTTCTAATAGCAAAGTAATTAAAATAAAGGATATTCGTAGCATACCTACAATCCATAGCGGAAGATTACAATCTCCAAAAGTGCTATTCTAGATTAGGGTAACTATAACCTCTATTCCTCGAGTGAGGTCAAACCCTCTTGATTTGTGAAACGTTCACTACTAGGACCCCGTTCATGGTCGTTAACACGAATTACTTCCATCTGGCATTTAATCGCTCTGTAGCGGACTTAGTTGTCTGCTGAGTATTTCCTCTTTTTAAATGCTCTAGGGCATTCCGAAATCTTGTGCTGGATACTACCGCACTTCAAGCACTTTCCTCCCTTTTTCCAGCATTCCTTCTCGGTATGACCAGCTTTCCTACAATACCCACAATTTGCTCGAAAAGTGGCGGCCTGGACATTTCGGGGATTTTTCTTATGTTTCTTCTGTGGTTCTACATTCTGGCGTAGTAGCTCAATTTTCTCTGCATATTCTTGTTTCCATCGTCCTTCCCAGTAGTCAGCCAATTTCCTTTGAAATTCTACCTCATTTCGGAGAATGTCTATTTCCTTACGCATTTCTTCCAAAGTTGTCATCTTACTAGTTGGCTTAAGTTAAATAGCTAGCCTGCCAGACAAATCATAGGATCAAAATAAGCAACTATTCATACTGGAAGCTTGAGCCGTAATACTCTTTCATCCTTTTACTGATGGTTACTCCAAAATATAAACCTTACTACTTTCTACTTAATCTAGCGAGTTCTTAAGTATCACCGAGATTACCATCGTTAATCACTATCACGACAGAATAAGGAAGCCTTATCCCAAAGAAAAATTTCATGTCTTAGTGCACTGTCCAATACTTACCTTCAAAGTTATATTGAAACCACAGTCATACTTCTTATTCTCACTAGGGCCTTAGTGTATTCCTTCGATTCAATCTCACTATTTTGAAATCAGATTTCCCAATGAAACCTAGGTAGACGAATTTCAAAAGTCACTCCATTTTCGCAACTCTTTTGGTTCCTAGGTTAGTTGATTGGCCTAAAGCTTTGGTACTCCACCAACCGTTCTAAGATATCCGTTATATGGTGGATAGGGGTAGCTGCTGGGTGGTTTCCTTCTAAATTCCCATTGATAGCATCTTTGTCAAAGTCTATCTACCATTAGCTCTTGAAACAATTATAACATCATTAAAGGCTCAACTTTCAAAATTTTACGTACCTTTCGTGACTAATAACAGGATATTAATTACCCATTTGAAAAAAAAAAATTGGGTCTATATACATATATAAAAAAAAATGGTTATTCGAATGGAGGACGAGAAGAAAAGAAATTGGTTCTAGTCTTGATAGTCAAAACTTCACACTTTTAAACGTAAAGATTTCCGGGTATCCTTTCCGTATTTTGTCTTCCATTTCCACATCACTTCGTCTAATCATTCATGTTTGCCACGAAACCTTAACTAAAGGAATTTGTCTTAGTGTTTTTCCCGAAATTTTAGTGTCGAATCGACTGTTTCCCAAAGTATATAAAAGTTCAACTACTTGAATTTACAATTTATCTGCGCGTCATACTCAATTAAAAATTTTCACCCAAGATAGGATTATCAATCTGACATTATCGCTCCCTAAGCTCTATATTTCTCACAACGAGTTGATTTAAAATAAGTAATAACCAATTATGCATACATACGATTGAGGTTAATTTCACTCCACATATATTATTGATACCCAGCAAATTCATGATCAATTTAATTACATCACAGAACAAAGTCAATTACAACATATATCAAGCTCAAGTACACTCTAATCAGAAATCAAACGAATCTCTTTTTAAGTGCATTTAATATCCAAACATGGCCAAGTTCCGACTCCAACATCCCATCCTATTGACTTCTATCCGTAATAGAGTTGGTAAATCCTTGAAATTCATACCTTTATTCACAAAAGTTCAGTTTATTTCATTTTTTTTTCCATTCACTGGATCTATCAAGTCATTGCTTCAACGTTGGTCTAACCTTTCTTCTAAAGGTATGAGTTGATAAATAGATCGAGTTTACTAACTTTTAAATTTTAGTCATGTTCTTACCCTTTCCTATTTCTGGTTATTAATAATGGTTATATCAACAACTTGTATACATGATACGATAACTATTTCTTTAACTCATAAACTACAACGATTTACCAAGACATGATTGCCCTAATAATCACCACCAACTCCATATATTATATATATATATATATATATATATATATATTTTCATAGTTCTATACACCACTTTGGTTACCAAAATTCACTCAGGTTAGTAATTATTTAATTTCCGGGACTAATAAATATTGCAGCGTTACAAAAAAAAATGAAACACGTAATCATCAAATTATATACTTCACAATATAAGTCACATTGCATACCAAATTCACACAACTTCAAAAGCTAGATAATTCACGAATACATTCAATATTTTCATACATAACTCAAACTTCAATCATCATAAACATGAAAGGAAACAATACAACAATACACAAATTATTATAATCACATAGCTAATAGCTCAACTTTTAGTGTAGATTCAACTTAACCTTCATTAGTTTAGTCCTGGACAATCCCACTAGACCCCTTTGGTAACACTAATCAAATTTCCTTAGTAAATTGTAGATCTACTATGTCTAATATCGAATCAAATAATATGATCATTACTTAAGTACATCAGTGGCTCTTAAGTATTCTAAATGATCTCAAACATTTCATACATTGGCTTTTCTAATATCCTAACAACTAGTTATCTTTATCCTTTCGAACATTAGCCCCAATAATCCTCCAATAAAACTTAAAGACCACAATGTCATCTAAAACTCACCTCTAGTTATTTGCAAATGGTAGCATACAAACCACATGATAAATTCATCAAACTTATCTCTTTCCCAGTTTTAAAGCCACTCACAACTGCGTAGCTCTTACTTAAACTGCTGTTTCACTCAGATTCTAGGTCTAAAGCCACATTTTTAGGGTAAGGGATGGTATAAAGTTCATTGACTATCATAAAGGCTAGTAAGGCCACCAATCAAGCCTTTTCACTTTTAACTTCCAAAAGCTAACCTTGGTCTCTTTAATTCCTTTCCAAACTTAATCATGGTTTCTAGTCACATCGTAATGCAGTATACTGGATTCTTTTCAATTGCAAATACTCCATTAAATGTAATATTTCGTACTCGGGTACAAGAATCCGAAAATGAGATGATTCACAACTCAAGCTGGCCAGTCCCAAGCATGAATCACCTATATTTGAGATTCCTACCCAACGTACATATCTAATTCCCTTAGCAATAGTAATTAATTCAACACTTAATAGGCCATTCCCCATGGTCCGAGAACCTTTTCCCGGTTTGAGCTCGATAGGAGCTCTGATACCACCTGTGGCGACCCCACTTCCCCCTGAGGCGAACCAAAGGGTTGGCGGGCCGTCTGCCCAGCTCTCGCCAGGACTCACGCGAGCAATCTAACTCAAATCCTTCAGCATAACAACCTAATCTATCACAAAATGATTTTTCCCCAAAAAGATCTTCCTTAAAGCCACATTATCTTCAGAGATAGCAATGATAAAATCGCCAGTCGAGGCCCTTAAACGTCCTACGTGCTACTTACCAAAGTATAAAGTCGAACCAATCCGGATTGATCACTACATAAATCTCTATTACAAACTTACAAGCCAAGTAACCGAATTAAGGTTTACACATTTTCCAGCTTCAAGTGGCAATCCAAAAGAAAAGTGCATTATCTCAAAACACATTACAGCCCACAGAAT
Source organism: Coffea canephora (assembly GCA_036785865.1). NCBI lineage: Eukaryota > Viridiplantae > Streptophyta > Magnoliopsida > Gentianales > Rubiaceae > Coffea > Coffea canephora. Next base: position 34,256,662 of record CM071922.1, on the reverse strand, counting down.
AAGTTATAGTATTCAAATACAATCCCAAAAGGAAAGCATAAGTAAGCATCCAGCTTTCAGTTTCCAGAACCTGTTAAGGAAAACAATAAACGTGGGGTGAGCTAAAGCTCAGTGGTGCCCCAAAACATGCAATCACATAAATCAAACAGAGAGTAATAATTTAAATCAAATTGAAACAGTTAGGAAAGCATGTAGCAGCACAAGGTAGGATACAAGGGCTCTCAGGAGCCATTTTCCACGCTTGATCCGGTACCATCGTAGTTGACCCTCCGTCAACTTTCCCTACTTAATTTCCATGTAGATACACTTATTTTAATCCTAACCCGTCACCGTTCATACCTCTGCTTTGGGCCCAAACTTCATCTACCGACGCAGTATACTCGAGATATACCCGTAATAAATTTGTCGAGGGATTCACCCAACGACGTAATTGTAGTCAGATTCATGCGTCGAGGGATTCACCCAACAACGTAACTACATTTAGATTCATAGTAGTCAGATTCATGCGTCGAGGGATTCACCCAACAACGTAACTACATTTAGATTCATAGTAGTCAGATTCATGCGTCGAGGGATTCACCCAACAACGTAACTACATTTAGATTCATAGTAGTCAGATTCATGCGTCGAGGGATTCACCCAACAACGTAACTACATTTAGATTCATAGTAGTCAGATTCATGCGTCGAGGGATTCACCCAACAACGTAACTACATTTAGATTCATAGTAAATATTTCACACACATCACCACTCGAACGGCTAGTGCGATAAAGTACACACTGCTCACTTCGATGGATCAAAATCATTTATTGCATGTTGACAATTATCACATAGCGGATTGATAAAGCGCTTAACCACATAACATAGAACAAGCAGGGACACTCACCAAGAGTGAAGTTCAGATATTGGATTGAGGATCGAGTTCCGCGTCCTCGTAAAATCCTAGAATATTAGAATTTAAGCCATAAGTTTTCTATTGGAACTTTTGGCTTGCACATGTAGAGTTTTCTAGCATGTTGCTAGTTTACTTTTTCTCAAAATATTTTACTTGGAATCGAGCTTGTGAGAACCGTTCAATATTTCTTATAATATTCCTGGAATACTTTTCCTCGAAGAAAATACTATTATTATTTTCTTAAAATAAGTCGGCAAGATATTTAATATCAAGGCTAAAAGTATACCTTGGAAAAAGTTCATTGGAGTGGTTGTGCCTACAAAAATCTTTGCTAAGGCTTTAGGGTAAGGTTTATTGAAAAATGTTGCTAAAATAAGGTTTTTCTTGCCGAGCAGGTTTCTACGTTTAAAACTAAAGGGATCGAGTTTCACCTTTTAAATTTCCTTAGTTCCGACTAGCCTTAAACGATTTATAAAGAAGGAAGGAATTTGGAACAAAACTAAGGTTTTGAGTCTGGGAGAATCATTTTCCCAAATTGATAAGGCTAGTCTAACTTAAGGGATAAAAGTCATGTTGCCCAAGTTTCTAAGGCAAAAATAGTGGACACTATGTTTAGCAATACGATGCTAAATCTGTACCGCTCGAGACTTAAAGCAAAATATTTTTCATTTACTTAGTCAAACGTTTACTTGGAGTCACAAGGTCGGTACAACTTCTCACATTTTCGATTCCAATCCAAAATCACATTTCCTCAATATTGCACAATTAGAATTTAAACAGTAATAACACTAGGGCTCGTCAATTCTTAGCCCTGTGTTCCAACAAATTTATATCTAAGCATCAGCAGGAAAATTTACCAAGGCTTCGTCAATACTTAGCACTTGGTAATCAGTACTTATATCAACTCACAGTTTCACAAAATAGTAGCACAGATTTCTAAACAATTTCAGCAATTCAGTTATCCATGCAGGGTGGGAATTCATAGAGCCCACCATCAGCCAATTTCCAATAACTCAACCATTAACTCAAAAGTGGGAGTTCATAGAGCCCACTGTCCACAATTTCAACCATTAGCTTTTCAGGCATTGAAATACGAGTAGAAATTGTTTCACTGGCCAGGCTTAAACATACGTTTAGCAAGTACCTTCTTACCCTCTAATTCTTTGAAAATTTCATGAACGCAATAGGGTCAAACCACAATCATTAACATCAACATTTTCCATGTTTTTCCAATCATTAAGGTTCAAGGAATATCTTCACAATCGAGCTGGAAATTCTTACTCAAACTTTGGCAACCACAAGGAAAAATTCCAGGAACCACTTAAAAAAACTTCAGTTCAACCTTTCGGTCATTAAAATTTCCAGCACTTCGTTGTTTTTAAATTCACAATTCAGTCAAGAGTTTGAACCACTAGTAATATAAAGTCTCAATCCGAATTCAAGTTGAGATTTAAAATGAAACAGGTCATTCATGCCAACCAGTTTACTTTGAAAATTCACCGACAGTAGTACACATGGAGTAAAAATACGAAATTTCTACAGGGCGAAGATCTATGATTCTAGTTTCAAATGCCGCTGACGGCGCCTTAAACGGATTTTCCTACACCAAGATATACCCGTTTTATCGAGACTGGTCAGGGACTTCCGAAAGTCTGGAGTTTCATTTTTCACTTATGAAAAACTCCTTTTTCTTTTCTTTTCACACCAAAAGTTTTTATTCAACCATCGTACATTCCTTATAGGGCTCCAAAACAACATATTCCAAGCATCATTTTTCAAGAAAAATTTCCAAGAACCAAGCAAATTTTTCAACTCAATTCTCGGCTATCTCAACGAAAATTCCAGCAATTGTATACTAGCGTTTTTTGGTTTCAGCTTTATATGTACTAATTGGTTCATTGCTGAACAAATTGTATATCTTAAAATTTGTATCTCTTATGAAATTCTGAGCCACCATAATCCAAGGAAATAAAATAAATTTCCAGAAACAAATTGAAATTTTCCAACGATATTGAAATTCTGGTTCATACCCCTTCGGCTATCACCCAAAATTTCCAGTGTTTCGAAACCATTTTATGCCAAGGAAAATATTCAAACATCAACTAGTGAAATCCGGAAACAATTCAATATTTTCTGCTCAACCATTTGGTTAGCTAAATTTTCCAGCAACCATTTATCTTGTATAAAATTCTTCCTTGGCTTATTCAGGGATTTAAATACTCAGATTCGGCATATAGATACTCAATTTACTGGTTAACATTTCCATTTCAAAAATTAGGTTTGAACCATAACCCAAATCATCAAATTTCCAAGAAAAATCTCCAGATAGCCTCGGTTTGAGCTGCACAAAATCTGGTTGCATCTTATTTTTATTTTCAGTTCTAACTCAACTAATTATGTGCATGCCAAGCTAAAATTTCTCGTTACTTACTAGTTAATCAAAGTTAGAGGCTCCAAAACAGAAAACTATACCAAATGAAGCTACATTAACAAGACAATCTCTCGGCAGCAACTTTTCAGCAAAGCAGAATTTTCCTAAGCTCTTTAATTCATCATCCGAATACACAATCAGTGCATGCAAGCACTGGTATATCTTCATCTACCAGTAATTAGCTTAAACATCATATTTTCATGTAGCTAATTGCATTTATGCTCAGATTATTAGATTTAAATAGATTACAACTGCATTTCAGATTTCTGGTTCACATCAATTCCAGTTCACTACATCAGAATTTTTTCCAGGTTCCTGATTTCATCATCCAATCACACAAAATTATCATGCATGGCCCTAATCATAACAATCATCCAAGATTCAGTTAATTAATCACCATTGCATGCTCAAATCATTTCAGGAAAACACATTAAAGCTGCACTTTCAGCTCAGCTCCTCGGCAGAACCATCTAGCCGAAACAGAATTTTCCACAGCTTTGGTTTTATCGATCAAGGGTACATTTTAACCCATGCAAGGCCACGGCTAGCTTAACTACTTCTGATCATCCATATTCATTCAAGTTTCAGTTAGGAACACACCAATTCATGCTCAGATTATTTTAGAAAAACAACATTAAGGCTGCGTTATCATGCTAGTTTCTCGGCAATTCCATATAACCGAAACAGAAATTTTCTAGAGCCTTAAATCCATCAACCACCTGCTCAACACCACATGCAACCTCTAATAGGGCTTCCTCTGCTATGAATTAACTTAATTATCCCAGAATTTTTACCTCAGTCACACACTATGCCTACGAACAGAAATCTGGAATTTTTCTTCCTTCCTCACGGCTTCACGCACGCAGCAGTGGTTGTGGTTTGGCTGGGCTGCGGATGAAATGGCGAAGTGCGGCTCGGTTAAGGTTGTAGCTGGTGGAGGTTGAAGGCTGGATGACAGCCGGCTGGTCTTGGAGAATTCAGTGGAAAAGTTGCTCACGGGTTCTCCTCCTCTCCTCCCTCTTCGATGCTTGCGGGCAGAACCAGAAATGGAAGTGCGACTCTCAGCTTCCTCCCATGGTCGATACTCACGAGGAGCGGCTCTCCCTCTCTTGCTCTCGGTTGCTAGTGCGAATTGGAGAGAGTGAAGTGCGGTGGTGTGAAGTGCAAAGGTGAAGGGAAGGAATGAAGTGGAGTCGCGGTTTGGGGAAGATGGTTTTCGGTTGAGTGTGGAGTGGGGTAATTTGTGATTGGCCAAATGAAGAGGTGAGGGAATGATGTTGTCCGGAAATTTTATCTTGTGGCTGCATGGTAATTTGTGAAATAGTTCAAGGGTAGTTTAGTCCTTTCACTCTTCCTTCAATGAACACTTGAGTCTTTAATTCTAATCTAATCCCAAAAATTTATTCCGAAAGTAATTTAACTTCCTAATGATGCACTAATCTCACGGGGTTTTCAGTTATCAACATTTTTACGTCCTACACGTATCTGGTATACTTGTATTGTTTTTGGCTAAAATTTATTGATTGCATCTTAACACTAAGGTTCCTATGAACACTTAACGTTATTAGCGATTAAAACTAGTTACCGGAAATCAAAGAATTTATTTTAAAGTAATAGAATTAATCTAACTCAAGAAATATTAATTTGGTATAGCAAAACCGAATAATTCAATGTTAGGCACAATTATATTATTTATTTCATAAAAATTATCTTTACGCTTTATTTCAAAACAATTAATTACTATACTAGAATTCAGGGAGATTACTTGTTAGATTAGAGAAATAGTTTACCATAGAAATATGAATTTAAAGTAACAAAACTAGGAAGTTTAGTAGTTTAGCACAATTCTTTTATTTTGCACATAACGTTTAATTCCACATACTTATTTAAAAACGATTGGACTTCGTGCTAAAATTTATTAAGGAATTAAAATGCAAATAAATATGCACTGATATTTATATGTCTATTTTCAGGGTTCTCACAGGATCATCTTGAGCTATAAAAAAGGGAAGCTTTCACGGTTTTTCTAGGCAAAAGGGGTGACCAAAATTTCTGATTTTTGCACACCAAAGAGGTAAGTGATGATCAACTCATAGAATCTTGTCTTTTGGAAGTCATATAGTATGATTAAGCTCTAGCATGCCTTTGGTTAGCTTGTTTGTGGTGTAAAATGAAATGGGTGGGCACTATGAACTCCCACCTTTGTCTTGGGGACTGATCTCATGCTTGATGATGGATCTAATGTTGATTTAGTGCTCAAATGGTAGATTAATGTTGCATAACTAGAAGAAACTTCAAGGAGTGCATGGAGTAAAAAAAAAATTCAGATTCTGCCCCTACTTTGAACGTACCCTTTTGTGCAGAATTTTGAGGGTTTAATGGCTTGTATATGATGTTTATATATTGTATAGATGGTGTACAAAATTTCATTGGCAAATATTGAGGTTATGAATTATTTTCGTGAAGGTAGCAGACTGTTCCCGTAATACTCAGGCAGCTTTCTTGTTTTGTTCATAACTCGGTGCCCCAATGTCAAAATCGAATGCCGTCAGTGGCGTTTGAAACTAGACATTCCCAGATTTCCATTGGTACCAAATGTACATTTTGGGTCCACTTGAGTGAGCCACACTATTCGATTGAAAATCACTGTCCTGTTTCGTTTCTCTCCAGGAGACAGGACAGGACTTGTATCTTGATGCTCAAAAACGAGCTGTTTGTGAATGGAATTTGAAAATAGTTTCTTCTAAGAAATTCTATCCTTATGAAAGAGCTTTCCAACGCCACCAATCATTCTCAATTCTGAGTTTAATTGAGTGATTTATGATCAAAATACGAAACCTGCCCTGTTTCTGGGAAACCCTAAAATTCTGGGCAGATTCAATATTGACATGATGTGAACCTGTCAATTGGATTTCTTGGAGTTAAACACTTACCAAATGTACCATGAATGTTTCTTAGACCTTGCCTATACAAATGAATCATGTTTGAAGGATTTTCTGGGACAAATGTTTGGAAATGAAGAACAAAAAGCTCAAGGCAGTTTTGCCTTCGGAATTTTTTCGAAACTTTAGTTGGTTAGTTGACTACCTTTCCGAATGTATTTTTCCATGAAATTTGATAGAGGGATACCCTTTATATAGGAGTGTTATACTGCCAAAGTTAGTACCAATCCAAGTCCGTTTCGATACCTAACCAAAGTCCCAAAGTTGGAAGCTCAAATCTGGAAATTTGTTCCCCAGTTTTGAATTTTTCCCAAACTTTGAGCTACCGTATCTCGGTGCTCGAAACTCCGATTCTTGATCCGCTTGTTCTGTTATAAACCTTACTTACAACTCTAATTGAGTTACAAATTTTAGAGGCTCGCAACGTGTGAATTTTGCTGAATTTCCAAAGTTAGCGAAAAACCAACCCCAACACAACCTTAAGTACTCTGAAACAGTAACTTTAAGCCCATTTTTGAATATCTTCCATTTAGAATCATGGAAAAGTGTCTTCTGTGAACTTTTAATAATTTTAAAGTGGTTTCCAACGGTACCAAGTTTTCCAATTTTTGATATGTAGAATGTGAGATACGATTTTTCAAAATATCGTATCAAAACTGAAAATTTTCCGAATTCCAAAGGAAGGGAGTTTTCAAGCACTCCTTATTCCTTCAATATTACTTGAATGTTTTATACTTGATTTCCCAAAATAAAAACTCGATTGCTCTTGTACTTTAAGAAACTCTAATTGAACCTCGATTTACGAGTAATGGAGGTTCGTTTTCATGAAATTTTCTTAGATTGTACTAACATATAATCTTCCTTGATAATTGGGGCACGTGAATGATAATATATTATTATTTGCTCAAGCGCACACGAGGACCTTCAAGAGGATCCTACAGTGAACACTTGAATTTCCAGAAAATATTTCTTCTTGATTTGCTTGGTGAGTGTCTAGTGTGTGCTTATTTGAACTCGATACATGTTTACTTGTCATAAATGCTGGGATTTTGGAAACTTGAGACGAGGGTGTACTTTATCGCACTCGTTCTCTCTGATATGAACATCTTGAATTTGAACACTTGTACATCTTGCTTGCTTGAACATGTTACATGCTTGGATGGCTAGGATATGGTATGCTATGATTGCATACGTCGTTGGAGTGAATCTCCTCGACACATATATGTGCTTGGGGGACGCCCAAACCTCAATGGCCATCCTTGGGCTCGAGCCGGCATGGGCTTGGTCGGGTTCCTCGGTAAACCATAAGAAAACATGAAAGCTTGATCTAGTAAGAGATCTCGCTTGGCATACTCGATGTAGTATTGCCCAAACATATGATAGGCGGGCCCGAAACACGGGTATGTAAGGTGAAAGGGGACATGATAAGCGAAGTTCTACAGACTGAACCTACTCGATTGATGGAGTGTCAAGTCGTGGTGGTTCCTGAACGTGCGAGTGGAATATAGCTCCTGAGAGCTCCAGTATCCTTGAATTGTTTCTGTTTACTTTTCCGGTGAATTGTTATTTATCGAACCTTTATTGCACGACTTGTATACTTGGCTTGCTATTTGAACAATGTGCTTGTATGTGTGTTCTTGGCCTCACGAGCGTTTTGCTCACCCTGTAGATTTGTTTTCCTTAACAGGATTGAACCCGGAGAAGTGTTGGAGAAACCCTCCTGATGTACTTTTGTCTTAGGGTTTCCATTATATTTTGGCTATGCCCTGGGTTTTGGGTTGTACTTTTGGAATTGAAATGTAATAGTTGGGCATGATGTATAATTGGGATTTAAGTTGTATTTTGAACACCCGATGTACGGGTTGCATAATGGATGACTATTGTTAAGTTGAACACTTCCGCATTATTTGTATTTATGTTATTCTTCTTGTGACGTTTAGATTAGTGATAAGCTCGAATGGAATTGCTTGAACCCTGGTGAGAGTTGGGCAGGCGTCCCGCGGATACCCTTTGGTTTGCCTTAGGGACAAGTGGGGGTGTCACATATATTGTATAGGTTGTGTGGAAATTTTTGACCAAAAATCACTTGATTTGGTTGACCAAAAGTTGAAATTTCGAAATTTCTTTACAACTGGAAAATGTGTCCACAGTTGTTCTGGCAGCAATTTTGAATTGACTATAACTCTTTGCTCTGATGTCAAAATTGAGTGCCATTTGAGGCATTAGAAGCTAGATACTTCCAGTTTTCCAACGGTATAAAATGCATCCCCTGATTCCACTTGAGTGAACTGTACCAGCCTTTCAAAGTCACCTGCCCTGTTTTTCGACTGTGTTGAAAAATCTGTTATGAGCTGCAACTTGATGCTCAAATATAAGCTAGTTATGGACAGAATTTTAAAATGATTTCTTCTGTGAAATTGTAGCCTTATTAATTTAGTTTTCAACGCCACCAACCATGCTCAATTCCAACTTGAATTGGGCGGTGGCCGAATTGCGAAACTATCTCAGTGATGGAAAACCCTCTTTTTGGCTAGTTGAATGCCTTAATTTGAATTGGGAATTGTTATTTCAAAATTCTTGGTGGTGACCACCTACCAAAAGTATCTTGGATGTTTCTTAGGCCTTGCCTTCATAAATGAACCATGTTTGAGATGATTTCATTGATCCAAAAGTTAGAAAAGGGAAAACGGAAGTACAAGGCAGATTTGCCTTGGAAATTCTTGGAACTTTGTGGCTTTGTTAACTGACTTCCCGTATGAATTTTTATATGAAATTTGACAGAGGAATATCCCTTATATGGTAGGGTAATACTACCAAATTTGGTGCCATTTCAAGTCCATTTCGATGCCCGACTAAAGTCCCAAAATTCAAGTTTCAAATCTGGAAAATCTTTGTTCTGTGAAAAATTTCAGCAACTTTGAGCTGCTATATCTTGGCGCTCAAAACTTTGATTCTTGTTCCATTTTTTGTGTTTTAAACTTTGATTATAACTCTAATTGAGTTCCAAATTTCAGAGGCTAGTTCGCATTTTGTGAATTTTGCCGAATTGCCAAAGTTGGCCAAAAACTAACCTCAAAACTGTCTTGGTATTCCAAAACAGCAACTTTGAGCCAGGTTTTAATTGTCATCCATTTTGAATCATGGAAAAATGTCTTCTAGGAACTTTTAGTACTTTGGAAATAGTTTCTAACGGTACCAAGGTTTCCAATTTTGGCCCTACATAGAGTGAGATACGGTTTTTCAAAGATTACTTGTCAAATCTGAAATTTCCAAACTTAAAGGAAATCGAGTCCTTTGCACTCTCTATTTTCTTTCGAGATTGCTTGACCGTTTTACACTCCATTTCAAGATGAAAATCAGATTTTTCCTTGTATATTTAAACCCACTTTTGAGCCTCGATTTATGAGTAATTAAGCCTCATTTTCGTGATATCTTCTTAGATTGTATACTAATACAATCTTCTTCGATAATTAGGAGTTTTAAGTGATAGTGTGTAATAGTTATTATTAATTGCTCAGGCACTCATGAGGACCTTCGAGAGGATCCCACGGTGGATGCCTGAACCCTCAAGTATGCTTTACTTCTTGAATTACTTGGTGAGTGTCAAGTGTATGTGAACTTAATACATGCTTAACTGTCATTAATGATTGAAAATTTTGAAAATGGAGTTGAGTGTGTACTTTACCGCACTCGTTCTCATTTGAAATGGAATGAATCGTGATTGAATTGATTGAAATGGAATGAATGGAAGAAATGTATTGAATGAATTGAATGATTGAATTGTAATGAATTGAATGATTGAATTGTAATGAAGGAAGGATTGAATGAATGAATTGGTATGCTATGGCTGCATACGTCGTTGGAGTGAATCTCCTCGACTCATAAATATTAAGTCGGGAACGCCCAATTTTCATTGGCCAACCTTGAACTCGAGTCGGCATGGGCTTGGTCGGGCTCCTTGGTGAACCATAAGAAAATATAAGCTTGACCTATTGAGAGGTCTTACTTGGCATACTCGAGTAGTATCGCCTTAAACAAATGAAAGGCGGGCCCGATACAGGAGTATGTAACGGTGAACGGGGACATGATAAGTGAAGTTCTACGGACTATAGCCTACCCAATTGACGGAGTGTCAATTCGTGGAGGTTCTTGATCGTGCAAGTGGAAAATAGCTCCTGAGCTCCTATATCCTTGAATTATTTCTGTTTACTTTTCTAGCTCGAATTGTTATTTACGTGAATATTATTGCTTTACTTGTCAATTGGGATTGTTACTTGAACAACATGCTTGCATGTGTGTTTTCTTGGCCTCACTAGTAATTGCTCACCCTGTAGATTTGTTTTCCTTTACAGGAACGGACTCGGAGTCAAACTCGAAGAAACCCTTGGGGGTGTACTTTTGGTATTAGGATTTCGAATGTAATCGACTAGACTTTTGGCAGTTGTATATTTTGGAAACTTAATGTATTGTGGAACTCATGGTGTAAGTTTGAATGTTATTTATGGGAGCGATTTCTCTTTCTGACTTTACCTTGTTGTGATGGCTAGTATTGTATTAAGCTCGAACGGGAATTGTCTTGAGTCTTGGCGAGAGCTGGGCAGGCGTTCAGCGGATACCCTTTGGTTCACCTTAGGAAAAAGTGGGGGCGTCACAAAAGGTACTTTCCGCCGAGATCGAATTGTTGTTAGAAGCACTTTTTATAGAAAGGTTTTTCCGGTATCACCAGGTCTATCAATGAAGAAACACTTTGACTCATTATTATCAATACAAGAGAGGATTTGATGATAGGTTACTTACTGTTCAATATTTATTGTTGATACTGATGAAAAATCTTCTTTAGAAATGATTATATTTCTCTCTGCTTTAGCTTCTCTTTTTTCTTTGTCATTGGTGTTGTTTTTTTGGTAAACTGATGCTAATCCAATGGCACTAATAGTCTTTTCTATTGATTGTAAATGGCTTTCAATTAGCTAGAGAGCTTTATTGTCTACCATTTGTTGGGACAAACTGCTATTGAGTCGAATTCTGAGAGAAAGTGCTTGAATTTTTGCCATAACTCTGTTGGCTCATTGGGAGCATAAAATACCAAAATTGTTGCAAGTAACTATCAAAGTGCTGAAGGCATCTGGTAGACAATTGCTTCAGACATACATTCTTCTGCAATATTCTCTCCATGTGTTAAATCCAGTAGTTGTGTAGTTTGTTTAAAGGAATTAGCATGTTGGCCATTGACTATCTTCAAATCTTCAAAAGAAGTGGGCATTTTCTAGTATTTTAACAAAAGTCTTAGGTAGTACCATTAACCTTTTGATGGGTGGACACTAGAAGTCTTCTAACAACATTTCTTCTTTTTCTTAAGGACCAGAATTTTGCTTCGCTATACCAAAAAAAATTTTGTGGAAAATCAGTATACACACATTTTAATGCCTGTGCATCAGAATTGTACCTGTTCATATAAAAAAATTCTGTTAGCATTGTTTTTTTGACAATGGGATTACTTGCTATATTCTCAAGTGAATGACTCTCTAGAAAAGTTAGTGGCTGTTGATCTTTTAGATGAACTGGAAGTGTCATGATTGAAGGATGCAGCTCATTCAAGTTGAAGCCATAAATCCTCCACATTGCTTCAGGAGGTGAAATCCATCTTGCTGATTGAAATGATTTAATTTTGTCCATCATTTGATCTTCTGCTATAAAGCCTCTCAAGGCCCAAAGCAACTTAAGGGGGGATGAATTAGGTTGATTAAAACTTAACTTTGTTTATGGCAAATAAGACACAATTTAAATTTACCAAGTATATCTAAGTAATTAATCACTTGAATAAAACATAACAATGAAGAACAAGTAGGAAATAGTAATGAGAGATCAAGTAAATAAATAAGAGATAATAGACAAACCAAATGGACTACCAAGATCCAAGATTTGAAGTCCAATTCTTCAATGGAGAGTTTCTTCAATTTGATGAAGTTACACCAAGATTCTATAAGGAGAGATCACCTTTTGTTTACCTCAAGCACACTTTGGTCAAGTCAAAAGATTCTACTACAAACTTTGTAAACTCTCACTAAACTACTCACTTGAGAACTCACTCACAATTGAAAGACTTCAACAATCACCTCACACTAAGCTACAAATATGTAAAGTAGACACCAATTCTTCAATGAAAATTGCTCTAGAAAGCTTGTACAAAGTGTTGGCAAAAGTTCTTATTCCTTCTAGTTACTGTAGTATTTATAGGGTTCAAGAAATTGTTTCCAAACCACTTTCAATGGTCAAATATCAAATGTAGGAGAAACTAGCCGTTAAAGAGTTCGGACATCTGAAGTCAGCAGAGAGTTCAAAATGATCGTCCGATAGCTTGAAGAAAGAACTTTTCTTAGCTGATGTTGGATGGTCGAAGCAATTAGGAGGCGTCCGATCCTCTACGTTTGATAGCAAACAAAATATTGTCAATTTCAACTTGAATTTTTTGGATGGCCGAAGAGGCAGTTTTTCATCCGAACGAAACGTCTGATAGCAACGGACATCCAAGTGTGCAATTGCCTTCTGTCCAGTGTTCAAAGCATTCTTTTGGGAAGTGTTGTCATCATCTGTTGGATGTCCGAGAGATAAAATAGCGTCCGATCCTTTAAAACAACTTCATGTGTACTTGACTTCATTCAACCTTGATTAAATGATTTATAAACATGTTTTCTATCAAGACACTTGAAAAGATATTAGTAGAAAATTAACACTATGGTTTACTATCATAAAAAATAAAGGATCAAAGACTAATGAAGCTAAGTTGGTATAAGATTCGGTCATGACCCTTATAGATATATTTAACTGCATGAATAGTTGAGCAAATCTCAAAATTCATGTGACAATTAAATCTTGATAATAGATATGGATTATAAGGGACGATCCAATGATTGTCGAGCAAGAATCTATGAACCTTGACAGTTTTTTATCATCTCGATGCTGATAAACTGGATATGAATTTTGGCCATGCTTGGTTGATTCTATGAATTCTTTTGGGTAGCCATGCTTACAGCCAGTTTCTTTTTGCATACATGGACTATTTGGATTCATTTCTCTACAAGGTCCATGCATCATGTGCTGTGCCACTAGGAAATGTAAGTGTAGTTGAGTTGCTAGATTTGGAAGCTCTGCCCTAACAATTTGATCACATGCATTAGGATTATATAGCTTCGAACATTGCTTCAGAATGAGCAAAAATTGTGCACATGGGAGGCCATGCTTTTGGAACTCTATGACATATGTTTATGCAGCAACCTTGTCGAAAATCTCCTTCTTGAAAATTCTTCTTTTAGCATCTGCAATTTAGCTTGGAAAACTTGTGAAGTTAAATCTGGCCTATTTTCAACTTTTTGAGAAGGAAGTAATTCATTTTTTATTTCTGGCCAATTCTTGTTACAGGTGATTGTCAAGAATAAATCCAACTTTCCATGGCACTGAACTAAAGTCATTGCATCTAAGTATCAGCGGTGCATGTCTCTTGCTCCACCAATAAAACTGTGAGGCAAAATTATTCGCTTGCCTATATTTGAAGTTGAAGCTTCTCCTTGCGACAAACTATCCAACAATCCTTGATAGATTTTAATTTGAAGTCGATTTTGATTCTCATCATTTCAGTAGAAATCCAATCTAGATGTTTCGATATTGATGTACATGTCAACTACATATTGTCAAAGCAATCTGCCAATATGTAGCAGCATTGATTTGTCCCCTGGCCTCATCTTTAATTTGTAGCATTAATATCGTGACAAGAGACATTCGTCCTCTTTTATTTGTTCTGGCTAACCACTGTTTAAAGGAATCAAGTTTGACAAAAATCTAAAAAGAATTATATATATGTGTGTTATTTCATAAACATATACTCTAGAAGAAATGGAAATTAAATAAGTGAATAGTATAATACTTGCATTTTCTGCTTCAATGATCTCTTCTGCAGTCATAAACATGTGAGCAGATGTAATTCTTTCTCCATGGCAAGTTTTGTCGATTGAGCTTAAAAAAGATAGTCGTTCTAATCTTTCAATACCAGGGTGCCATCTTAACTCACCATTTGGAAATATTAATGGATATTGCATGGGATCATAGCATCCATAATAATGCTTCACTTGACAATGAATGCAAGACTTTTTACTAGTTAATACCAAATGAAATCAAAGGGTCACGTATAATACATACTATTTGTATTATTAGGTGAACTCAAAGACTTTAGGTCTTGATGGGGTGGGAAATCAAGGAGTCAAACCTTGTCTCCCATCAATGTACCACTATATGTGGCTTATTCTAGATCCATATGGGTGCATAGTGCATCCGTCTGATCCGATGGTGGTTCAGTCCCCGTTAATTTCTCTAGATCCCATTGGGCCTCCCTCCCCCTATAGTATAAGCTAGAGTAAGAGTACGAGTACAAGTAGATTAGATTAACTATTGCCATCTGATAAAAAAAAAGTTATCTTCCACCTTGTGTATGTATGCTTTTGTCAAAGATTATATAACAATTATGGAAAATGGTTCAAAATGTCGGTCACATTTTACAAAATAACTTTTTTCATCCCTCATTTTTAAAAGTATAATTTTATATTCCTTACAAACTCACATCGGTTAAATTTGGTTTCTACCTAAGTTTTTGACTAGTTTTTTGCTAGGATTCACTACGTACCTTGCACGTGATTATTTTTAGGGATAAATTTATCAAATCACATTTCACATAAGTTAATTCATAATCTCCCATATTTCACAAAATAATTTTTTTGTTTCTCACTTTTCACAAATTGAATTTTTCATCCCTCTCTAATCGTGTGTGTGAATGTTTTTTTTTAAAAATGTATATGTCTATTTGATTTCACCTAACAATATGAATAGCATGTATTATATACGATCATTTGATTTCATCTAATATTAACTGGTAAAATGTCTTGCATTCCTTGTCAAGTTGGCTGATAAATCTATTCCTGGTCAAAATACAATAAGAATATGCAAATTATGGTTCTTCAAATAATCCAATCAACAGTCCTATCCACAATCATTACAAATCCCATATGTGCTAACATGTAATGATCAACCAATTTACCACCAAAAAAAGAGAAAAAGAGAAACTTTCAAAAAATTTTTCTTAATTTGCATATTCTTATTGTATTTTGACCAGAATAGCTTTATTGGCCAACTTGATAGCGAATGCAAGTCTTTTTACTAGTTAATACCAAATGAAATCAAATGGTCATGTATAATACATGATATTTGTATTGTTAGGTGAAATCAAATAGATATGTACACGTATTTTTAAAAAGAAAAAGGTATTTGCACACTTGATTAGTAAGGGATGAAAAATTCATTTTGTGAAATGTGAGAAACAAAAAAATTCATTTTGTAAAATGTGAAGGACTATGTATTGGATTATGTGAAATACAATTTGACAATTTTGTCCCTCAAAAATGATACACGTGATGAATTCTGGTAAGAAACTAGTCGACAACCTAGGTCGGGACCGCATTTGACTGATGTGAATTTGTAAAGGATATAAAATTATACTTTTAAAAGTGAGAGACGAAAAAAGTCATTTTATAAAATGTGAGAAACGTTTTGAACGATTTTTCCAAACCATTAATTAGCCTAATTTCAGACGTTTGAATTGACATTTTTTGGGGCTTTTGGGTAAAATTTACTGTAGAATTTTGTTTAGAATGTGATGTATATGAGATAAAAAGATAACTAAAAATTATTTAGAAGGAATATTTACTAAAAAATTTAAAAAATTTCTCAAAAAACCGCAATTTAAACCAGGCTAATTGTCGAACTTTACTGAATAACATGCGTTCAAATGAAATGTAATATTAACATGCAGGGGAACTCAAGAATTATCTAACCTTCCATGAAAAAACGATAAAAGTCCACAGAAAATGGTAATGAAAGTTCAAATGGGATTTACCAAATAAGAAGAAATTTTCAAAAACACCAGTGACAATATTTGCCCATGAGATATTATAATAAGAAGAAATTTTCAAAAACACTAGTGATAATATTTGCCCATGAGATACTATTTGTGATCACCCCACTTTCCCCTAAGATGTATCCAAGGGTTTTGGCAGACCGCGTATCCAACTCTCGCCAAAACTCACTCACACACCACAGTAAGAGTAATAGCAATTCTAACCTTAGATGTATACGATCGGGGACATCAAATGCCCAAACAATTCCTAACCTCTACAGTAAGAGCAATAGCAATTCTAACCTTAGATGTATACGATCGGGGACATCAAATGCCCAAACAATTCCTAAATATAGCTAGGGCTCCAAGCATACAAAGTAAAACCAAGTGAATCCGATATGGAGCTAAGAAGTGCTCACGTGAGCAACTAACAAAAACTTAAACAAAGATTCCGTCTTCTTCAACTCCCACTCTCATGTTCTCCTCCCCTGTAAGGAAAACAACCTAATGGAATGAGCTTTTACCTAGGGAGGTTCCAAGAAAAACATGCAAGTAAACTAGCAAGCATAATACAATTCACAAGATATCAAGAAGCAGGTCATATCCAGATAGATCATGACATAATATACAGTAAAGCGGTAAACCAGATAGATCATGCAATAATATACGGTAAAGAACACATTCATGTCAAAAGATATAGTCTACTCTTGGGAGCAGATTCCAAGAAGGATGTTTAGGGTCCGTTGATACTCCGTCAACCCATTATAATGTTCGTAGACCACCACTTGTCTCCAGTCCTGTTTCTACGATCATCCCCCTGTGCCGAGTGAACATGTCAATCAAGTACCCATAGTTTGTCAATCTCCTTGACCAAACCCTTGCCGGCTCAATTCGACCAACTGGGGTTGGGCCTAGAGCCCCAAGTGCTCAAGTATTTATGATACGGGTTTGGACTCCCAAGTATTCAAGTGTTCACGAGTGGAGTCGTTGGCTGTCATCCAATACTCAAGCATGTCACGATTGGAGATGTCAGCTACCACCTAACACTCCTGTATTCACATGTGTCACGAGTAAATAGGTTAGGAAATTCTTCCTTTACCCAAGGCTGTATAGCTTACCCAACCGATATAAGGGTGGTTCAACGAAGGGTCCGGTTCAACCATTATCGGCTTACATTCACGCATACGCATGAGTAAATCAAGGCTGTCTAACTTAGCCAACATCTAGGAAAAGGGTGCTAGTGAAGTGCCCAGTTCAGTCACTGCAAGAAGATATACAACTAGCCTACATTCATGCACATATACATTCAAGTTCGCATGCAGGATCATACAATTCAATTTTACAGAGTTCGAGCACAAATAAGTACACATTCACCTAGCCAGGATCAAGTCAAGTAAGTTTAGCATGTTACGTATTTCAAGTATTTCAAGGTCAACTATTTCAAGTCAAACCTCAAGTCACATGTATATCAAGTTACTTGTACATGTATATCCATTCACTTATAAATAAGATAGCCAGAGCCCAGTCAAGTTAGGTCGAGTGCGATAAAGTATGCACTCGCCTATAAAATAACAATTCAGGATCCCTAGCAATTTTTAGCAACAAGTCACATTTGATCAAGTAACATGGAACACGTAGTTGGAACACTCACCAATGGATCACAATCTTTTCACTTCAAACCTTGGTTCGTCCTCTTGGACATGCATAAACCCTGTGATCGTATAATAAATCAAGAATCTAACCATTTGAAGTCAATATAAATAACAAAATGTGAGTTTCGAAGCTTCACTCAGAAAACAAAGAAATTTGCAGGTTTAACCCCCATATTGCTTATCAAAAGTGCAATATTTTCTTGTTTAAATCAAGGGAAAAAACATCATGCATGATAGATCAATGTTTCAAGGATCATATGGAGCACACGAGCATCGATTATAGTCAAACTTTTGAAGAGAATGAGACAAGATTTTCGAGGTGCAAAGCTGGCAAATTCAAGCAAGAAACATTGTGGAGAAAACTTATTTTCCTCCTATTGTCCCTCTTTATTTTAGTTCAAACCAATGTACATATGAAGTTCAAAGTCTTGGCAAGTATCTTGAGCAAAAGTAGGTCACAATCATCATACAAATTCCAGCAAAAGTCCAACATGAACTTGCCAACATTTTGTCTAAAATCCTCACTTTTCTTACTTAGATTCATGGCAAAAATCTAGTACAACACATCGACCATAAAAGAAAGCGTGTAACATGTAATTTAAAGCAAGAATTCCACCAAGAAGTCACAGATAAACACGGTGTTAACATGTGTCTTGGACAAAAGTAACAAGAATCATGAACTTAAAGCTAGTTACTTAGAACTAGACAACATGTTTGGGCAACCATTGCTTTCCTCCTTTTAAATCACTTGGTTTTGACTTAAATCCAACCTATTTGTGAAAATCAAGGTGCTCGCAAATAACTTCAGCAAAGTAGGTCCAATTCATCCTAAATTTACACCTCAACTTGCACTCTCACTCACTTGACCAACAGGAGGGAAAAATTCCAGCACCATAGCTTCTAAAGTCCTCAAGGTAACCCTCCAATCCAACTCTAGTTCCATGGCAAACCACAATCAATCCAAGGTAACATGTTATAGGGTAGATGTGGTGCATATTCTAGGTAACAAAAACTATCAAACTTTAACATATAAAAAAAACTCCAAGTAAACTACATCAAAGCTGGAATTTTAATCCTAAAGTTGAGAATTTCAAACCAAAGCTGGAAAATCTCATATCGAAGCTAGACAGTCCCATATCAAAGTTGGAAAATGCATATCAAGGTTGGAAATTGAACATCAAAGCTGGAAATTACAAGCTGCCCTAGCAAAACCATGAAATCTTTCATAAACATCCTTCCTTTAGCTTCAATCATGACATATCTTGAATGAACTCAAGAGACAAGTAAAAGAGATGTTTTTTTGGAAACTTTACCTCAAAAACCCTAAGCAAACAAGAGTTTTCTTCCTCCTAAACTCCACCAAGGTCTTCCCTCCTAGCTTCACTCAAATTATATTAGATCAGATTAGGGTTAATCTTTGAATTTCTCATGGATCAAACAAGAAATCAAGGCTAGAAAATGGAAGGTTTTCTCTCCCTCTCCTCTCTCTAGTTTAGGCCAAGCAAGGAAGAAAATGATGGGATTTTTTGTGTTAATTTGGAAGATAAATACAAGATTTCTCTAGGTCAAAGTCTTGGTCAAGACTTCATGGATGATTCACAAGTGGCAAAGCAAGATTATTACCTATCTCTTTGTCTCTCTAAGGTTCTCTAATCACTATAATATCTAGTGCTTCTCCAATTAACTCTTAACACCTCTTGTTACATAATCCCTTTTGCACAAAACTACTTCTAATCCTCCAAATTTATTGCACACACCTCACTAATTGGTCACACTAGTATCATACACTATAAAACTTAACATGCACTAAATCTAACATGCACCAAGTTAGATAAGGTAATAGAGTTAAAAACACACCTCAACCATGAAAGCAACCACAAATTCAAGGCAAGTAAGGACAAACAACATAAAAGATAAGAAAATAATTTACGGGGCCTCACACTATTGTCCTAGCAAGAGCCAATAACTACGAAGTGGAGTTCAAATTTATGATTTCATTCATGAACCACTTTTACAAGTGGAATGATACCTATGTATCCGTGCAGAGTTTTGAATCTCCACAAGTTGAAGATGTCACTTGAGAGGTAGAAGAGGACCTGCCTGTGCAAAGAGATAAACTATAGGATGGGCTTTGGATAATCAATTCGCAGCAAATGTCTAAATTTTATGTTAATGTAAGGTTGTCTATTAAGATCTTCACGTATGTTTAGCAATGTAACGTGAATATAAATTCAAGACTTAAATCCTTTTCTATTGCGAGCATAGGGTTTTTGTAGGATGGTAATTTCTGTCATGACTTGATAACATAATTCAAACACAACTCGAGCACAACCCAAAATTAATAGGTTTTGATACAATCTAAACTTTAGTGGGTCATTATTAGGTCAACCTGTTAGTGACACGAATATAAACGAGTTGGGTTGGATCAACTTGTTGGTTAATATGCTAACCCGATAAAATACTTATTTTATGATACTAATTAAACACTGCAGAGGTCATTTTGAGTATGTAATAAAAACTAATAATGATCAAATGTGGCTTGAAGGCTTCAATTAGAAGTTTTAAAAATTCACTAGTTTATATCTTATCATATATGGAACTATATGACCATGCTTCTCAAAGGTTGATTAGATCGCATTTTTTAGAAAATTTTTGGAGAAAAATTACTTTATCACTTTTCAAGATGTGATGTATGTGAAATAAAAGATGATTAAAAAATATGTAGAACGAATATTCATAGAAAATGGATAAAATTTTCAAAAAACAATAAGCAATCCAAATAAGCCCGAATTTGTTACTTACATTATGCTTGGAAAGTTTCATTATCTATTATTTTTGAATGTTTTGAAAATTTTAAAATTTTTGTTGATTATATATTTCAAAAAATTTATCATGTGTTTTAACAACGCAACATTGAATCGATTACATGATCAAATAGGTTAAAATAAGTAATTAAAATGCTAGACTATTTTTGGCATAGGTTAGTAGGTTGATTTGGTAAAATAATGTATCACATCTAAACAAATAGGTTAAAATAAATAATTAAAATTCTAGACTATTTTTTACATAGGTTAGTAGGTTGATTTGGTAAAATAACGTATCATATCAAAACTATTTTAATTATATAAAGTGTTTAATTGCTTACATGAGTTGGGTTAGATCAACCTCTTAATAAATAGGTTATGACATGACACGACATGAAAATCTATTGGATTGGGTTAGGATTCAAGTTTCTGACATGAACACGATAATGACATGATAAGTACACGACACGACCCATTGCTACCCTTAGGTTTTTGCGTCTATCAGCTGCAAATATATTTTCTTTGAGCCTTAGTTTCCTAATCCAAATTCTGTAGAAATGAAATTTGAATTTGAAATAGGTGGATAATTGATAATTTGCATGTCACACCATCAAGTAATGTGACAATAAAAAAGTAGTATGACCTATAATACCCAGCTCTCTTTTCTCTTTTGCCAATAAAAAGTAGAATTTTCAAGAAAAAGATTGACTTTTCAAGACAATCCACAACTGTTACTTAGAATGAATTGTTCTTATCATTTCCATTTCTTTTGGAAAATCTAGATCCAAACAGAGGTTAGCATGAATGGGCATCTGAAATATGAGTTCTTGACTTTAGTTGGATTGCCTTACCCTTTGCACTCTCTTGGTTTAGGAATAAGAGGCTTTTGTTGAAGGTATTGCCTCTAAAATTATTTAGCATCATCAATGAATTGAGGCGGCAGCAATAGCGGTAGAAAAGGCATAAGGATACTTGTTACAATATGTCGGAAAGGAAAAGTGAAATACAGCTATTGCATCTTATTTTTTTTGGTCTAAAATCAAGCATTATTGTTGGACTTATGTACTGTATCAAGATAAGAAAGTTACTTGCCTGATTTAGGTAGCATTCAAGGTTTAGTGAATACAGATAGGTGAAATTGATGATGTTGTAAGAGAATTTAGCTGACTGTAGCGATAACCTGGCCTATATGCTCTACTTAACATCTTTGAGTAGTAGTACTCCTGAAATTTTAAGTTGAATGACAGGCTATGTGTGACATTGAATAAATTCTATGTAACTTTGAAGTCCCAAGTTTAACGGAGGCTAATATGTAGAATAGAAAAAGATCAATGTATGTTTTGGCAACATGGTTGGGGTGGCTCTGTGATTTCAAGGAGATGGTTAGGAGTATGGGTGGCAAACAAATCCATTTAACTAAATTTTCCCATACCCATCCATGAATAGATGGCTATGGGTATCTTAAACTTTTACATATGGGTACAAATGAGCTTTTAATTTATTTTCCTGGTTTAAGGGGCTAACCCCTCGTCCCATCTGGTACCAGAGCTAGAGGAGGAAATGGGGTGATGGCTATTTTTCTTTACTTATTGTGAAGTTGCTAGTGTAGATCTACAAGTTTAGATCTGTCCGATGAGATTGTTTAACTTTGTGATTACTATCTAATGTATTCAAACTTATTATAGTACTGATAGTATCGATCTATGAATTTGGATCTGTTTTATGGACATGGAACTTGTAATTGCCAACCTCCGGTCCTGACGGTAAGACCATGGGATTTGGCAGTAAGTCCTGTAGGGATATTGAGCTTCCTGTGGTTTGAGATCTAGGACGGTGAAGTGTTCAGTGGATCAAATTTGGTTTCATAGGTTCATACTACTAATATTATGGTTTTGTTTAGAAATATAGTCGTTATGCGTAGTTAATCTTTCTCAAAAGATTAGATCTATTCTTGTAACATACTCACTGTCCTTATTATAATGGAAATATAGTCGTCATATAGTCAATCTTTCTCAAAAGATTAGATCCACTATGACGCCCCTACTTCTCCCTAGGGCGAACCCTAGGGTATCCGCGGAATGCTTGTCCAGCTCTCGCCGGGGCTCACTACAATCCATAATTCAAAACTAGAAATACTTCAAATATTTTCAATATATATTTAAAATACTCGAAAACATTTCATACTTACCAATAGTTAACTTTCAAGCTTAAATACAACCAAAAGAATATGTACTACAGCCATCTGCTATAACACAACTTAAAGTCTCCAAAGAAAACAACTCAGTACTATTCATGAGCACTCTCGGTCTTGAACCCTATTAAGGAAAACAAAAGTGTGGAATAAACTAAATAGCCCAGTGAGGTTCCAAAACACATAAGCAGTTCTAATAAATCAAGTAAATTAAGCATAACACACATATGGTTCAAGGTGTCACATTGGCACATTAAAATGAGACATTTATCATTTTACAAAAATAAACACACATTAAAAGGATACGGTGTTCACGTGGAACCATTTCGGTCAGCTTCACCTTATAACTCTTGTAATTTCCCCGGTTGTCTGGCCATTGCCTTATTCCTCCAGTGGTAATACTCAAGTATATTGATACGACAGCCCAGAGTTCCAACTTATGCGACCGAGCCCAGTCCTGACTCGAGCAAGTTAGCAACCAAGGGCAGGGCCCAGTTCAGTTAAGAGCTTACAACATGCGCAAGTAATCAAATATAGCGGTAAACGGTAGAAATTTACGGTTAAATAGTAGAAATTTATTATTTTAGTAGGTCGAGTGAGGTAAAGTACACACTCGTCTTAAAATGGTGAAAAATTGCGTAGGAGCAATTATAGGGAGCATTTAACACTTAAACACACAATACGAAGTAAACATGTAGTAAGACTATTCAAGTCACCCACACATGCGACGAGTACTCACGGTTACGTGCGATATGTCTCGGTTCCTGGATAACACCCTTGATTACCTTCGAGTCCTAAGGTAAGAACCAACAAGTTTATATGAAAGTGAAAAACAAGACCTTAGGGTTTTTGCACTTAAAAAGTGAAGAAACAAGATGTTGGTATATAATTCTCAAATATATACTAAAGAATAAAGCGAGTCGTTATAACCTTGAATCAAGCCTTTTCAAACTTAAAGTTCAAAAGTAAGAATGAAACCATGAGGAATCAAGTTCTAGGTCAAGAACTAAGCATAATTAAAGAACATTAAGGTTTCTCATTTAAATCCAAGGAAACATCAAGTACAAAGATCCTCCACAAAATCAAGTTTAAAATGAACCATCAATCTCAAAAGGAAGTTGAATGTTCTTAAAAGTTAGTTTCTTAAGAAATCAGAAAATTTCAGCTTTACGCGACAAAACTTGGAAAATCAGATCTTGAGTTCGATACATCAAAAAATGGGAAACTTTAAACCGTTGGAAACTAGATTCAAGATACTAAAAGTTCCTAGAAGATACTTTTTCAAGATTCCAAACGGAAAGCATTCATTTTTCAGCTCAAAGTTGCTGATTCAATAAGGCAAGATAGAACCAGTCTTGTTTTCGGCGATATTTGAAAATTCCAAAAAAATTCACAGAAAGTGAACTAACCTTTGAAATCCATAACACAATAAGAATCCCATACAAAGTTTCGAACGCCACAAGCAGAACCAAACTCGGAGTTTTGACCAACAGGATACAACAATTGGAATTTGATTGGTTTTTGTACACTGTTCAGTGATTTTCCAGATTTGAGAAGAAATCTTTGGGGCATTAGTTGAGTATCGAAATGGCATTGAAATCACACCAAATCTGGCACACTTAAACTTCCATATACGAACTACTTCTATACCAAAATTCAGGTAAAAAATCGTATGGCAGGGCTGTTAATGAAACGATCAAAATTCGTAAAATGTTTCAAAGCTAATCAGCCCTCTTGCTTTTCTTTCTTTTCAAACGTTTTGTCCAACACATCAGCCCCAATTCACTCCAATTTTATAACCAAAGTTCCAGAAATATTTAAGAAACAATTGATGGATAAATGATGCTAAAATTTTTGAAATATAACCTCCCAAAACAGATTCAATCATTTGGTCAACAAGGAAGGGAAATTCTTCCAATTTCTAGTTTTATAGCATTTTCGAAACCAAACCATATCTAGCTCTGTACAATTTCGAATTGAGATTGGTTTATGGTGTTGGAAACTAGGTTCCAAATACTACAATTCATCAGAAGGCATCATTTGAAAATCATTTCATAAGTGGGACAAAATTGAGCCACAAGATGCAGTTTCCAGTTTCGTTCCCATACACAGTCAAAACAGGACGGCCAACTTTGCCGACTCGCTACGGTTCACACAAAATGAACCAGTAGGTGATTTTTATACCGTTAGAAAGCTATGAATGTCTAGTTTTGAATGCCACCAATGGCACTCAATTTTGACTTTTGTACAAAAGTTATGTTCGGATAAAGGAGCACTGTCCGAGTACCCCGGCAATACGATTTCCAGATTTGAATCTTGCCGAAACTCAAGTTTTGTGCAACAAAATGAAATGATTTTTGAAAGGCACTTCGTACACACAATATATAACATATAAACATCAATTTCACAGTCATCCATGCATCACACTTTCGATATCAAAACTGAACAGCATGGACAGAATTTTCGGACAGCACCTCTTCCTTACAGTTTCTCTCTTTCTTTTTCCTCTTCTAGTTTCTACCCTTAAACTCATCACAAACATACTAACACACACATAAACATCATGGAAGCCCTTAAGTAACCAAGGTGGGAGTTCATAGAGCCCACTTCAACCCACCAAATCCAACCAACAATAACAAGAGGGAAGCTACAAGCTTCAAAGCCAAGAAATGAAACAAGAAAGCAAGAGTTTTGGTGAGAGATGTTTATACCTTCCAAACCCAAGAAGAAACCCTAGATTAAGATCAGATTTTGCACCGAAAATTTTCCAAGAAAATCCATAAGATTGCTCCTTGCTCCTAGCTAGAGTGATACTCCAAGTTGTGAGTGGTTTGGTGGAAGATTTGTGGGTGAAATGGAAGCTAGAAGATGAAGTTTTTCTTTCTCCCCTTTTTCCTCCTTAGGCTGGCCGAAAATGAGACGAGAGAGATGAGGGTTTGGTGTGGTGAAACCTGTGAGGGAAGCTTAGATGAAAAGTGGTTGTTAAGTTTGCCAAAAAGTCAACTCTCATTAGTGTCGCGCTAGTGGTTCGTACCACCACTTTCTCTCGCGTTTGATACACTCATGCACTAATCCTCCAATGTAAATCCTCTAATACTGTAATTATTCATACTTACTTGTCTAGTATTAAATTCTCAAATCTCCAATTAGTCATACCGGCGCGATTTTTGAGAAACTATCGATGCGCGCGCAGTAAAAGCTTAAATTTTAACTCACTTTCATCTAATCTCTCAATTAACTTTTCTTAGTCTACTATTGATCATCCTTAGTTCTCCAAGACTGGTGTACTCTCGGATCGAACATTGCCTTGAAAAAAATGTGTATTCACTATTCCTTAATAAACAAGTCGCATAAAATTAATTTTACTAATGGGACGTTTTAAAAATATAAGTGAGATATTGTTCCATGAAAATGGATTTAAAATGGTTGAAATAAATTATTTGAAAAAATGGGTGAATAAATAATTAAATAAAGCAGTAAAATAGAATTAAAAGTAAGTAAAATTCGGGTCTTCACATCCTCTCACCCTTAAAAGAATTTCGTCCTCGAAATTCATACCTTCCATAACCTCAGATAACCCATCATTGCATATGTTCTTGCCGGTGCCATTGGTCGGTTTCCTCCTTCATTGACTTGTCGAGGGATAGTTTTATTTCCTTGTTGAATAGTAGTTTCTTGTGGATACTGTTTTGGGTAGTCGTGAACTTTATGGTTGGTGCTCCTATGTCCCATACACTTTTGCCCCTTCACCAAGCAGTTTTCTTCGGTATGATTCATCCTTTCACAATATCCACAGGTCAGACGAGGAGTTGTGACTTGACTTGCCTGCGAAGATTCCCTTAATTGTATTTATCCTACTGGAGCTCCTTGTGACATAGTTCCTTCTGGTTTCTTTATCATGGGTGGTGAAGGAAGTGGTAGTATTACTCCATCCACTCCTTTTCTAACTTTAGGTGGCGGTCCAATTTCTGTTGGTACTTCAAGGTAGTGACTACTACCGGATACATCTCTTTTCCTCGCTCGAAAGGTTCTCAGTTGAAATTTTGTGCTCTCCATCCTTTGCGCTTTCTCAAGAGCGTCACTAAATGTTTCAATCTGTGCTGCGGCTACGGTATCTTAGATTTCTAAATTTAATCCTTGGATAAACCGTCTTATTTTCTTCTGCTCCATAATCATAAATTCTGGGGTATATTTAGATAATTTCGTGAATTGTATTTCATACTCAACCACACTCGAAGTTCCTTGATGAAGGTTTATAAAATTATTTTCTCTCTTTTTTTGGACTAGTGGAGGAAGGAATTTCTCATTAAACTCTCATATAAAGTTTATCCAAGTTCTTGGAGTTTGATCTTTTTCTCACTTGTTTCTTATAACATTCCACCAGGCTCGAGTTGCTCCTTCAAGTTGAAATACAGTAAAAGTGACTTGTCTTTCTTCTGTGTAGTTCAAGGCATCAAATATATCTCTTATATTTTCTAACCAATTTTAAGCCACTTCTGGGTTAGGTCCTCCAGAAAATTTAGGTGGGAAGAATTTCTGAAACTGTTCTGTAACGCCCCTACTTCTCCCTAAGGCGAACCAAAGGGTATCCACGGAACGTTTGCCTAGCTCTCGCCAGGACTCAAGCAATTCCATTCAACCTTATTATCGATCTACACATCACAGGTAAATAACTCAAATATAGAAAATGCGGAAGCGTTCAAGCTTAACAATAGTCATCCATTATCCAACCCACACGTCGGGTGTTCAAAGTACATCATGGATTCCAAATATACAACACACCCCAAAAGTTACATTTCAATTCCAAAAGTACAACCCAAAACCAAAGGCATAGCCAAAATATAATAAAATCCTAAACAAAAGTACATCAGGAGGGTTTTTCCAACACATCTCCGAGTTCAATTCTAGTAAGGAAAACAAATCTACAGGGTGAGCAAAACGATCGTGAGGCCAAGAATACACATGCAGACACATAGTTCAGGTAATAAGCCCAAATAACAGTTCAAGTGATGACTTGCAAGTAATTAACAATGCCAACAAAATGTAAACAGAAACAATTCAAGGATATGGTAGCTCTCAGGAGCTAAGTTCCACTTGTTTTGCCGATGTCATTCGTATATCTCTCCGCGATGACTCTCCGTTAACCGGGTTGATATTTCTAGTCCGTAGATCACCACTTACTTCTCATCCGTCCACCATACACCGCTCCGGGCCCGCACGACATTTAGGAGGCTATACTCCACGTGTATGCCAAACAAGATCTCTTAAATAGATCAAGCTTATCATGTAATTCTCATGGCTCACCAAGTAAAACGAGAAGAAAAGGGCACTCGAAGTTCAAGCGTCCACCGTGGGATCCTCTTGAAATTCCTTTAGGGCACCTAAACAATTAACAATAGACTATTACTACCAATCCCCAAACAATGAGGAAAGTTGCACACCAACACGGTCTAGAAGTATCGTGAAAATCGAATCTGAGTTCCTTTGAAAATCGAGATCGGGTTCCGTTAAAAAAAATGAAACTTGAATGAGTTATAAGACTCGAGTGAAAATGGATTTATTATCATTAAAATCATTGGATGAAAAAGAGTACGTGCGAATAAATCTCGAAACGAATGACAGAAGTCGAAAGTGGACTGACCACGTCACAACCCGGCCAGAATCTGGCCAGATATCAGGCCGGATTCTTGGCCGGATTGGAGGCAGTAGCCATCCTCAATTTTTTTTCAAATCCCAAAGGCAATCCGGCCAACTATCCAGCCAGAAACTGGTCGGATTCAAGGCCGAATTCCAGCAAAATGCTTCCCGCGCGGATTTCATTTCAAATGTTCAAAGTTTTCGATTTTTGGTACAATCTTTGAAAAATCATAACTCACCCTTCGATTGTCAAAATTTGGTAAATTTGATACCGTTGGAAATGTATTTCAATGTACCAAAAGTTCCTAGAATACACTTCTCTAAGATTCCAAATGGAAAACATTCAAAAATGAGCTCAAAGACGCTACTTTGGTTCATAAGGCAGTTTTAAGTTGGTTTTTGGCTAAATTTGAAAATTCGGTAAAATTCACTTGATTGAAACTAGCATTTGAAAATCATAACACTATGAGTGTTGTAATCCAAGTTTACAACAAAAGAAGCGGAACGAGAAACGGAGTTTTGAGTACCAAGATATGGTAGCTCAAAGTTACCCAAATTCCTTGTTAAACAAGGGTTTTCCAATCTCAAGTCTTAAACTTTGGCAATTTAGTTAAGCAGCGAAACAGATTCGAATTGGTACCAAATTTGGCAGTATAATATTCCTATATAAAAGGTATCCCTCTATCAAATTTCATGGAAAAATACCTTCGGGAAGGTAGTCAACCAAACAACCAAAGTTTCAAAAATCTTAAGGCAGAACTGCCTTGAGCTTTTTGGTTTTCATTCCAAACATTTGGTCAGGGAAAAACCTCCAAACATGGTTCATTAGTGTAGGTGTGAGAACCCGTAAAACCCTAATTATTTTCCTAGGGTGTATTTCCCCTTAATTGCATGTTTTCTGCATTTTCGGGCTTAGCAATATTTTTCTGGTAGATTTTATGCGTAATTATAGTTTTTAGATGATTTTTCTAGCATTGGTGAATTTTTAGAAAATTAGGAATATATATTGGACGTGGGACCCACTAGTGCGAAAAGTTCGAAAAAATTCGGCCAATAAGGTTAAGTTTCGGATACTGTGTAAAATTTATCGGGTGTTAAGAGATAAGTAGAGTGTGTGAAATGATTGATGTGAGAGAGAAAGAAAGGATAGGAATGCATTAATGAGAGTGACAAGTGTCACTTTCTCATTGGGTGGACTTTAAGAATTACTATTCACTTTCTTGACTTTTTTTGACCAAAGGATTAAATATCTAAAAATTGCTCAAAATTACCATTTTCTTACCTTGTGTTGGCCGGCTCTCTCACTTGCAAGAAGAAAGAAATTCTTCAACTTTCTAGCTTCCATTTCACTCAATCTTCCACAACTAATCACCTAGATTAGATTTCACTCCATAAAATCCTTTCTTTTAGTGATAGTGAGTGCTCTAGCGAAGTTTGTTTGAAGAGCTAAGGTGTCCAACATCTTCCTCTCTCTTGATTTCTTGGTAAGTGATGCTTGAACACCCTACTACACCTAGTGATGCTTATGTTTTGCTTAGAAGTGGCTAAAGTGATGGATTATGTGATTTATTTCTTGGTTTGGCTTGATTTGGTGAAGTTTTTAATTTTATGATGAATTTTCTGGTTTAATATGAATGGGATGTTGTGGCCTTGTATGATGAATGGTAATGGTTTAAAATGACTCTAGTAGGTGTGAATTGTTGATAAATGCAATCAATTTTGGATTTGGATGGAAAATGGAAAGTTAGGGTTCATAAACCCCTAATTCTGTCCGATTTTGGATCATAGGGTTAGAGGCCGAATTGGACTTTGCTCAAAACATGAAAGTTGTAGGTATTGATGTGTTTGAGGTGTCTGTAAAATTTCAGGTCATTTGGATCAGTGTAGAGTGAGTTATGTCGGAATTACTGTAGCTGTTCTGCTTTGGTCAGAATGCGAAAACGGCGTTGGTATTTGGCTATTTTGGCTGGAATCACTTTGGATTTGGATGTTGGTGTCTTCTGATGAAATGTAGCTGGATGTCTTAGCTACCATATGCCTTTGGAATTTCGGCATTTGGACTTGTATGGACTGAGTTATACTGATTACAGTTTTGTGTGATTTACAAACCTGTTTTGGTCATTCTGGTTTAGAATTTGGCATTTTTGACCTAGTTAAGCTAGGAACTGGATTGAGTGGCCTTCTACATTGTTGTAGCCCTATTTCATAGCTTCGAAACGGTGGGTCTTACACCCCCATCCGATAACCGTAGTGAATTTGACGCCATTACCGCATAATAAGGGCAAAACAGTTTTTCTATTCGGGGCTAAGACTAAAGCTATCTCTAATTTCTGGTTTGCTATCATGCTTATTTATGCATATGAAACCCTATTGGGGTTGTGTTCAGCATTGCTATATGACTCGTTATCGAGTCTCATTGCATTTGTTGCGTGATTCTAGGGCGTGACGGTAGTTCATGGCGGATTGGTGACCACGGTGTATGAAACACCACTTTCTTGCTTGGTGAGTATACTACTCACTTAATTGTTACTATGTGGCTTTGCTAAATGTATATGTGATGCCTTGAAGGCTTATTTGGATATTGCAATTGATTAAGGTGAGGGTGTACTTGACCGCCCTCACCCCTTTTGATAGTATCACTGATTGGTTACCGTTTTATTGCATTACTGAACTTGAAATATTGATTGGTGAATTCCATATCATGGAAACTGCTTTGGTGTCGTTGGGACGAATGTCCAACGGCCATACTGTATTACTGAGCTCAACCCCGTTTGGTAGTCAATTGGATCGAGCCGGCGAGGGCTTGGTCGTAAAAATTGAATTGCCACGGGGACTGTACTGGGGAACCTTGTGGTAATGAGACCCTTGGTTCCGGTATACTCGAGTATTACCAAAAGCTACTGAAATGAAGTGCGGGCCCGGTTGGGGTATGTTTGGTGGAAGGATTGGAAGTAAAGGGTGGTCTACGGTTTGGTACTTTTAACATTGACGGAGAGTCAATGAGGTTGGATCAAGATTGCAAGCGTGGAAATGGGCTCTTGAGAGCCCTCCGTATCCTTTTCCGACTTGTTTACTTTTAAATTGTGCACTTTAAATGAAAGTTCATTCTTATGTGACTTTGGTTGCTTATGTAGTGGTATACCACTGGGCTTTAACTCATTCCGTGTTATTTGTTTTCCTTACAGGGATGTAATTACTTTTGAGAATGGATTGGATAGTCAATTGCCAAGTTGAGCATGTAAATGTCTTTTGTATAGCTCTAGAAATGAAACCCTAATGTGTATCGGGTTCATTTCCTTTTGATAGGCAAACCGAATATGTACTTCCATGATGAATGGTTTTGGTATGCCCTTTTGGCTTGTAAATGTTGGCTTTCAATGTCTATATATGTTGTTCGATGTTTGGTTGGGTTTCGGACGGGTCGGTTACCATTCATGGCCGACTCGGGATTTCATTTCTTTTATTTTGGGTTATTTTGCCATTTTGCCTTGTTTGCGTGCATTATAAGTTTCAGAACGTGATAGATCGCTTTATACTGCACCGTTAGTCCTGGCGAGAGCTGGGCAGGCAGTCCGCTAACCTCTTTGGTTCGCCTTAGGGGAAGGTGGGGCTGTCACAGTAGGCAAAGCCTAAGGAACATTCATGGTACATTTGGCAAGTGTTTAGCACCAAAAAAATTCAGTTAGAAAGTCTACATCAAGCCTTGCATCAAATCTGTCCAAAAGTTAGGGTTTTCAAGAGCAGGGCAGGTTCCGTATTTTGATCACAAATCACTCAAATTTAATCGGAATTGAGCATGGTTTATGGCGTTGAAAAATACATTCATAGAGCTAAATTTCACAGAAGAAATCATTTTGAAATTCGGCACACAACTAGCTCGAATTTGAGCCACAAGTTGCAACCTCAGCATTTCGTTCTAGGAAAATAGAGAAACAAAACAGCCGACTTTAAATGGTTGGTTCGGCTCACATACATGGAACCAGAATGTGCATTTTATACCATTGGAAAGGCGGGAATGTCTAGTTTCAAATGCCACTGACAGTACTCGATTTCAAATCGTGGAAAGATCCTCCTTTTGAAGCTAAATGAACTCTCCAAGTGGCAAGCTAGGTGGTCTTCAATTTTGGTGTGAATCTATGAAGGTTTGGTGCAAGAATTGAAGATGAAAAATGGCAACTTTGGTGTTGTATTTTGTAGCTGATGGTTCGGCCAAGCGAGAGACTAGGAGAGAGTGTGCTTGATCCAAATTTAGGTTCCTAAGGAAGATACAATGTGTGGTGCAAAATCACTCCAAAGTCAACTGAGAATAGTGTGCATAGGGCACGTTTGGTGCTCAATTTCTCTTGCATTTGTTTCACTAGTGTACTAAACCTCTAATGCACTTATATTCACATAAATATTATCCACTCTTAATTGTCCCAAAATAATGGTCTAAAGTCCCTCAGTTAATCCCGCGCATGAAAACGCGTATTTCCAATTTAGGCGCGATAGAGTGAAACCTTCAAGAAATTCTTATAACGATCGTATCACTAACTATCACTTGAGTAGTTAAACCTAAAATTGCCTATTTTAGGACCATTGTACATGTCTCCAATTTTTTGAACTTATTGTACTCCCAATAGGCCAAAGTTTTCAGACACACTTTCACTATTTACATTAATCGAGCTTCCAAAAATTAATTTTTTTGAAACGAGTCACTTTAAAAATATAATGAAGTCGTAAATCCATGTATTTAAGTCTAATAAGGTTAGAAAATAATAATCGGGGCAAACAGGCAATTAAATGTTTAAATAAACTCAAAAAATGGAATTTTAAAATAAATAAAATTTTGTGAGACATCACATCCTCTCCCCCTTAAGAAAATTTTGTCCTCGAAATTTATCTTAATTGATGAACAGGTTTGGATATTTTTCTCGAATTGCTTCTTCGACCTCCCAAGTTGCTTCCTCCAACTCATAGTTCTTCCAGAGGATTTTTACTAATGGTATCTGCTTATTTCTCAATTCTTTCACCTTCCTATCCAGAAGCTTAACCGGTTTCTCCTCATAGGTTAAGGTCTCATCAATCTCAATACTCTCTGGTTGTAAGACATGTGATGGGTTTGGGTGGTACTTCTTAAGCATAGACACATGGAATACATTATGGATTCGAGATAAACTCGGCGGCAATTCCAATTTGTATGCTACATTCCCCACACGCTGAATAACCTTATAAGGTCCTACAAACCTTGGTTGTAACTTCTTTCCCTTTCCAGACAGTAAACTTGCTTTCAACGGTGTGATTTTGAGAAACACTAGATCTTCAACCGTGAATTCTAAATCCTTTCTCTGATTATCGACATAACTCTTTTGACGGCTCTAGGCAGTCTGGATTCTCTGGCGTACCAACTTTACCTTTTCATTAGTTTCCTCAATCCATGACATTGTGGTTGGATCTAAGATCTTCCGTTCACCTACTTCCTCCCAACAAATCGGAGATCTACACTTTCGACCAGAAAGCGCTTCATACGGAGCCATTTGAATAGAAAAGTGGAAACTGTTGTTATAGGCGAATTCCACTAAAGTCAAAAACTTACTCCAACTCTCCCCAAAATCCAGAACACAAGTTCTCAGCATATCTTCAAGGGTCTGAATTCTCCTTTCAGACTGTCCATCGGTCTAGGGATGATAAGTAGTACTAAAGTTCAATTTAGTCCCTAACACTTCTTGCATCTTTTGCCAAAATCTCGAAACAAATCTGGGGTCTCTATCCGACATGATATTGACAGGAATTCCATGTAACCTAATAATCTCATCCATATACAACTTGGCCAATTTCTCCAATGGGTATTTCATGTTAATCGGCAGAAAATGAGTCGATTTGGTTAATCTATCCACTATTACCCAAATCGCATCATGGCCTCTCTGTGTTCTTGGTAACCCCGACACAAAATCCATGGTGATATTCTCCCATTTTCACTCAGGTATTTCTAGAGGTTTCAAAAGTCCTGATGGTTTCTGATGTTCGGCTTTAACCTGTTGACAAATCAAGCATGTTTGAACAAATTGAGCAATCTCCTTCTTCATTTTCTCCCACCAGTACAGACTCTTCAAGTCCTGGTACATTTTATTCCCTCCTGGATGTACCGTAAACTTTGATCGGTGTGCCTCTTCTAAGATTTTTTTTAAGCCGTTCATCCTTTGGCACAACTACCCGATTCCGAAATCTCAATACACCATTCGATCCCAAGTTAAAGTCCGACTTGTTCCCCTTTTTAACCTTTTCCAACCATTTCTGCACTTCAGTGTCCTTTCCTTGAGATTCCTTGATACGTTCCATCAAAGAAGAATTCAATACAATGTTCCCCAAGATTACTTTCCTCGGTTCCAGTCAAGGATTCCACTAACTAACTTCTTCCAATAATTCGAATTCCTTAATCATCAATCCAGCCATCTGTACTTGACGACTCAAAGTATCAGCCACTACATTAGCTTTCCCTGGATGGTACTTAATTGTACAGTCATAGTCTTTCAGAAATTCCATCCATCTACGTTGCCTCAAATTCAGCTCCTTTTGAGAAAATAAGTACTTAAGACTTTTGTGGTCTGTAAAAACCTCAAATGTCACTCCGTACAGATAATGCCTCCATTTCTTCAAAGCAAAGACCACAGTTGCTAACGCCAAATCATGAGTCGGGTAATTCCCTTCATGCGGTTTCAATTTCCTAGAGGTATATGCTATCACTCTATCATTTTGCATTAGAACACACCCCAATCCTTCCTTAGAAGCATCCGTGTAAACCACAAAACTATCCTGTCTACTTGATAGAGCTAACACATGTACTCTTGTCAACCGTCTTTTCAACTCTTGAAAACTTTCTTCACACTTAGAACTCCATAGAAACTTTCCATTTTTCTTGGTCAATTCAGTCATAGGTCCAGCAATTTTCGAAAAATCCTGGATGAATCTCCGGTAATACCCTGCCAAGCCTATAAAACTTCGAACTTTCGTTGGATTTTCCGGTCTTTTCCACTTTGAAACAGTTTCAACCTTAGCTGGATCCACTTTAATCCCATCCTTAGAAATTATGTGTCTCAAGAAAGTCATTTCTTTTAACCAAAACTCACACTTGCTAAACTCACACTTAGCATATAATTAATGTTCCCTCAAAATTTGCAAAACGATTCTCAAATGTTTCTCATGATCCTTCACATTCTTAGAATACACTAAAATGTCATCAATGAAGACCACCACAAATTGATCTAGATAAGATTAAGACCCTATGCATTAGATCCATAAAAGCAGCAGGTGCATTCGTTAACCCAAACGGCATCACAGCAAATTCAAAATGCCCATATCTCGAGTTAAAATCAGTCTTGCGTATGTCCTTCTCCAAAATCCTCAACTGATAATAACCCTGTCTCAAATCCAGTTTTGAGAATACTACAGCCCCTTGCAATTGATCAAATAATTCATCAATGTGAAGCAATGGGTACTTATTCTTAATAGTGACCTCATTCAAGCCTCTATAGTCTATACATAGCCTCAAATTCCCGTCCTTTTTCTTAACAAACAAAATCGGGGCTCCCCACAGAGAATCACTCTCTTTTATAAAACCCCTTTCCAGCAAGTCTTGCAGTTACAATTTCAACTCCTTTAATTCCATTGGAGCCATCCGATATGGTGTCTTAGAAATAGGTGTCACTCCCAGAGTTATATCAATCTTAAAGGCTATTTCCCGTTCCGGGGGTAGAGACTCTAACTCTTCGAGAAAAATATTTGGAAAGTCTTTCACTACAGGCATGTCCTCCAAATTCACCTTATCACTGGGGGTGTTAATAAGAAAAACCAAATACCCTTGAGCTCCTTTACTTAATAATTTTCTAACCTGAATTCCTGAAATAAGGGCAGATGAAACCAATTTACCCCTTATATCCAGCTTTAGGGTTGCCTCCCCTGGAATACACAGTTCTACAATTTTTGTCCTACAATTCAACTGGGTATTATAACGGGCTAGCCAATCCATTCCCAGGATCACATCATATCCCTTAATCATCAAACCTATCAAATCAGCCAATAATTTTCGTTCCCCAATCCAGACTTCACAATCTTTATACACCAAGTTAGCAATTAGACTTTGATCCCCAGTAGGCGTTTTAACTTCTAGATCATATGATAACTTAATTGGTTTCAAGTCTATCCCACTCATGAAGTTAGAATTTACAAAATAATGTGTAGCACCTGGATCAATTAAAACCCTAGCTAAACGGCAAAAGATTGGGATTGTACCTTCTACCACCTCAGTCGCCTCAGGAACTTGTTGATAATCTAGTGCATAAACCCTAGCCGGTACCTTTGGTCGGCTCCCTCCGGCACTGGTTTGCTTAGAGGCTGACTTTTCTGGTCTCTGGGTATCACCTCCCGTCTTCATTTTGTTTGGATAGTTCGCGAGCTGATACTCGGTACTACCGCAGGCCAAGCACTTCCCAGACTTCCTCTAACAATCATTTTCAAAATGGTTGGGTTTTCCGCAGTACCCACACGTAACTTGAGGGGTCACTGCTGAACCACTAGAAGGCGCTCTCCTTGCCTGTATCAGTCCACTATGACCTCCTCTAGACAAAGCTCCTCTTGAAGTTCTGGCAGTCCTTGGTCTTCCCGTTCTTCTTCCCATTTTGGAAGGCTGTGTACTTTTACTAGCTTGTCCAGAGGTATGGCTAGAAAAGTTTCTTTTTCTATTGTGGAAATCCTTCACTTGCATCCTTGCATTTTCTACCCTTTGTGAGCTTTCTCTAGTGCCTCAGTGAACGTAGAGATCTGGGCTGCAGCCAAACCCTCTTGTATCTCCACATTAAATCCCTAAACAAACCGTCTAATTCTCTTTCGCTATTTGGTCACCAGTTCGGGAGTGTACTTTGAAAGCTTAGTAAATTTTCCTTCATACTCAGCTACACTAAGAGTTTCTTGTTTCAGCTTGATAAATTCATCCTCCCTCTTCTCTTGGATTAAGGACGGAAGAAACTTTTCATTAAATTCCCTTGTGAAATTCTCCCAAGTCCAAGGGGTTTGAGTTCTCTCCTATTTTCCTTTGATCAGATCCCACCAAGCACGGGCTACTCCCTCAAATTGGAAAGTAGCGAAGTTCACTCGCCTATTCTCAGTGTAGTCTAAAGCAGCGAATATGTTGGTCATCCTTTCTAACCAATTCTTCGCTTCCTCGGGGTCAGGTTCGCCAAGGAACTTGGGCGGGTTAAATTTCAAGAACCTTTCTAAGGCTCTATCCTCTCCTCTTTCTTGACCCCCAGGTTGGTTAAACGGTCCAAGTTGTGACGGCCCCACCTCCCCCTAGGGCGTACCCCAGGGTTCAGCGGGCCGCCTGCCCAGCTCTCGCCGGGACTCAGTCGTTCACTACATTCCTCAAACAGATTACAATATAAATCACAAATATACATCACATGGTCCACAAATATACATCCAAGTCTCCAATAATTACATGTCACAAATGCAGCGGAAACTAATTCCCAACTATACATGAAATGATTCCAAATCCAAAACTATACAAGATATAGGCCATCCATTCACGTGAATAAGCACAACAAGTCCTGCCTTCGCCTTGAGCCCTGTGGAGGGGAATAAAATATTTTTGGGGTGAGCTAGAAGCTCAGCGAGTAACCAGAAAATCATTAATCAAATCGGTTTCACAATAGTTCATTTCAATGATGTCATATAGCAATGATGTCATAAATTAAATGATAAATCCGGAAACAACTACATCATTTGTAAAACAGTAAATATGGATTATCAATAATTCAAGAAACATTTACAATGGAAAGCGATTGTAACATTCATGAAAGGATACATTCATTCTCCTGACATTTCCTCGCTCATTTGGTCATTCATTTCATTTCATTCACCCCGTCCCTGGCTTTTGGCCAGGCTCCACCAACCTACATAGGTAATACTCGAGTATACCAAACGTTCACCCAAGTTCCTAATCGCTTGACCGAGTCCGCTTCTGGCTCAAGACGACCGGTAACAAGGGGCAATGGCCAGTTCAGCCCAAAAGGTTTACATTCATGCGCAAGTAACATTTCAATCGAAAATTTCACATTTATTGAGGTCGAGTGCGATAAAGTACACACTCGCCTCGAAAACTCGTTTTGGAAATCATTATAAGCGCTTAACACGTTATCAACCAAAATACAAGTCATGAAGTCAAGAAATATAGCAAACAAGGCACACTCAAATGCCAGCACACATGATATGCAAGAAAACATTTCAAAAGTAACTTTGGAAACAGTTCAAAAGTAAATAATGTAAGAAACGGTTCATAAATAACTTTAGAAGTAGTTTGAGGTCACTCACCTCCACGGCTCAGAAACCATCTATCATGTATCATTGCCTTGCTCAAATCCAAGTCTTAGATCACAAACTCAATGCAAACAAGTCCTTTAAAAGTTCGGACAGCACTTCCCCTGAATTTGCTAACTTTTCCAGCCATCATGGCTTCATTATTTCCTCAGCCAATCCCAAAGGTACACACACAACAACAAGTTCATCCAATAGCCATTCAGCAAGCTCCAAGTAGTACTAGTGCAAGTCAAGCTAGGGGAAAAAATCCGGAAATGAAACTTAAGCTCAAAACCAGAAAAACAGTTTTGACGTCATTTTGCGGTAATGGTACCAAAGGCTCTACGATTGTCGGATGAAGGTACAAGACCCACCGTTTCGAAGATAAGAGATAGGGCTACAACAATGTAGAAGGCCACTCAGTCCAAATCCTAGCACAACTAGGTCAAAAATGCAGAATACCACAACCTGAACCGTAATTGCAGGTTTGCAAATCACTCAATGCTGTAATTAGTCCAACTCAGTCTATACAAGTCCAAATGCATTGATTCCAAAGGCATATGGTAGCTAAGACATCCAGCTACATTTCATCAGAAGACACCAACATCTAAAACCAAAGCAATTCCAGTCAAAATGGCCAATTACAAGTGCAGTTTTCGCATTCTGATCAACCCAGAACAGCAACAGTAAAATCGACATATCTCATTCTACATTAATCCAAATGACCTGAAATTTTACAGGCACCTGAAGCACATCAATACCTACAACTTTCATGTTTTAAGCAAAGTCCAATTAGGCCTCTAACCCTATGATCCAAAATCGGACAGAATAAGGGGTGATAAAACCCTAACTTTCCACAATTCAATCCAAACCCAAAATTGGTTGCAATTATCACTAATTCACACCTACTAGAGTCATTCCCCCTCATCATCAACCATCATAGATAACCACAACATCACATTCATATTAAACCAGAAAATTCCTCAAAAATATAAAAACTTCACCAAATCACTTCAAATCAAGAAATAAATCACAAATATCATCACTTTAGCCACTACTAAGCATAACTTAAGCTTCATTAAGTGCAAGAGGGAATTCACACACCACTCACCTAGTAAACAAGAGAGGTAGAGAGGTTGGACACCTTAGCTCTTCAAACAAACTTCACTAAACTACCTACTATCACCCAAGGGAGGAATTTTATGGAGTGGAATCTAGTTTAAGTATTTGTTTTTGGAAGATTGAACCAAATGGAAGCTTGAAAATTGATGAAGTTTTCTTTCTTCTTGAGCTTGAGAGAGCCGGCCATGGAGGAGTAAAAATGAGTGAATTTTGAGCAATTTTTAAGATATTTAACCTTTTGGTCAAAAAAGTCAAAAATTGGAATAGTAACTCTTAAATCCTATCCAATGATACCATGACACTTGGCACCTCATTAATGCATTCCTATCCTTTCTTTTCTCTCTCACATCAATCATTTCACACACTCTACTTATCTCTTAACACCCGATAAATTTTACACAGTATCCGGAATTTAACCTAATTGGCCGAATTTTTTCCGAACTTTTCGCACTAGTGGGTCCCACGTCCATTATTTATCCTTAATTTTCTAAAAACTCACCAAGGCTAGAAAAATTATCTAAAAACTATAATTACTCATAAAATTCCTCAGGAAAATTTTCTAAGTCAGGAAATGCAGAAAACATGATATTAAAGGAAATAAAACCCTCGGAAAAGATTAGGGTTTTTACGGGTTCTCACACTCATACTTTTCGGGGCGTCACAATCTCCCATTCTTAAAAGAATGTCGTCCTCGACATTCCCTCTTGTACTAATCAAGTCAAGTCATCCCGCAAGAATCACTAATATTTCAAACCAAGCCCACAGTCCGGCATCCTAAACTTCAAACCTAGGATACACTACCGAGATCTGAAGCCTAAGCTCTGATACCAACTGTGACAGTCCCACCTCTCCCTAGGGCGTACCCCAGGGTTCGGCGGGCCGCCTGCCCAGCTCTCGCCGGGACTCAGTCGTTCACTACATTCCTCAAACAGATTACAATATAAATCTCAAATATACATCACATGGTCCACAAATATACATCCAAGTCTCCAATAATTACATGTCACAAATGTAGCGGAAACTAATTCCCAACTATACATCAAATGATTCCAAATCCAAAACTATACAAGATATAGGCCATCCATTCACGTGAATAAGCACAACAAGTCCTGCCTTCGCCTTGAGCCCTGTGGAGGGGAATAAAATATTTTTGGGGTGAGCTAGAAGCTCAGCGAGTAACCAGAAAATCATTAATCAAATCGGTTTCACAATAGTTCATTTCAATGATGTCATAAATTAAATGATAAATCCGGAAACAACTACATCATTTGTAAAACAGTAAATATGGATTATCAATAATTCAAGAAACATTTACAATGGAAAGCGATGGTAACATTCATGAAAGGATACATTCATTCTCCTGACATTTCCTCGCTCATTTGGTCATTCATTTCATTTCATTCACCCCGTCCCTGGCTTTTGGCCAGGCTCCACCAACCTACATAGGTAATACTCGAGTATACCAAACGTTCACCCAAGTTCCTAATCGCTTGACCGAGTCCGCTTCTGGCTCAAGACGACCGGTAATAAGGGGCAATGGCCAGTTCAGCCCAAAAGGCTTACATTCATGCGCAAGTAACATTTCAATCGAAAATTTCACATTTATTGAGGTCGAGTGCGATAAAGTACACACTCGCCTCGAAAACTCGTTTTGGAAATCATTATAAGCGCTTAACACGTTATCAACCAAAATACAAGTCATGAAGTCAAGAAATATAGCAAACAAGGCACACTCAAATGCCAGCACACATGATATGCAAGAAAACATTTCAAAAGTAACTTTGGAAACAGTTCAAAAGTAAATAATGTAAGAAACGGTTCATAAATAACTTTAGAAGTAGTTTGAGGTCACTCATCTCCACGGCTCAGAAACCATCCATCATGTATCATTGCCTTGCTCAAATCCAAGTCTTAGATCACAAACTCAATGCCAACAAGTCCTTTAAAAGTTCGGACAGCACTTCCCCTGAATTTGCTAACTTTTCCAGCCATCATGGCTTCATTATTTCCTCAGCCAGTCCCAAAGGTACACACACAACAACAAGTTCATCCAATAGCCATTCAGCAAGCTCCAAGTAGTACTAGTGCAAGTCAAGCTAGGGGAAAAAATCCGGAAATGAAACTTAAGCTCAAAACCAGAGAAACAGTTTTGACGTCATTTTGCGGTAATGGTACCAAAGGCTCTACGATTGTCGGATGAAGGTGTAAGACCCACTGTTTCGAAGATAAGAGATAGGGCTACAACAATGTAGAAGGCCACTCAGTCCAAATCCTAGCACAACTAGGTCAAAAATGAAGAATACCACAACCTGAACCGTAATTGCAGGTTTGCAAATCACTCAATGCTGTAATTAGTCTAACTCAGTCTATACAAGTCCAAATGCATTGATTCCAAAGGAATATGGTAGCTAAGACATCCAGCTACATTTCATCAGAAGACACCAACATCTAAAACCAAAGCAATTCCAGTCAAAATGGCCAATTACAAGTGCAGTTTTCGCATTCTAATCAACCCAGAACAGCAACAGTAAAATCGACATATCTCATTCTACATTAATCCAAATGACCTGAAATTTTACAGGCACATCAAACACATCAATACCTACAACTTTTATGTTTTAAGCAAAGTCCAATTCGGACACTAATCCTATGATCCAAAATCGGACAGAATAAGGGGTGATAAAACCCTAACTTTCCACAATTCAATCCAAACCCAAAATTGGTTGCAATTATCACTAATTCACACCTAGTAGAGTCATTCCCCCTCATCATCAACCATCATAGATAACCACAACATCACATTCATATTAAACCAGAAAATTCCTCAAAAATATAAAAACTTCACCAAATCACTTCAAATCAAGAAATAAATCACAAATATCATCACTTTAGCCACTACTAAGCATAACTTAAGCTTCATTAAGTGCAAGAGGGAATTCACACACCACTCACCTAGTAAACAAGAGAGGTAGAGAGGTTGGACACCTTAGCTCTTCAAACAAACTTCACTAAACTACCTACTAGCACCCAAGGGAGGAATTTTATGGAGTGGAATCTAGTTTAAGTATTTGTTTTTGGAAGATTGAACCAAATGGAAGCTTGAAAATTG
Source organism: Coffea canephora (assembly GCA_036785865.1). Classification (NCBI taxonomy): domain Eukaryota; kingdom Viridiplantae; phylum Streptophyta; class Magnoliopsida; order Gentianales; family Rubiaceae; genus Coffea; species Coffea canephora. The sequence goes on along the minus strand of CM071922.1, from coordinate 34,213,609 downwards.
ATGAAGTTTTCTTCCTTCTTGAGCTTGAGAGAGCCGGCCATGGAGGAGTAAAAATGAGTGAATTTTGAGCAATTTTTAAGATATTTAACCTTTTGGTCAAAAAAGTCAAAAATTGGAATAGTAACTCTTAAATCCTATCCAATGATACCATGACACTTGGCACCTCATTAATGCATTCCTATCCTTTCTTTTCTCTCTCACATCAATCATTTCACACACTCTACTTATCTCTTAACACCCGATAAATTTTACACAGTATCCGGAATTTAACCTAATTGGCCGAATTTTTTCCGAACTTTTCGCACTAGTGGGTCCCACGTCCATTATTTATCCTTAATTTTCTAAAAACTCACCAAGGCTAGAAAAATTATCTAAAAACTATAATTACTCATAAAATTCCTCAGGAAAATTTTCTAAGCCAGGAAATGCAGAAAACATGATATTAAAGGAAATAAAACACTCGGAAAAGATTAGGGTTTTTACGGGTTCTCACACTCATACTTTTCGGGGCGTCACACAAGTCCTTGTCTATTAGCTAAGCGCTCTAAAATATCAGTCATCCTATTAATGGCAGTAGCCACTTGATTACCCTCAATATTTTCCTGACCCTGGGTTGGTCCAGTTGCCGACCCCTGGTCATCTCTTTGAGATTGGACCTGTCTAGTCCCTCGCCTACTGTGACGACCCACCTCTCCCTAAGGCGTACCAAAGGGTTCGGCGGACCGCCTGCCCAACTCTCGCCAGGACTCACTCACTAGCTCACGTGAATCATGTACATACACATCCATCATGAACCATAAATAACATTCCCAATTCAAGCTTATAACATACAAGGATAGGAATCAGGGTACAAAGTCTCGATACTCAAACTAGTGCAAAACGTATACAATCCAAGTACAAAATGTTTCATTCGAAGAATAGCGCGAGTACAGGCCCAAAAGTCAAAGTTCAAAAACAAAAGGCTACGCTAGTCTTTTTCAAGTCTCACACCTCGTTCGTACCCCTGTAAGGAAAACAAAACTAACGGGGTGAGCTAAAGTTCAGTGAAGTTTCAGATATCAAATTGGTCAACAACCAAGTTATAACATGGTAATAGTGAAATAGCGAGCAAACAAGTCCAATCAGGAAAATAGTACTTCAGATAGCCAAGTAATATCAGGTTCACATTCACAGGTAAGGATATAGTAACTCATATCACGGCTCCATTCCAGCTTGGTCAAGTGGTAGTTGACACTCCGTCAACTTTCAAGTAATATCAAGTCCAAATAAAAACTCCACTACACGCCAATCTCCGTCCATCAATCAACCCCCTTTTCCGGGCCCGCACGCCACACGAAACACGGGTGGTAATACTCGAGTATACCGTTTAGTCGAGGAGATAACACTCCACTCGACATTACAAGTGACCCAGGGTTCGTTATCTAATCGACCAGGCTCTTGCCGGCTCGACTCGATTAACTAGCCACAGGGTTTCTAGAATTCCAGGCAAGACATATCTCAAGTACATGTAGAGCAAGTCAAGTGTAATCAATAGCAAGAACAAGTCATATTAGGGCAAGTGCGGTAAAGTACACCCCTGCCCTATCATTCATTCATCATGTAATCATGTAAGTCAAGTAAGAAACACATGTACCAAGTACAATCGGATATTTGGAAGCACTTACCCAAAATATAGTGCTTCAGGTATTCACGTTCAATTATACTCCAGGTTTGGAGTCCAGATCTGCGATAAAAATCCAATTTGAGAACTTTGAAACACGAGTAAGATTCGAAACTTAAACATTCCATTCATTAAGAATCGTCCAATTGAAATTCATTTGAAAGACATTCGTGAAACACTTGCTCGCTTTTTAAATCGTAAGGTTTTTGTAGCATATATACTTGGAAACAACACTTGAGTTAAAAGTACAAGGAAATACAAGTTTACATTGGCCATTATATCTTTTCCTCAAGGGTACAAGTTCGTTTAGGTTTTAACGTATAACCCTCGATAACAAAGTAGCAAAGGTGCTCGCTAGTTCAAGTGATAATCACTTAACCTTTACACAAGTTGCAAGTATCGTTTCCTAGTTCTCGAGTGTAAATTTGGGCAGCATGCCCTTTGTGTTTACCTAATTTTCCAGCCATTCAGGCTTCAATCCTTACTCAATCCAACCCAACATCATCCATAACATAATTTCAGTTCATTAGCCATTCCATAGGCTCACAACAATACACGAACAAAGATTAAGCTAATATCAATTGCGGAAATGCAATTACAAAAGACAGATTTGATGGGCTTTGCGGAAATAACATATCTGAGGCTACGCTTATCGGATTGATACGCAGCTTATACCATTTCTAAGCTAAGGCAAAGGCCTACAACTTTCATGAAGAGCACTTAGTCTAATTTCCAGTGTAACCTGATCAATTTCCTAACTCACATAACCTGGTTTCAACTATTCAGCTAATCAACCGCACTGCACTCAAATGACCATATCTTAGTCTACCGAGGTCCGTTTAAGATGTTCTTGGTGGTATTACAAAGCTAAGACAGGGAACTGAAACTTTCATGTTTTAACAAATAACTAAATCTTAACGGATTATAGTGAATAAACTCAACCAAAAGGACTAAACTGTCCATGCGGAACTCTGGAAAGTGACCTAGATCAGCAAGGGTATTTTCATCTTTTCACAAGATACGTTGCTCCGATTGAGCTGAAATTTTGTAGGTGACTATAAAATACCATTCTATACAAATTTAATGTTTTAACCTAAGGCCAATTCGGCCTCTAATATGGAGCAACAAAACCGGGCAGAAAAAGGGGGAAATTTTCCAGAAATCTGGAATTTTCAGTTTTCAATCCAACCTGCCTTGATTTCTTACTTCCAACACTACCAAAGCCCCTTATATAACCTTATATACAACATATACTACCTATACAACAAGTTTAGATAGAAGTTTATTAAACCCTAACTTGCATATATCATCCAAAAATCATCACAACAACTTGCATATCTTGTAATCAAGCCAAAACAGGAGCTAACTATCATCTTAAACCAAAATTTAAATGGACAACAACCATGATCAGATTTTATACCTCAAAACAAAGCTTGGAAGAGTGATACTCCACCTCCTTTGGAAATTTTTGTTTGCCCTAGCTTCTTAAGACCACAACTAGTACTTTAATCGGTTTGGAAGTTGATTTTCCCACTTGGATAGCTAAGATCAAGAAGAAGGAAATTGTTTTCTTGCTCTCACTTTCCCTCTCTCTTTGGTCGGCCAAGGAGCTGAAATAATGAAGAGGAAAGGTGTAAAAATTGGTTAAGAAGGATGGTAACTCTCTTGGCCAAGAAACTCTAGGTGTCGCCACCACCACCTTTCATTTTTTTCTCTTTCTTTCTTGCTATTTCTAGCCTCTAATTTCGGTCAAGATAGCAGGAAATTGAGAAGATATTTTGCTCAAATATCAATAAGCTTGTATGGTAAGAAAGTGGTGGTCAAGTGGTGCGTTCAATCGGTAGTGCGCGGGACCCGCCGGTTCGCGCGGTTTATCTTAAAAACACACGTACTAGGGTTTTTACTTCCTATTCACCAACCTTATCTCATTGCTCCTAATCACATATTATTTCTCACTTAAAAGTCACTTTTAATCACCAAATTTGATCCTTGCTCCATACCGAAAATTCATCCGGCGAAAAAATCGCGAAAACCCTAATTTGCCCCAATCTTGGAAACGAAGAGTGAAACCCTACTTTCTAGGTTCATCTACACTTATTGTTGAACAATTGGGTAGTAGGACTTTAATAAATAATAATTTTCAAATAAAATACATTTTTTTGAGAAAAATATAAGAAATTTGCGGGTCCTCACACCCACGACCTCAACCACGGCCGCGACCACCTCTTAGTCATTCCATAACTTAGGCGTGTCTAGTGCAAGGAATAAGTCAATTATGCAATATAGAGTAGAAAACAGGAACAAATCAAGAAAACATTGAAAATAATAATAATTTACATTCATTAACATATCAAATTCATACAATTAGCAAGTCATGGGGTAGTCACAAAAATATAGCACACAAGTGCCACAAGAGTACTTTTAGTCACAGAAGACTAAAGTAAGAGCAAGTGCTTCAAAAATAAGCCACACAGTCATGCAAAATACAATGGCCTCAGCACTTAGCGTCACCCCATCTAATTCTAGCTATACTAGTCAAAAGGGTCAAAAGAGAAGTCAATCTGCCTAGACCTAGTCCGCAGCAGGACTATTAGGAGGAACCTCCTCCTCCTCAGAGCTCTGAGCTACACCCATCGCCTCATCCACTAGCCTAGTGGCATCAGCTAGAATCCCGGAAGCCCTATCACGAACCTCCCCCCTCAACCTAGTAAGCTGAGCCCTAGTGCTCCGGAGCTCCTCATTAACCACAGCAGATGTAGCTACCTCGCCCTCTATCACCTCCTCGAGCTCGACGATCCTCTCGCTCTGAGCGCTAACCATCTGTCTAAGCTCGTCCACCTCAGCCTGTAAGTCCAAGTTGGCATTCACCAACTGACGACACTTGTCGTCCAAGGCCAGTACAACGTGGTTTGGGTAAGCAAAGGTCACCCTACAAGCACATCGGGGGTATCTGTCAGATGGGGAATAGCGTACTCGAGCTTCCCACTAAGCGCTTGGTAGTACATAGGCCTAGGAGGCACTATATAACCATTCGCATGGTCATCCCCGTTAGCTGCTGGAACTCCATTTCCGTTTTCCATCCCTGCAAAATAATAGCACTTTTCGGGTTCGAAATTTAAATCACTATCTAGTTCGAATGTCGTTTATGCATGCCTAACCCAATCACTAGTATGCTCCAAATACCCTTTAAGGTGCAACTTAATTATCCGGTCTCAAGTCATAAGGGTAGAGTATCTAATATGTCTCCCATATAGATCTCTAACCTAGCGCTCTGATACCAACTGTAATGCCCCCACTTCTCCCTAAGGTGAACCAAAGGGTATTCGCGGGACGTCTGCTTAGCTCTTGCCAGGACTCAAGCAATTTCATTCAAGCTTAATATCGATCTACACAACACAGGTAAATAACTCAAATATAAAAAATGCAAAAGCGTTCAAGCTTAACAATAGTCATCCATTATCCAACCCGCACGTCGGGTGTTCAAAGTACATCATGGATTCCAAATATACAACACGCCCCAAAAGTTACATTTCAATTCGAAAAGTACAACCCAAAACCAAGGGCATGGCCAAAATATAATAAAAATCCTAAACAAAAGTACATCAGGAGGGTTTCTCCAACACATCTCCGAGTTTAATCCTGTTAAGGAAAACAAATCTATAGGTTGAGCAAAATGCTCGTGAGGCCAAGAACACACATGCAGGCACATAGTTCAGGTAACAAGCCCAAGTAACAGTTCAAATGATAACTTGCAAGTAATTAACAATGCCAACAAAATGTAAACAGAAACAATTCAAGGATATGGTAGCTCTCAGGAGCTAAGTTCCACTTGTTTTGCCGATGTCATTCGTATATCTCCCCGCGATGACTCTCCATCAACCGGATTGATATTTCTAGTCCGTAGATCACCACTTATTTCTCGTCCGTCCACCATACACCGCTTCGGGCCCGCACGACATTTAGGAGGCTATACTCCACGAGTATGCCAAGCAAGATCTCTCAAATAGATCAAGCTTATCATGTAATTCTCATGACTCACCAAGTAAAACGAGAAGAAAAGGGCACTCGAAGTTCAAGCGTCCACCGTGGGATCCTCTTGAAATTCCTTTTGGGTGCGTGAACAGTTAACAATAGACTATTACTACCAATCCCCAAACAATGAGGAAAGCTGCACACCAACACGGTCTAGAAGTATCGCGAAAATCGAATCTGAGTTCCTTTGAAAATCGAGATCGGGTTTCTTTAAAAAAAATGAAACTCGAATGAGTTATAAGACTCGAGTGAAAATGGATTTATTATCTTTAAAATCATTGGATGAAAATGAGTACCTGCGAATAAATCTCGAAATAAATGACCGAAGTCGAAAGTGGACTGGCCACGTCACAATCCGGCCGGATTCTTGGCCGAATTGGAGGCAGTAGCCATCCTCAATTTTTTTTTTCAAATCCCAAAGGCAATCTGGCCGACTATCCGGCCAGTTTCAAGGCCGGATTCCAGCAAAATGCTTCCCGCGCGGATTTCATTTCAAATGTTCAAAGTTTTCGATTGTTGGTACAATCTTTGAAAATTCATAACTCACCCTTCGATTGTCGAAAATTGGTAAATTTGATACCGTTGGAAACGTCTTTCAATGTACCAAAAGTTCCTAGAATACACTTCTCTAAGATTCCAAATGGAAAATATTCAAAAATGAGTTCAAAGACGCTGTTTTGGTTCATAAGGCAGTTTTAAGTTGATTTTTGGCCAACTTTGAAAATTCGGTAAAATTCACTTGATTGAAACTAGCCTTTGAAATTCGTAACACTATGAGTGTTGTAATCCAAGTTTACAACAAAAGAAGCAGAATGAGAAACGGAGTTTTGAGTACCAAGATATGGTAGCTCAAAATTACCCAAATTCCTTATTAAACAAGGGTTTTCCAATCTCAAGTCTTAAACTTTGGCAATTTAGTTTGTAAGGATTGAAGACAACCTAAGAGGGGGGTGAATTAGGTTTTCAAAAAACTAGCTAAGATATAGGTCACTTTTCTTCAAAACCTACCTTTCTTTTCTCAAAGACCACCCAATGGATCAGATTACAAGAAAGCACAGGTGTTCGTAAGATAAAGAGGAGAACAGTTTATATAGAAAAGCTGTAAACGAAAATAGAGAAACAAACCAGGCTTCAAACTCAACTGGAGTTTGAACAACACTTTTATATACTAGGTTACTTCAAGTTGAACAATCTTGCAACCAATATCCTGTGTACAAGGGAAGGATCACTTCCTTCTTGCTCCAAACCACACTTGGTCAAGCAAGGAAGTTTTACAAACACTCGAAAAACCCTCACATGCTACACTATTGAAGAAGCTGTGTCACACTTGAAAAACTACAAGAAAATTGCACAAGCTAAGAATACAAATGTTCCTTTGGAGTATTCTAACACTTGAATCACTCACGATCTGATGTAGACTTGATGTGCAAAGTTATCCTGAGGTGGTTGACTTTGTTCTTTTTATAGGAGACCAGAAAATTCTTCAATTAATGCTATCATCGGGTAGAAGGCAACTGAAGAGTCAACTAGCCGTTGGTGTTGTCGGACGTTCGATATTCAGTTTTTATGCGTCCGAACGAGATCAATGAGTTCTGGAAGTTTTCTTGAATCTCTTAGGACGTCCGATCCCTTATCACCATGCGTCCGAGGGTAAGATACACACTTGGAATTTCCTCTTCAATTCCTTCGGACGGCCGATGCGTCCAGAGTGTTGCATCGGAAGTGCAGCAACGCTTGTCGGACGTCCGATACTCAGGTGTTGAGCGTCCGATCGTGATCAGTAATCGTAGAAGCGCTGGCTTGTCTTCTTTGGATGTCTGAGTCTGAGTTCTTCACAAGTCCGAAGATACTCAAAGGATGTCGGACGTCCGATACTCTCCTTTTGTGCGTTCGACATCTTTCTCAGCACTTTTCATCCTTTTTTATCTTCTTTTTTGCTTTAAGTCCACAGACCTGCTTAGTGTCATTTCTGAAAAGGGTCTCTACAAAAAGTATTAGTAACATCCATTTGTTTTATAATCATCAAAAGATATGAATTGAGATAAACAATCTCCCCCTTTTTGATGATGACAAAACATTTGGATAGAGCAAAAATATACGAACTAGGATATAACAACTCCCCCTAACGAAGTGCATGAGTATACAGGAAGAAACGCAATCTACACCATCAGTGCTAATCCAACGCAACTCCCCCTGAAACTGACTCCCCTAACTAGTTACTCTACACCATCAGTGCTAATCCAATTCTCCCCCTTTTTGTCATCACAAAAGTGAGTATGAGTTTTGATACCAGCAGTATCAGATAACATCAGTATGATCCATCAGAAACATTATCAATAACACGCAATATCAGATAATATCAGCAAAATCCATTTATGTTTAGCACAATTTGGAATCAACAGAAACATTCATAACAAACACATTCATTCAGCAGATTCCATAACAAACAACCATTCATAACAAACATTTATAACAAACACTTAGTTATAACATCCATGTAGACACCAAATTTTTGGTGTAATTTCATTTACTATTTATTTTTAGTTTTTTATTTTGTCGTGTTAGTTTTATTCGATTTTTAGTTTTACTTTATAGTTTTATTATTTTTAAGTTTTAGCATAGAATTTCTCGAAATGAAAAGAAAAGCGTTCAAAAAAAATATATATATATATGTTTTAATTTAAATTCAATGTTTTCTTGGAAAAAATAAAAAAAATGAGAATGAAAATGAAAAATGAAAAAAGTGAAAAAATGAGGAAAATGAAAAATGGAAAATTGCAATTTTTGTTGTTTATCATTTTAGTTTAGTTTTTTAGCCAATGTTAATTAATTTGTTGTTTTTTCTTCTTAATTTTATTATTATTATTATTATTATTATCATTTTTGTTAGATTATTTTAAAAAAAAAAAAAAAAAGCCAAAAGCTGCGTTTTTGCCGCAGCTTGCAAATGGAAGTTGCGGGAGGTCCTGGGGGGAATTTTCAGCTGAAGAGGCCAGGTGTCTAGGACACTTGGAGGGGGGATGAATCTAGAAGGAGGGGGGCTAGGTTTTTGAGCTAACAGAGAGAGAGTCGGTGGGCTGGAGAAAAAGAACGATAGAGGGGATCAACAAGAGAGAGAGGGAGCTGAACTAAAGTCGGACGGGAAAGTTGACGACTGAAAAATTTTTGCTCAAGGAGAACAAAAGAAAACAGAAACCAGAGAGGATGGTTGACGGCAGGGAGTTTGAGAGAAGAACAGAGAGCTAGGGGAAGAGAGGGGTTACGGGTAAGAAAAGGGAAGGCAAACAGCAAAGAAAAGAGCCAGAAAGGAAGCGCGCAGCTGGGAGAAATTGGAGAAAGGAAACCAGAAACTGGTTCTAAGCAAAGATTCAAGAGGAGATTTCGCAGCTTCCTATCCGTAGCTGGTTTGTGTTTGAAGTTGTTCATTGCACAAGAGGTAATCTCCACATTCTCTTCCATCATACAAGTTAGACCTTTTGGACAGATATTTTCCTTTTTACTCTTGGCATTCCATGTTTTTTCTGCGTTTGTTTTCTTCTCTGTTTTGGTATTACTTTGCTATTAAAAATGTCGCACTTGAACTGTTTGATGTTGTGGGTTTGAATGAAGGCTGATTTGATTCAAAAGGTTGTAGTTTTGGTAGATTTGTTGGCAATATGCGTCTATAATGTCAAGTTTTCTGGAGGATATAGTATGTTTATGAGCCTTCGCATGAATTTAGTTCGTACCTCGTTGTGCACGAATGAAAATTGCAGAAAAGAAAACAGTTTTGTTAGCGATAATTCGGAGGTCTTAATGCTTTAATTTAACCCATGTTTAAACAAATTTGGGGCCTTTATGAAGTGCTTGAGAGTCGCTACAATGAAGTTGAGGTTCTCTATGTTGTTGCAGTAAACGAAATTCTGGTTTCCTGTTTGGTTAAAATTCCAGAAAGGACTTAACTTGTGACCCCAGGTTTTTTTTTGATAGTTCTTGGGTTGTTGTTTCTATGTATCTAGTTCTTTATGTTTGAGTTTTAACGAATGTACTGAGTGAATGGTAAATTTCTGGCTGGCTGCTTGAAGTTTTTGTTTCTCTCGATATGCAAATGGGTGGAGAATTTGCTGAAGTGAATCTGTTTTGAATGATTACCAGTTTTCTGAGATTGAATCAGTTGCTTTTTCCGGTTTCCCTTGCATGTTAGATGGTTTGTATGCTCTTACCATTTGGTTTCTAAAATCTGTTTTCACTCAAGAGTCTAACTATGTCTTCCTTTTGTTGCATTTGGTCTAGACACTCTCAGGTTTCATGGCTAGTTTTGTTGTTCATGTCTTCTTTTCCTTCCTGTTTCATTTGTGTTTCTCATACCCAAGCATATAGTTGGGTATTTTAGGATAGGCAAGTGTATGGCCATGAGTTTAATAATGTTGGGCTGAGGATTTTAATGAGTATTAGCTGGTTAGCTGATTCATTGCGGTTTAGTTTTTTTTGTGAAATATGACAGTAGGAACATTACAGGATTTCTTGTTGGCTTTTGTATGTTGAATGATCAAGTTTCTGTAGTCTTGTTGTTCAAAACGGAATTTCAATGTCGTTTGTGATCCAAGTTGCAGACTTTTCTTCTTATTAAATGTTTCTTTTGCGGCACAAAGTTGTTGAATCTCCAAAATCACGGCTGTTTTCTCGAAAATTTCTTCTTGTTGCAGAAATGTTTGATAAATTTTGCATGAAATAGCTTGAGCTGTCCAGATTTTGCATGTATGATTAGCGGCCTGTTGGTGTTTCAATTTGATAAGTTTTCATGTTGCAAAGTAGAGGAATGTGTGATAGTTTGTTTGGATTTTACTTGAGTTTGAAGGCTAGTGCTGAATTGCAGAAGCTTACGCATAGCAGAAAGTGTAGAAAAGTAATGAAGTTGCAGAAATTTTGGCCGAGAGTGTTCTTTTGCATGCATGAAAATTTTCTAAAAATTTCACTTTGACCCCTCAAGTTCCCTTTGGTTGCACTATCGCCGAAGTAATTGGAATACTTAATCAATTTAATCCCTCAAGCTTCTCCTTGTTCCACAATGACCCAACCAATTGAATAATTTCATCAATTTGGTCCTTGGTAATTTTAATTTGTGCAACTTCATTGCTTGTTTGCTTCAATTAACTACCATGCTTTGCTTAAATTGCGCTTAAGACATGACTTTAGGGACTTTATCATCAAGTGAGTTTTGTTTTGCACATTTCTTTTAATTTTTCTTAAATAAAGTGGTACCTTGACCTTTTTATTGTTTTGAAGCCATTTTTACTTCATTTGATTACCAACTCAAGGGAGGTATAACTTTCTTTTACCTTTTATTTGTCTCTCCTATGTGATCCAATGTGCTAAGTGAATTGCATGACTACTTTGCTTTCTTTACATTTTCTTAAATTCCTTTCATTCCTTTCATTTCCTTTTGCTTTATTAAGTTTTTTCTTTTATGGGGTATGTGTACACCTCTTGGCTTGTAATAAATAGGGCTTTGGCGAGCAGTTTGGTCCATTTTCCCCTTCCCCTTTTGTTTTAGTTAGTGAATGTAAAGTTCATTAGCTTGGTTGCATGCCTATGTGTTACGTGCTACTTGCTTTATTAGGTTTTGCATCTAGTCGAGCATGCTAAGTGTTACGTGCTACGTGTTTTAGGTGATTCGCATGTCTACTCGCTTTTCATAGTGTAGATGAATGGAATGGATGAATGTACGTTTCCACTAGTCCAACGCTAGTCGGAATTCATAGAATGGGCTAGTCCAACGCTAGACCCTTAGGGATTTCCCCTCGTTAGTACATGTTTGCATGTTTCACTTCATTTCATGCATTTTTCTTAGTTTTATCATTTTGCATGCCCCTCGAACCCCTTTTCCCTCCATTTTAGGATTTTTGCATTTCATGCTAGTTATAGGGTTCATTTGCTTGAGTGTCCCCTTAAATATGGGATATAGACGAGTGTGGCTTTTTCTAAGCCTTAGCACGCTTGTATTCCCTCTATAAAAGGGCAAATTGAGTCACGATTTAGGTCTCCCCGTACCCATTATGCATGAATTCCCTAGGTTCATGCATCCACTCTATCATTACACTTTCATTTTTTCCTCCCATTTGCACACGTACACCTTTTATCCCTTCACTTGCACACGAACACTTTTGTCCCATTTTGCACATATGCATTTTTTTTATCCCTTCACTTGCACACGAACACTTTTATCATCACTTGCACACATGCACTTCATATTATCATTTCACATACCGTACCTTGCCTACTCACTTGCACATTTTCATTTACGTATTTATTGTTCTTTATTACTTTTTCAAACTCATGTTCTCACATTGCATACATGCATTCCATTCATTTGCATCCCACTCGCATTATTCGTGACCTCTTCAAAAGATCGTTATTGGGCTTCACAATTAATGTGATTGGCACCATTCAACCTTTGAAGAGAAATTTCCCCCAATACCCCTAGGTCTAGGGTTTGCATTCATGTAGTGCATCCAGATGTAATAAATTCTTTGGTTAAAACAAGAAAATCTTTGATTAAATCAACGCAACTAGCCTTGGCCAGGTCGAAGGGGTGCCTTGGATTTTTATCCTTGCCTTCCCCTTCGTCAAATGTGACTCCCGAACCTTTTTCTTTGTTTGCGTGGACTAGGAGTCGTTCAAAAAGGGTTTCTTACTTTTTTCCTTAAAAAATTCACTTTTTGGGTGACTTGGTACACCCTAACTCTATACCAAGTGGCGACTCCATTTTTCATATATAAAAACCCTTTTTGAACTATTTTTTTGGGTCAAATCGTCGCATTTTCAAACCCCCATTTAGACCCATTTTTCTTTTACATCACGATTCATTTTCCAATCACAAAATACATTTTTTTAAACCATTTTATTTATTTATCAAAAAATGGGGCGCGACAATCCATAAATAGTAGAAAATATCCAGTTGTACAGACCAGGTGTACAACACTTAGCCAAAAGTTTTGCAATGCAAAAGATGAACTATAGTCCTAGATTAAAGTGCAGTGACCTAGTAGTGCCTAGATGGTGATTTTAGATGATCCAGGCCTCCTCCTGGCCAGATGAAACTGTTCAGGGTCCTTTTCTTCCTCAGTTTCTTCATCATCATTTTCATATGCTTCCTCAGTTGCTGGAGCCTTGCCTTTATCCTTGGGCTGAGAACTGGAAGCTGGTGTGGTCTCAGTACCAGCAGTTGGCCCTGTGGGCTCAGGTCTTGGCTCTTTCTCATGAACATTTGCATTGTTTTCAGGTATTGGAGGGACAAAAAGATTTCTTTTTTCAATGAAAGAGGATTGTTGGGCAGGGGTCATAGTCATCATGAGACCATCTTCAATAAGCAAGGCATGCTGTTTGAGGTCTTCAAGCAAGGAGATGACTTCAGAATTGGATGTGAAGGACTTGCTGGCAGACTTTTTAGAATGAATGGTGAAGGGAGAGACATAGTCTGACTGATCACGAGGAGTCCTAGGAGTGACAGGGGTTTCATGAAAGTTTTTCCTTCTAAACTCAGCCACAGTCTCCTTATAGCACCAATGGTCATAAAAAAATTTTAAATTCTTTCGTTCAAAGTAAGCTTTTGAGAAAACTGATGAAGCACTGTCTTTGGGAGATTTTCCAGAAAAAGATATTTTAAAATGGGCAAAGATAGGGGTCAGAAATCTGCCATAAGAGAGCTTCCTACGACTGTCAGTGCTAATTTTGAGCAAAAACTTGCACATTACAAATCCAAAGTCAATGCGAATTTTTTCAACAAAGCAGTAGAAAAGATAGAATTCTATTTTATTTGCATCTGTTCTGTGGCCATCAGTTGGCATCAACAGATTCGAAATGATGGTGAAGATGATCAGATTTTGAGGACAGAGATCATCCAATCTTGCCTCAGTAGGAGTATTGAAGTGGGTTTGAAAATAGGTCATGAGTTTAGCATTGTAAAAATGATGGTAGGTAGAAGAAAATTCCTCATACGAAAAGAAATTTGCAATTTTTCCTTTGAAACCAGATTCAATACTAGTTTTCAGAATGAAATTCACAATGTCAGGCGTTAACGTGATGTCTACAGAGTTGACCCTAGAAATGAGTTCAGTGTGTGATTTACCCTTCCTAAGGTTAGCAAAGAATTGATAAAGCATGTCAGGGTAAAAGACATTAGGAATGGTCAGAAGATGAGTCCATTTTTGGAATTCAAACAGTTTAATAACAGGTTCAAGATCAAACTTACGAAATTCATAGGGAAGAATGAGCCTTTGGGTGATGAACTCTTTTTGAGAGACTAACTCAAATCTGTCTCTGGCTTCATCATCAATGAATTTTGGGAGAGGAGTGGGTTCTTCTACGGGCTGAGAAACAGGAGCCTTTCCAAAACGTTTCCTATTTGAGGTTTGTGTGGCAGATGCCCCAACATTTTGAGTCTCAGTCCTTGTCCTTGGAGACTTCCTGGTGAAGGGTTCAGGTGTTTGTTGATTCTCAGTAATGTTTCCTTCATCCTGCTGATCAACAGAGGGATCAGCAAATGTTTTTTCTTGGATTGGGGAGTGCTCTTCCTCTTTGCAGTTCTCTTTCTTTTACCAGATGACCTTGTGACAGTTTCATCACCCTGGGTAGCCTGCTCTGGTTCCTCATTTCCACCAACAATGTTCCCTTCAGAGTTCTGCCCTTCTATCTGCTCATCAGATGATTCAGCAGTTGGAGTAACCAATTTTCTTTGGGCAGTTTGCTTCACTTTACTACCACGGGTCACAATCTTCTTTTTTGGAGCCACAGGAGGTGGTTCCACAATATCAATGTCCTCATCTCTAAGCCTAAAGGATCATCCGGTACTAGTAGATCCTCCTCTGATTCTAACAATGATGCAATGTGGATATGATTTTTGATGCAGAATGTGGTGTATAGAGGAGGAATACAGTGTGAGCCAACTAGAATGCACTAAAATGCCGCAAGGAGAGAGTTATGTGAAGTTAGGGTTTCGTATGTAAATTAGGAGCTTTGGGGTAGTTGGGGGTTAGGAATGATTTTTATGAGTGGTTAATGAGCAATAGATGTGTAATGGAGTTGGTTGAGTCAATTTCTTGGAACTTGGTTTGATAAGAGAGGAATTTGAATTTCAAATATGAGGGGAAACTGAAAGGTTGTGTCCGAGACTATGGAAGATAATGAATTGGGAAGAATGGGTAACTGCCTTATAGTGCTCAATTTTTGAGTGTCGGACGTCCGAACGAAGTGAAGCGTCCAACACAACCGTCCGACACAACCGTCCGAACCAGGGTTTTTCTGAAACTAGACGAAGAACACTGTCGGACGTCCGTTCCAATTCATCGGACGTCCGATAAAGATTGACCAGAAACGAAACTTAGAATATTTTTTCTGAAACGCCCAGTTTTGTTCTCAGGAACACAAATTGATCCAGTGGAAGAGCTTTTGTGAGGATATCAGCGATTTGCTCTTTAGAACAAACAAACTCGATACGGATTACCCCCTTTGAGACAAGATCGCGAATGAAATGATGCTTTATATCAATGTGCTTAGTCCTAGAGTGCTGAATGGGATTTTTTGTCAGATTAATTGCACTAGTGTTGTCACAATACATAGGTACACATTCATACACCAAACCAAAATCACTCAATGTGTTTTTCATCCATATCAATTGAGCACAACAAGCACCAGCAGCAACATATTCAGATTCAGTAATGGACAATGAGATAGCATTTTGTTTTTACTAAACCAAGATACCAAACAATTTCCAAGAAAGTTGCATATACCAGTAGTACTTTTCCTATTTATTTTACAACCACTGAAATTAGCATTAGAGAATCCATATAAAGGAAGTTCATGACATTTTGGATACCACAAACCAAAGTTTAAGGTTCCTTTAAGATATCTAAAAATTCTTTTGACTGCATTCATATGTGATTCCTTTGGACAGGATTGAAATCGAGCACATAAGCATACAACAAACATGATGTCAGGCCTACTGGCAGTTAAATAAAGTAAACTTCCAATCATACCTCTGTACTTCTTTTCCTCAACTTTTGTACCTTCATCATCTTTGTCAAGTTTGGTAGAGGTGCACATAGGTGTTCCAACAGGCTTTGAATCCTCCATTCCAAATCTTTTCAGTAGCTCCTTGGTGTATTTTGTTTGATTTATAAATGTTCCATCTTGGGTTTGAACCACTTGGAGTCCATGGAAGAAGTTCAGTTCTCCCATCATGCTCATTTCAAATTCTTTTTACATGATGATGGAAAAGTCCTTGCACAAGCTCTCATTAGTAGCACCAAATATGATATCATCCATATATATTTGCACAATTAAAAGATCTCGTGAGCTTTGTTTTGTGAAAAGTGTAGTATCTACAATGCCCCTTTAAAATCATTTTCAATCAAAAATTCACTCAGACGTTCATACCATGCTCTAGGAGCTTGCTTTAATCCGTATAAAGCTTTTGAGAGTTTAAAAACATGATTTGGATAAGATTCATTTTCAAAACCAAGAGGTTGGTCAATATAGACTTCTTGATCTATAAAACCATTTAAGAAAGCACTCTTAACATCCATCTGAAATAATTTAAAATTCTTGAAACATGCAAATGCTAGAAACATTCTTATGGACTCCAGCCTAGCTACAGGTGCAAAGGACTCATCAAAGTCTATTCCCTCTTCTTGAGTGTATCCCTTAGCCACCAGTCTGGTCTTATTTCTAACAACCTCCCCTTTATCATTCATTTAATTTCTAAAAATCCACTTTGTGCCAATGATAGGATGGTCTTGTGGTCTAGCAACTAAGGTCCAAACCTTGTTTCTTTTAAATTGGATTAACTCTTCTTCCATAGCTAAAATCCAGTGCTCATCATTCAATGCATCAACAATATTTTTAGGTTTAATATGTGATACTAAAGCAAGATTATCTACTAGGTGTCTAGAAGAACGAGTTTTGACCTTTTCAGATGGATCACCAATTATAAGCTCCCTGGGATGGTTATGAACAAATTTCCAGGTTCTTGGAAGATCATTAGGAGTAGTGGTATCTCTGTCATTCACTTCTCCAGCTGGACTGTCCTGAGTATCGGCATCCTTTAAATCAATTTCTGGTGAAGCAGAGTCATGATCATTGATTGCTAACTTCTTTAGTTCCTCTTGAACACCTGTATCATCATCTTCACCACAACTCATAGAAATGTCACCATTAGATTCATCAAACGTAATGTGTATCACCTCCTCTATAATCAGTGTTCTACAATTATAAACTCTGAAACCTCTTTTGTTTTCACAATATCCCAAGAAAATTTCCTCATCAGATTTCTTGTCAAACTTTCCAAGATGTTCCTTGATATTCAAAATGAAACATTTACAACCAAATATTTTGAAGTAACCAACAACAGGCTTTTTGTCAAACATGAGCTCATAGGAGGTTTTGTTCAAAATTGGTCTTAGGAGAACTCTGTTAAATATTTTGGTAAATTGCATTCACTAAGCATGGTTCTAGCAGCCTCTTGGAGAGTTCTATTTTTTCTTTCTACAACTCCATTTTGTTGGGGGACTCTAGCAATAGAGAATTCATGAGTAATGCCATTATGATCACAAAATTCTGGAAAACCACAGAACTTGAATTCTGTCCCATTATCACTTCTAATCCTAACAATTTTCAAGCCAAGCAGATTTTGCACTTTAGCAAACAATGAAGTAAAATTCTTAAAGGCATCATCTTTATGAGCAAGAAATATCACCCAAGTATATCTAGAGTAATCATCAACAATCACAAAACAATATCTCTTACCACCAAGGCTTGTAGTTTGTGTAGGACCAAACAGGTCAAGGTGTAAAAGTTCAAGTGGTTTTGAAGTAGAAACACATTTTTTGGGTTTAAAAGATACCTTGACTTGTTTTCCAAATTGGCAAGCATCACATATCCGGTCCTTTTCAAATCTGATTTTTGGGAGACCTCTAACAAGATCCTTTTTAGAGACTTCCTTTAGCAAATCCATGTTGAAGTGACACAGTCTTATATGCTATAACCATGGGTCCTCATTTGCTACTTTGAGACATTTGAGATAGAAGGAATCAATTTTTTTAAGAACAACTACATAGACATCATTAACCCTTTTTCCTTTGAAAACAATGTTGAACTTTGAGTTAAATATGAGACATTCAAGCTTTTTGAACAATACAAACAGATTCCTATCACACAGTTGGCTAACACTTAATAAATTGTAGCTCAGATTGTCAACGAGAAGAACATTGTGGATAGAGGTTTGACCATTCTTACCAACATCACCAATACCAATAGTTTTGGCTTTGTTATCATCTCCAAACGTTACCTTTCCACTTGCTTTTTGCTTGAGTTTAATGAATTGTGATGCATCACCAGTCATATGTCTTGAACACCCACTATCAATGAACCATTTTGATTCTTTAGCAATGTTATCCTGGTTCACCTACACACAAACCCACAAGATAATACTTGGTGCCCTTTACATGTTGGGTCCTTGAGAGTTAGTCGTATGTCTAACTATCCACATGCATCTCATGCCATTCCTCATATTTTTCTTAACATAACAGTTGCTATTCATGTGACCAAATTGACAACAAAAGTTGCATACTGACATTGGATCAATCAAATGAACAGGTTTAATGAATCTGACTTGCCTTCTCCTGTGGATAGCAAACTCATTTGCATTTTGATTCAGTCTTATTTGATGAGTATTAACATAAGGTTTAGTGTCATTCTTTTGAAGATGGTTCTGTTTCATATGGTGTAACAATTGACATAAATCATCAATCATTTTTCTTAAGTTACATTGCTCACTTCTGAGTATGTCATAGAAATTTTTCTTTTTGTAAAGTTCAGCAAGCACATCAGTTTCAGTCCTTTTCAGGTTCTCATTTTCATGTTTAAGACACTTGTTTTGTTGAAAAAGATTTGCATTGTCTTGTATTAGAAAGCTAATTTTCTGCTTTAGTTCCTTGTTTTTAACATAGGATTCTTTCAAACTGTTATGCATTTTTTCTAGAAAAGAATTAACATCATCATCGGATTCACTATCACTGTCGGTTTGAGAGTTGCATTGTGTTACCTCTTCATCTCCAATGGCCATGAAAGCCACTTGAGCAGATTCCTCTTCTTCTTCAACTTCGCCTTCTGAGTTGCAATCATTCCAGGTAATCTGGAAATTGTTGAACTTTGATTTTCGTTCAACCTTGTTCTCTTTTTTTTTCTTCATTGGACACTCATTTGCATAGTGTCCTGGTTGGCCACATTCGAAACACTTATCAGTCAGCTTCTTGTTGAACTCTAGTTTCCCTCTGTTTCTGAAGTCATTAGACTGGTTTGGGAAGGAATTGCTGGATCTGCCTTTCCTGAATCTTCTCTTGTTGAGAAATCTTTTGAAACCTCTTGTGATGAGTGCAATATCGCTGTCATCACCTTCCAAATCATTTTCATCCTGTGAGGCTGTTTCATCTTCGTCTTGTGAAACTTTCAGAGCAATACTCTTTCTTACTTTTGTGTCTTCTTCATCCTACATCTTAGATTTAAGTTTCAGTTTGTAAGAAGTTAGAGAGTTAATCAGAGATTCAATGGATAAAGTATTTAGATCTTTGGCTTCCTCAATGGCAGTCACTTTGCTTTCCCAATCCTTTGATAGAGCATTCAGAATTTTTCTGTTCTTCTCACCTAGAGAGTACTCCTTCTCAAGCACCTCTAAATCCTTGATCAGATCATTGAATCTACAATACATTTTGCCAATGTTTTCATGAGGCTCCATCTTAAAAGATTCATACTTAGTGACCAGAATGGATTTCTTTTGTTCTCTCACATTCTCGCTTCCCTCATGGATCTCTCTAAGTTTATCCCAAATTTCTTTTGCAGATTTGCAGCCTTTGACTCTAATAGACTCATTTGAGTCTAATGCATTGTATAGAACGTTCATAGCCTTGACATTTAGAGTGAGATGAGTTCTATCTTCAGCAGTCAGCTCACTTCTGGCCTTTTGTCTCGGCCTATGAGTAGTTTCATCAATAATAATTTCGTCATATGGACCTTTACTAACAATAAACCACAACTCAATATCAATAGATTGTAAGAATATAATCATCCTTTCCTTCCAGCTCACATAGTTTGATCCATTGAACATTGGAGGTCTAGTAACAGATTGTCCCTCAAAGAACATGGCATTGTTGGTTGTCATATCTACTCTCAAGCCGATTGAGCTTAATCTCTAGGAGACCAAACTCTGATACCAATTGTATGGATCGAAGACAACCTAAGAGGGGGGGTGAATTAGGTTTTCAAAAAACCAGCTAAGATATAGGTCACTTTTCTTCAAAGCCTACCTTTCTTTTCTCAAAGACCACCCAATAGATCAGATTACAAGAAAGCACAGGTGTTCGTAAGATGAAGAGGAGAACAGTTTATATAGAAAAGCTGTAAACGAAAATAGAGAAACAAACCAGGCTTCAAACTCAACTGGAGTTTGAACAACACTTTTATATACTAGGTTACTTCAAGTTGAACAATCTTGCAACCAATATCCTGTGTACAAGGGAAGGATCACTTCTTTCTTGCTCCAAACCACACTTGGTCAAGCAAGGAAGTTTTACAAACACTCGAAAAACCCTCACAATGCTACACTATTAAAGAAGCTGTGTCACACTTGAAAAACTACAAGAAAATTACACAAGCTAAGAATACAAATGTTCCTTTGGAGTATTCTAACACTTGAATCACTCACAATCTGATGTAGACTTGATGTGCAAAGTTATCCTGAGGTGGTTGACTTTGTTCTTTTTATAGGAGACTAGAAAATTCTTCAATTAATGCTGTCAACGGGTAGAAGGCAACAGAAGAGTCAACTAGCCGTTGGTGCTGTCGGACGTCCGATATTCAGTTTTTATGCGTCCGAACGAGATCAATGAGTTCTGGAAGTTTTCTTGAATCTCTTAGGACGTCCGATCCCTTATCACCATGCGTCCGAGGGTAAGATACACACTTGGAATTTCCTCTTCAATTCCTTCGGACGGCCGATGCATCCAGAGTGTTGCGTCCGAAGTGCAGCAATGCTTGTCGGACGTCCGATACTCAGGTGTTGAGCGTCCAATCGTGATCAGTAATCGTAGAAGCCCTGGCTTGTCTTCTTTGGATGTCTGAGTCTGAGTTCTTCACAAATCCAAAGATACTCAAAGGATGTCGGACGTCCGATACTCTCCTTTTATGCGTCCGACATCTTCCTTAACACTTTTCATCCTTTTTTATCTTCTTTTTTGCTTTAAGTCCACAGACCTGTTTAGTATCATTTTTGAAAAGGGTCTCTACAAAAAGTATTAGTAACATCCATTTGTTTTGTAATTATCAAAAGATATGAATTGAGATAAACATAGTTAAGTAGCGAAACAGATTCGGATCGGTACCAAATTCGGCAGTATTATAAAAGGTATCCCTCTATCAAATTTTATGGAAAAATACCTTTGGAAAGGTAGTCAACCAAACAACCAAAGTTTCGAATATCCTAAGGCAGAACTGCCTTGAGCTTTTTTGTTTCCCTTCCAAACATTTGGTCAAGGAAAAGCCTCCAAACATGGTTCATTAGTGTAGGCAAAGCTTAAGGAACATTCATGGTACATTTGGTAAGTGTTTAGCACCAAAAAAATTCAGTTAGCAAGTCTACATCAAGCCTTGCATCAGATCTGTCCAAAAGTTAGGGTTTTCAAGAGCAGGGCAGGTTCTGTATTTTGATCACAAATCACTCAACTTAACTCGGAATTGAGCATGGTTTATGGCGTTGGAAAATACATTCATAGAGCTAAACTTTCACAGAAGAAATCATTTTGAAATTCGGCACACAACTAGCTCAAATTCGAGCCACAAGTTGCAGCCTCTGCATTTCATTCCAGGAAAATAGAGAAACAGAACAGCCGACTTTAAATGGTTGGTTCGGCTCACATACATGGAACCAGAATGTACATTTTATACCGTTGGAAAGGCGGGAATGTCTAGTTTCAAATGCCACTAACATCACTCGATTTTGACATCGGACCACAAAGTTATGGATGAAACAAGAAAGCTGGTCTGAGCATTTCGGGAAGAATTCCAGGTCTACTAACTTTGTGAAATCAATTCATTTGGCCAACCAAACCTCAATATTTTTCACTGAAATTTTATACACAATCTATACAACATATAAAAATCATATATAAGTCATTACAACCTCAAAATTTCGCAAAAAAGGGCACGATCAAAATAGGGGCAGAATTGGAACTTTTCCCTCATGCACCCCTTGAGGTTTATATTAGCCATGCACCTTTAATCTACCATTTTGAGCACTAAACCAACATTAAATCCATCATCAATCATCACATCAGCCATCATCCAAGAGTAGGAGTTCATAGAGCCCACATTCAAGATTTTACAACAATAACAACTACTCACATGAATAACTAAGCTCATAAGTGTTAAACAACCACCATAAATCAAGATTAGAGTGTTGGATCATTACTTACTTTGGTTGATAAACTAGGCAGAAATTTCGGTCCTTAGAAGCTCCAATAAAACTGTGGAAAGCTCCTCCTTTTGAAGCTAAATGAATTCTCCAAGTGACAAGTTAGGTGGTCTTCAATTTTGGTGTGAATCTATGAAGGTTTGGTGCAAGAATTGAAGATGAAAAATGGCAACTTTGGTGTTGTATTTTGCAGCTGATGGTTCGGCCAAGAGAGAGACCAGGAGAGAGTGTGTTTGATCCAAATTTAGGTTCCTAAGGAAGATACAATGTGTGGTGCAAAATCACTCCAAAGTCAACTGAGAATAGTGCGTATAGGGCACATTTGGTGCTCGATTTTTCTCGCATTTGTTTCACTAGTGCACTAAACCTTTAATGCACTTATATTCACATAAATATTATTCACTCTTAATTGTCCCAAAATAATGGTCTAAAGTCCCTCAGTTAATCGCGCGCGTGAAAACGCGTATTTCCAATTTAGGCGCGATAAAGTAAAACCTTCGAGAAATTCTTATAACGATCGTACCACTAACTATCACTTGAGTAGTTAAACCTAAAATTACCTATTTTAGGACCATTGGTGTGACAGCCCCACCTTCCCCTAAGGCGTACCAAAGGAGTTAGCGGCCTGCCTGCCCAGCTCTCGCCAGGACTACTAAAACGGTCAAACACTAACTCAAGTCGTTCGGGAAAATATTAGCGCGCTTAATCAACCCAATAAACGAGAAACGGGAAAACAAAAGGCAAAACGTAAAGCGAATAGTGGCTGCCACGTCACAATCCGCCAAGAGCCCATTGATTACAAGAAATTTCCAACAATCACTGAAAAGAATATATACAAGCCAAGTACAATCCACTGGATAGGAATACACTCTGTTACAAACCACATTTATATGGTTACAAGCCAAAGGAAAGCATTTAGATCCAAGTACAAACAAAGGTTCCAACTATTGAGGAGCTATACAAAATCTCTCAACTAGCTCTACTCAACTCACTCTTCACAGTCAAAAGTCCAAAATATAATTCCCTGTAAGGAAAACAAAATTAACGGAGTGAGCTTTCGCCCGATGAGGTACTATCACGTAAATACACCAAAAGCACATAAACACAAGAATATTCAATCCAAATATGTTCGTCAAGTACGTAAAAGCAATAACACCCAAGTGTAAGGAATAAAAGGATACGGATGGCTCTCAAGAGCCCTTTTCCTCTTTTGCCATACTTGATCTCATCTCATTGACTCTCCGTCAATGTATACCAGGTAATCATGACCGTAGACCCCTCTTTACTCCAATTATCCGTCCACCTCACTTTCCCCTTACCGGGCCCGAACACCACATAGTACAGAATTGGTATTACTCGAGTATACCGGAATCAAGGGTCTCATACCCAAAGATTCCCAAATACAGTCCCCATGGCTTGTCAAATGTCCCCGACCAAGTCCTTACTGGCTCGAGTCCATTGACTTCCAATGAGGTAGAGCTCAGAGTGAACAGTAAAGGTTCAGAGATACAGTAAACAATGGTATCCAATCGACACCAAATCAAGTACATTCAAGAGTATTCAAGTGATATAATAAACAGTCAAGAGACTAGAGAGTACGAGAGTGGTAAAGTACACCCCCGCCTCACCTAGTCCAAACAATCATCACAACTAGTCCAAATCACAGAATTCAAGTACAAGAAAGCCACGGAATAACAAATATGTGAGTAGTACTCTCACCAAGTCAAACAAAGTAATTTCACAAGTTTCCGCCCGACGTGAGCCTCGGATCACCGGCACGCCCTATAATAATCAAGAAAGTACAATTAAGACTCAAACATGAGTCATAAAGCAATACCAATCACAACCCCAATAGGGTTTGATATGCATTTTTAAGCATGAAAGCAAACCAGAAAATCAGGAAATGTAACTCATTTGTTCCAACGACAAGAAAACAGTTTTGACCTCCTAATGCGGTAATGGCACAAATTGCGCTACGCTTATCGGATTAGGGTGTAAGACCTACCGTTTCGAAGCTAAGAACAAGGGCTACAACAATGTAGAAGGCTACTCAATCCAGTTCCTAGCTTAACTAGGTCGAAAATACCAAATACTATACCAGAATTACCAAAACAGGTTTACAAATCACACAAAACTGTAATTACTATAACTTAGTCCATACAAGTCCAAATGCCGAAATTCCAAAGGCATAAGTTAGCTAAGTCATCCCGATACATTTCATCAGAAGACACCAACTCCAAAATCCAAACCAATTCCAGTCAAAATAGCCAATTACTATCGCAGTTTTCGCATTCTGTCCAAAGCAGAACAGCTACAGTAATTTCGTCATAACTCATTCTACATTAATCCAAATGACCTGAAATTTTACAGGGAGCTCAAACACATCAATACCTACAACTTTCATGTTTTGAGGAAAGTCAAATTCGGCATCTAAGCCTGAGATACAAAACCGGACAGAATTAGGGGTTTGGAAACCCTAACTTTTCATTTTTCAATCCAACTTCAAAATTGGTTGCAATCATCACTAATTCACACCTACTAGAGTCATTCCCCCTTATTATCAACCAACATAGATGACCACAACATCACATTCATATGAAACCAGAAAATTCCAAGAAAAATCAGAAAATTAGGAAACTTCACTCCAATCCACCAAATCTTCCGTACAATCACGCATATAGCTACTATAAGGCACCACTTGACCAAAATTAGAAACAAAAGATGAGTTCCAAGCAAGATACCTTAGTTCTTCAAGAAAGGTTGAAGCTTAGAGAGTTTTCTTCCAAAACAACACCACCAAGGTCTTCAAACACTCCTAGCAAGATGATTTTATGGACTAATTCAAGAAGTAATCGGTTGATTTTCAAGATTGAAGCAAGATTAGAAGATGGAAGGTTGAAGAATTTTTCCTTAGCTTGCTGGAGAGGTTCGGCCAAGACAAGGCTGAAATGAAGATGATTTAGTCAATTTTTTGGTCTTTTATTAAAGTTAAAGAAAGTTAGGCAAAGTTAGGCAAGCTTGGTCCAACCACATTTGGACACGTGGCACCTTGTTTGTTTAGTGTTATCCTCTTGTCCCTCCAGAGTTAATCCATCTAGGTAACCTCTAATCATCTCCTAACACCTAGTAATAAAATCCCTTTATGCAAAATTTAACCGAATCGGCCGAATTTCTCTCACTAAATGCACTAGCGGGTCCCACGTCCAAAATACGTTCCAAATTCCTCACGAACTACCTTATACTAGAAAAATGATTTTAAAACTATATTTACTGATAAAATGTTGATAAAAGTAATATAATAAAGAAAATACAAGAAAACGGTGCACAGGAATAAAATAATAAATAAATAAATAATAATTTTTTTTTTTTTTTTTTGTTTCTGGGTTCTCACATCCTCTCCCCCTAAAAAAAATTTCGCCCTCGAAATTGCTCACCTGGGTTACTAAACAGCTCAGGGTATTTCTTTTGCATCTCTTCCTCCAATTCCCAAGTTGCCTCCTCTAAACCATGATTCCTCCACATAACCTTCACTAATGGGATTTGCTTATTCCTCAGTTCCTTAATCGTTCGATCGAGTACTTGTACAGGTCTCTCTTCGTAGGTGAGTGCCTCATCCAACTCAATCTCTTCGGTTCGCACAACGTGGGTTGGATCAGGATAGTACTTTTTTAGCATCGATACATGGAAAACGTCATGAATCCGAGATAAACTTGGCGGCAACTCGAGTCGGTACGCTACTTTCCCAATTCGTTGGAGAATTTTGTATGGCCCCACGAACCGTGGTTGAAGTTTCTTTCCTCTACCCGCAGTGACACTTCGTAGTGGCGTGATCTTAAGGAAGACACGGTCTCCAACTTCGAACTCCAAATCTTTCCTTCGGTTATCTGCGTAGCTCTTTTGTCGGCTTTGAGCTGTTTGGAGTCTTTGACGGATCAATTTAACCTTTTCTTGCGCATCCTCCATCCAAGGAATGGTTGTTGGATCTAGAACTTTCTTTTCCCCCACTTCATCTGTGACAGCCCCACCTTCCCCTAAGGCGAACCAAAGGGGTTAGCGGACTGCCTGCCCAGCTCTCGCCAGGACTAACGGTACGGTTTACGTCAATCTAAAACGTTCCGGAACATAACATCGCGCGCAAGCAAGTCAAAACACGAAATAAAATAAAACGAAAGAAAAACCGGAAGCCGAAATTTATCTAAACCATAGCCAAGCATATATGTACAATGGAAACCAACATTTACAACCATAATGGCATGCCAAAACCATTCATTAAGGAGTACACCTTCGATTTGCCTATCAAAAGGAAATGAACCCGTTATACATTAGGGTTTCACTTCAAGAGCTATACAAAAGACATTTACAAGCTCAGTATGGCAATTGACTATCCAGTCCATTTTCAAAAGCAATTATATCCCTGTAAGGAAAACAAATAACACGGAATGAGCCAAAGCCCAGTGGTATACCACCCAATAAGCAATCAAAGTCATATAAGAATGAACCTTCATTTAAAGTGCACAAATAAGCAATGAAGCAAAACGGTAAAAGGATACGGTCGGCTCTCAAGAGCCCATTTCCACGCTTGCAATCTTGAACCAACCTCATTGACTCTCCGTCAATGTTAAAATACCAAACCGTAGACAACTCTTTACTTCCATTCCTTCCACCCAACATACCCCAACCGGGCCCGCACTCCATTCAGTAATATTTTTGGTAATACTCGAGTTTACCGGAACCAAGGGTCTCATTACCACAAGGTTCCCCAGTACAGTCCCCGTGGCAATTCAATCTTCACGACCAAGCCCTCGCCGGCTCGATTCAATTGACTACCAAACGGGGTTGAGCTCAGTGATACAGTAAAGTAGTAGGACAACCGTCCAAACAACCCAATTCAGTTTCCATGCATGGAATTCAGTATCTCATATAACAAATGCAGTATTTCAGTGGAACAGTAGATAGCTATGAAGAAAATCACAAGGGGTGAGAGCGGTCAAGTACACCCTCACCTCAATCACTTTCAATAACCAATTAAGCCTTCAAGGCATCAAATACACATAGCACAAAGCCACATTATAGCAAGTAAGTGAGTAGTATACTCACCAAGCGAGAAAGTGGTGTTTCATACACCGTGGTCACCAATCCGCCGTGAACTACCGTCACGCCCTAGAATCACGCAACAAATGCAATGAGACTCGATAACGAGTCGTATAGCAATGCTTAACACAACCCCAATAGGGTTTCGTATGCACAAATAAGCATGATAGTAAACCAGAAATTAAGAAAGGGCTTTAACTTAAGCCTTAATAAGAAAATCGGTTTTGCCGTCATAATGCGGTAATGGTACAACTCTCACTACAAATATCGGTTGGGGGTGTAAGACCCACCGTTTCGAAGCTATGGAACAGGGCTACAACAATGTAGAAGGTCACTCAATCCAGTTCCTAGCTTAACTAGGTCGAAAATGCCAAATACTAACCCAGAATTCCTAAAACAGGTTCGCAAAACACAAAAAACTGTAATCGGTATATCTCAGTCCATACAAGTCCAAATGCCGAAATTCCAAAGGCATAAGTTAGCTAAGTCATCCAACTACATTTCATCAGAAGACACCAACTCCAAAATCTAAACCAATACCAGTCAAAATGGCCAATTACTATCGCAGTTTTCGCATTCTGTCCAAAGCAGAACAGCTACAGTAATTTCGTCATATCTCATTCCACATTAATCCAAATGACCTGAAATTTTGCAGGCACATCAACCTCATCAATACCTACAACTTTCATGTTTTGAGAAAAGTCAAATTCGGCCTCTAACACAGTGATCTAAAACCGGACAGAATTGGGGCTTCAAGAACCCTAAATTTCCAATTTTCCATCCAAATCCAAAATTAGTTGCATTTAACCACATTTGACATCCACTAGAGCCATTTCCAACCATTACAATTCATCATACAAGCCCCCAACATCAAGATCATATTAAACCAGAAAAATTCTCAATAAAATGAAAACTTCACCAAAACATGCCAAATCAAGGGGTAAATCATATAATCCTTCACTCATGCCACCATTAAGCATACTATCACCATCATTAGAGGTAGTAAGGGGTTTAAGCAACACTTACCAAGAAATCAAGAGAGAGAGAGATGTTGAACACCTTTGCTCTTCAAACAAAGTTCACCAACACACTTACTATCACTAGAAGCAAAGTTTTTATGGAGTAGAATCTAGTCTAAGCCTTTGTTTATGGAAGATTGAGGCTTATGGAAGCTTGAAAATTGGAAAATTTCCTTCTTCTTTGAGAGAGAGAGAGCCGGCCATCCAAGAGAGAAAATGGTGATTTTTGGTGAATTTTTGGATATTTAATCCTTGGTCAAAAAAGTCAAAATTATGAATAGTAAATCTTAAAAGTCATCCAATAAGAAGGTGACACTTGTCACCTTCATAAATGCATCCCTATCTTTCTTTTCTCTCTCACATCAATCATTCACACATTCTACTTATCTCTTAACACCCGATAAATTTTACACAGTATCCAAAACTTAACCTTATTGGCCGAATTTTTCCGAACTTTTCGCACTAGTGGGTCCCACGTCCACTATTTACTCTTAATTTTCTAAAATTTCTCCAATGCTAGAAAAATCATCTTAAAACTATAACTGCTCATAAAATCCTCTCAGAAAATATTTCTAAGCCAGAAAATGCAAAATTATGCAATTAAAGGGGAATAAACCCTAGGAAAATAATTAGGGTTTTACGGGCTCTCACATCATCCCAATAAATGGGCGAACGACACTTTCGTCCGTAGAGAGCTTCGTATGGTGCCATTTGAATGGACGAATGGAAACTATTATTATAGGCAAACTCTACTAAAGTCATATGTTGGCCCCAATTACCCCCAAAATCTAGAATACACGTTCGTAACATATCCTCGAGGGTTTGAATTGTTCGCTCCGACTGTCCATCCGTCTGGGGGTGATAAGTTGTACTAAGGTTAATTTTGGTCCCTAAGTGCTCCTGAAATTTTTGCCAAAACCTTGATACAAAACGAGGATCTCGGTCTGAAACTATACTCACTGGAACCCCATGTAACCTCACAATTTCATTCAGGTACAACCGAGCCAGTTTATCCAGGGAATCTTTCACATTCACAGGTAAGAAATGGGCCGATTTGGTCAACCGATCAACGATCACCCAAACGGCATCATGTCCTTTTTGAGTTCTTGGCAATCCAAAAACAAAGTCCATCGTGATATTTTCCCACTTCCATTCAGGTATCTCAAGAGGTTGTAACAGTCCAGAGGGTTTTTGGTGTTCAGCCTTAACTTGCTGGCAAATCAGACAGGTTTGGATATATTGAGCAATCTCCCTCTTCATTTTATCCCACCAGTACAACCGTCGCAAATCTTGGTACATCTTATTACTACCAGGATGGATCGTGTATTTCGAGCGATGAGCTTCCTCCAAAATTTCTCTTTTTAGGTTTTCATCATTGGCCACCACTACTCGATTCCTATACCTTAAAATCCCTTCAGGACCTAAATTGAAATCAGGTAATGCTTTATTTTCTACTTTTTCCTTCCACTTTTGTACCATCGGGTCCTTCTCCTGGGCTTCTTTAATTCGATCAAGAATAGCAGATGTTACCCGAATATTTCCAAAAGTTATTTTCTTGCATCCCAAGCTAGGGTTCCACTCACTAGCTACTCCTAACATCTCCCACTCCTTGACCATCAACCCTGCTACTTGAGCCTTCCGACTTAGGGCATCCGCTACTACGTTAGCCTTACCGGGATGGTAGTTGATCGTGCAGTCATAATCCTCTAAGAGTTCCATCCACCGGCGTTGCCTCATATTCAACTCTTTTTGGGAGAAAAGGTACTTAAGACTCTTATGGTCTGAATAAACCTCAAAAGTAACCCCGTAAAGATAGTGTCTCCACTTTTTCAGAGCAAAGACCACAGCAGCTAGCTCCAAGTCATGGGTAGGGTAGTTTTGTTCATGGGTTTTGAGTTTCCTAGAGGCAAAGGCAATCACGTTCTGGTTTTGCATTAACACGCACCCCAAGCCTTCTTTCGAAGCATCGGTATATACTGTGAAACTGTCCTTCCCATTCGGCAAGGCCAGTACAGGAGCTATGGTTAATCTTCGCTTCAGCTCCTGAAAACTGGTTTCACACCTAGTATCCCACACAAAGCGACCATTTTTCTTCGTCAGGTCGGTTAAAGGACCGGCTAGTTTGGAAAAGTCTTTAATAAAGCGTCTATAGTACCCAGCCAATCCTAAAAAACTACGGATATCGGTGGGATTTTCTGGCCTCTTCCATTCAGCCACTGTCTCTACTTTCGCGGGGTCTACCGTGATACCTTCCTTTGAAATCACATGTCCCAAAAAAGAGATTTTCTCCAACCAGAATTCACACTTACTAAATTTGGCGTATAGCTGGTGATCTCTCAGGGTTTGTAATACTAACTTCAAATGCTGCTCATGTTCCTCACGGGTTTTAGAATAGACCAAAATGTCGTCAATGAACACGACAACAAATCGGTCCAGGTAGGGTTTGAAAACCCGATGCATCAAATCCATAAAGGCGGCAGGGGCATTGGTCAACCCAAAGGGCATGACCGCAAACTCAAAATGCCCATATCTAGAATTGAAAGCAGTCTTGGGTACATCTTCTTTCTTAATTAGCAACTGATAGTAACCCTGTCGGAGATCTAACTTTGAAAAGACCACTGCGCCTTGCAGCTGGTCAAACAGTTCATCGATATGGGGAAGTGGGTATTTGTTCTTAATGGTCAAGTTGTTTAGTCCCCGATAGTCGATACACAGTCTTAAAGTTCCATCCTTCTTCTTAACAAATAGTACCGGAGCCCCCCAAGGAGATCCACTCTCACGAATAAACCCACGCCCCAACAGGTCTTGCAACTGCAACTTCAGCTCCTTGAGTTCAGCAGGTGCCATTCGATAGGGGGTCTTAGAGATAGGTGACGCTCCTGGCAATAGATCAATCTTAAACTCTATCTCTCTCTCCGGAGGTAAAGTTACTAATTCATCAGGAAACACATCCGGATATTCACTTACAATAGGCACATCTTCAACCCTCAGCTTATCAGTGGGAGTATTTATAAGAAAAGCTAGAAATCCTTGGGCCCCTCTGTACAGAAATTTTCTAGCCCTAATACCCGAGATCAATGCAGATGAGGCTAAACTACCTCTTACATCTAGCCTTAAGGTCGCCTCCCCCGGTATACGAAATTCCACTATTTTCCTCTTACAATCGAGCTGTGCATTGTACTTAGCTAACCAATCCATACCCAATATAACGTCGTACCCCTTAATAGCTAAACTTATAAGATTTCCCAAAAGCTTCCTCTCTCCTACCCAAATTTCACAATTTGAATACATCAATCCAGTAATCAAACGTTGGTCCCCCGTAGGAGTACTAACCTCTAAGTCATAAGGCAAGCTAACAGGGGTTATGTCAATGCCGCACATAAAATTGGGGTTAACAAAGGAATGGGTAGCGCCAGGGTCTATCAAAATCCTAGCTAGACGATGGAAAATAGGGATCGTACCTTCTACAACCCCAGAGGGATCAGGGACTTGTTGTTGCTCAAGGGAGTAAACCCGAGCTGGCACCTTTGGCTTTGTCCCTTCTACCTTGGACTGCCCCGAGTTGGCTTTTGACAATTGGGTGGTTGTTCTCGCCTCCCGAGGTAACACTGGGCAATTAGCTATTTGATGCTCTGCACTCCCGCAACGCAAGCACCTTCTCTCCTTCCTCCAACAGTTGTCCTCAGTATGGTTTGGTTTTCCACAAAATCCACAGGGTCCACGTGCAACTGAGGCCGAACTTCCTTGTGAGGTGCTTTTCTGTGGGCCCCGTCCATTGTGACCACCCCTTGGCGGAGTCCCTCGTGTCATCCCCGGTTGCCTTCCTCCACCGGCTCCTCTTCCAAACTTGGGAGGGGTCCCTTTATCCCCTTGGGTCGAACTACTCGCAGAGAACCCCCGTTTTTTCACCTGAAAATTCCTCACTTGAAGCCTTGCATTTTCAACTCGCAAAGCTTTCTCCACGGCGTCACTAAAAGTATGGATCTGGGCTACCGCCAGATCCTTTTGAATTTCCACATTGAGCCCTTGAGTAAAACGCCGAACTCTCCTTTGTTCCGTTAGAATGAGTTCAGGGGCAAATTTCGATAAACGCGTAAACTGGCTCTCGTACTCAGCCACCGATTGAGTCCCCTGACGGAGCCTAATAAACTCGTCCTCCTTCTTTTCCTGGACGAGAGGGGGAAAATATTTCGCATTGAAGTCCCTCACAAAATTTACCCATGTTCTTGGGGTTTGTTCCCGGTCCCATTTCATGCGTATCACGTTCCACCAAGAACGCGCGGCTCCTTCCAATTGAAAGACAGCAAAAGTAACCTGTCTCTCCTCTGAGTAGTGTAGGGCGGCAAAAATATCTATCATTTTCTCTAACCACTTTTCGGCCACGTCCGGATCTGGCCCGCCCAGAAATTTTGGTGGAGAGAACTTCTGAAATCGCTCTAGGGCCCGATCTTCACTCTCCACTACGTGGCCAGGGTTCCCAGGTTGCTGGACAGGAGGTTGGCCCTGCTGTTGCACTACGTGGGCTAACAGGTCAGTCATTTGCTGCATAGCAGCGGCTATCTGGGCATTAGGGTCAACCCTAGGTTCAGGGTTTGATTCAGTCGTGGTATTCCTAATACCCTCGTCAGTTGTGGGTTGCCTAACCCCACGCCCGCGGCCTCGTCCGCTACGAGTGCCTTCCATTCTCTAAGTCACTCTAAAATCGAGGCACAAACTAATATCAAAAGGCATATCAATATAGTCATATAAGCATGAACGAAAAGCAAAAGTAAACACCACATAAGGCATGTATACACATAGCACATTTATACATGAAACACATAACTGTGTCAAACAGTCGTACATAAGCAGTCAAGGAAATATATACAAAAGTACTCCCGTGAAGCCAAAAGAGGGTCTGCCAAAATACACTGTACAACCTAGGTCTCAAAAGTATAAAACAACTAACCAAAAGGTTTTCCTAGGTATCCCTCACACGGGATCAAAACAAGGCTCAAAAACCCTAATCTAGTCCTCGACGGAGCCAACCGACTCCCCCCCAGAGCTAGAGCTAGGGGCGCCTCCCTGACCTGGAGCTCCGCCACCTGGAGCTCCCCCTGGCGCATTGGCGCCAATCACCTCCTGGATCAGCGCCCCGCACTCATCGATAATAGCACCGGATCGGTCTCTCACCTCTCGGACTACTCGAACAAGGCGGTCGTTAACCACCTGCAACTGCTCTCTCAGAGCGTCCGTCCTCTCCTGCTCCATGGCCACGTCCCCCTGGAGCTCTCCAATCCTATCTGCCTGCATCCGCATGATGCCCCTAAGCCTAAGGGTCTCAGTACGCTCTCTGGCGGCGTCACATCTAAGCCTCTGACGCTCGGCAAGTACCGCCACCACCACGTGGTCCGCGTAGGAGTAAAACTGGCAACGCCTACAGCGGCGGGTCCGACTAGCGGTATGCCACAGTCGGATCGGACCTCCCGGTCTCTCCTGATAGTCGATGACTCGGGGGCGCCTCTGAGGTGGCTCAACTCCGCCTGCTCCACTGGTACCGGCCATAACCTACAAAGATAGGAAAGGTTTATAGCTTAAACAATATATTCACACTTAATGGTGTCTAAACACAATCCCCAAGAGTTCTAAGAAACAGGTTTCAGGTTCGCCCAGGTTATTTCTAACCTAGGCTCTGATACCACTTGTGACAGCCCCACCTTCCCCTAAGGCGTACCAAAGGAGTTAGCGGCCTGCCTGCCCAGCTCTCGCCAGGACTACTAAAACGGTCAAACACTAACTCAAGTCGTTCGGGAAAATATTAGCGCGCTTAATCAACCCAATAAACGAGAAACGGGAAAACAAAAGGCAAAACGTAAAGCGAATAGTGGCTGCCACGTCACAATCCGCCAAGAGCCCATTGATTACAAGAAATTTCCAACAATCACTGAAAAGAATATATACAAGCCAAGTACAATCCACTGGATAGGAATACACTCTGTTACAAACCACATTTATATGGTTACAAGCCAAAGGAAAGCATTTAGATCCAAGTACAAACAAAGGTTCCAACTATTGAGGAGCTATACAAAATCTCTCAACTAGCTCTACTCAACTCACTCTTCACAGTCAAAAGTCCAAAATATAATTCCCTGTAAGGAAAACAAAATTAACGGAGTGAGCTTTCGCCCAATGAGGTACTATCACGTAAATACACCAAAAGCACATAAACACAAGAATATTCAATCCAAATATGTTCGTCAAGTACGTAAAAGCAATAACACCCAAGTGTAAGGAATAAAAGGATACGGATGGCTCTCAAGAGCCCTTTTCCTCTTTTGCCATACTTGATCTCATCTCATTGACTCTCCGTCAATGTATACCAGGTAATCATGACCGTAGACCCCTCTTTACTCCAATTATCCGTCCACCTCACTTTCCCCTTACCGGGCCCGAACACCACATAGTACAGAATTGGTATTACTCGAGTATACCGGAATCAAGGGTCTCATACCCAAAGATTCCCAAATACAGTCCCCATGGCTTGTCAAATGTCCCCGACCAAGTCCTTACTGGCTCGAGTCCATTGACTTCCAATGAGGTAGAGCTCAGAGTGAACAGTAAAGGTTCAGAGATACAGTAAACAATGGTATCCAATCGACACCAAATCAAGTACATTCAAGAGTATTCAAGTGATATAATAAACAGTCAAGAGACTAGAGAGTACGAGAGTGGTAAAGTACACCCTCGCCTCACCTAGTCCAAACAATCATCACAACTAGTCCAAATCACAGAATTCAAGTACAAGAAAGCCACGGAATAACAAATATGTGAGTAGTACTCTCACCAAGTCAAACAAAGTAATTTCACAAGTTTCCGCCCGACGTGAGCCTCGGATCACCGGCACGCCCTATAATAATCAAGAAAGTACAATTAAGACTCAAACATGAGTCATAAAGCAATACCAATCACAACCCCAATAGGGTTTGATATGCATTTTTAAGCATGAAAGCAAACCAGAAAATCAGGAAATGTAACTCATTTGTTCCAACGACAAAAAAACAGTTTTGACCTCCTAATGCGGTAATGGCACAAATTGCGCTACGCTTATCGGATTAGGGTGTAAGACCTACCGTTTCGAAGCTAAGAACCAGGGCTACAACAATGTAGAAGGCTACTCAATCCAGTTCCTAGCTTAACTAGGTCGAAAATACCAAATACTATAGCAGAATTACCAAAACAGGTTTACAAATCACACAAAACTGTAATTACTATAACTTAGTCCATACAAGTCCAAATGCCGAAATTCCAAAGGCATAAGTTAGCTAAGTCATCCAGATACATTTCATCAGAAGACACCAACTCCAAAATCCAAACCAATTCCAGTCAAAATAGCCAATTACTATCGCAGTTTTCGCATTCTGTCCAAAGCAGAACAGCTACAGTAATTTCGTCATAACTCATTCTACATTAATCCAAATGACCTGAAATTTTACAGGGAGCTCAAACACATCAATACCTACAACTTTCATGTTTTGAGCAAAGTCAAATTCGGCCTCTAAGCCTGAGATACAAAACCGGACAGAATTAGGGGTTTGGAAACCCTAACTTTTCATTTTTCAATCCAACTTCAAAATTGGTTGCAATCATCACTAATTCACACCTACTAGAGTCATTCCCCCTTATTATCAACCAACATAGATGACCACAACATCACATTCATATGAAACCAGAAAATTCCAAGAAAAATCAGAAAATTAGGAAACTTCACTCCAATCCACCAAATCTTCCGTACAATCACGCATATAGCTACTATAAGGCACCACTTGACCAAAATTAGAAACAAAAGATGAGTTCCAAGCAAGATACCTTAGTTCTTCAAGAAAGGTTGAAGCTTAGAGAGTTTTCTTCCAAAACAACACCACCAAGGTCTTCAAACACTCTTAGCAAGATGATTTTATGGACTAATTCAAGAAGTAATCGGTTGATTTTCAAGATTGAAGCAAGATTAGAAGATGGAAGGTTGAAGAATTTTTCCTTAGCTTGCTGGAGAGGTTCGGCCAAGACAAGGCTGAAATGAAGATGATTTAGTCAATTTTTTGGTCTTTTATTAAAGTTAAAGAAAGTTAGGCAAAGTTAGGCAAGCTTGGTCCAACCACATTTGGACACGTGGCACCTTGTTTGTTTAGTGTTATCCTCTTGTCCCTCCAGAGTTAATCCATCTAGGTAACCTCTAATCATCTCCTAACACCTAGTAATAAAATCCCTTTATGCAAAATTTAACCGAATCGGCCGAATTTCTCTCACTAAATGCACTAGCGGGTCCCACGTCCAAAATACGTTCCAAATTCCTCACGAACTACCTTATACTAGAAAAATGATTTTAAAACTATATTTACTGATAAAATGTTGATAAAAGTAATATAATAAAGAAAATACAAGAAAACGGTGCACAGGAATAAAATAATAAATAAATAAATAAATAAATAATAATTTTTTTTTTTTTGTTTCTGGGTTCTCACAATTGGACATGTCTCCAATATTTCGAACTTATTGTACTCCCAATAGGCCAAAGTTTTCAGACACGCTTTCACTATTTACATTAATCGAGCTTCCAAAAATTAATTTTTTGAAATGAGTCACTTTAAAAATATAATGAAGTTGTAAATCCATGTATTTAAGTCTAATAAGGTTAGAAAATAATAATCGGGGCAAATAGGCAATTAAATGTTTAAATAAACTCAAAAAATGGAATTTTAAAATAAATAAAATTTTGTGAGACATCACATGTTCCAAATCTCGATCCTCTCCTATCTCTTGGTGTCCACGTTGGTTTCCATGTCCAACCCCCTGGCCCTGTTGTGCTACTAAGAGCTCTAGTACATCCATCATACGAGTTAAAACTAATCCCATTTGGTCATCTCCTCCTCCAACCCTTGGCTCGGCGTTTTGATTAGTAGCAGACTCATTATCTATATTTCGAGGTTGTTTGGGTTGACGTTCCTAACGTCGTCCTCTAGTTTCCATGTTCACAGCTAATCTAGATGCACATGCATAAACCCCATACTAAATCATAACTGAACTATACACACATACCGGTAACAATTCTAAAGAAATGAAATCACTTGCACAAATAACATTATCATCATACGAATCAAACACAAACTAGAGCTCATTAGATCATAACACAAGTTACAATCAAGTAAAATACTTAACAAATCAAGGTCAGTAAACAAAAGTAAACAGGTGATTAACAAAAGTACATACATTTCCAAGGCACAAACTCTTAAGTTCTACTCCCATCGTCCCATTGCAAAAGATCAAAAGTAGTGCTTCACTAGATTAATTGGAACTAGATGATTCTCGTTCCCCAACACTAGGATCCTCTGGGCCACGATCTTCTCCACTTTTCTCTCTTAATTACTGTGTCATCCTTGTAACATCCCGAATATTAGGAGGTTGTTTGTGAAGAAAATATTAAAGTGTATTTCTTTGGGTTTGATTTAAAACCTATTTTTGTTTTAAAAAGACTAGAAACCCTAATATTGTAGCCAAAAACCCTAGTTTACTTGTGACTAACCGGTTTTCCTAAATCTCTCCTATTTTAATTGAAACCCTAATTTTAATTACTGGAATTGGAAAATTCCTCACGTTTTCTTAAAAATTTCCTTTTATTTGGAAATTATTATTTATTAAAGCTCTACTATCCAATTGTTTAACTATAAGTGCAGATGAACCTAGAAAATAGAGTTTTCCGCTTCGGTTTCAAGATTTGAGCAAAATTAGGGTTTTTCGATTTTTCCATCGGATGAAATTTCGGTACTGGCTAAGGATCAATTTGATGATTAAAAGTGACTTTTAAGTGAGAAATAATATGTGAGTAGTAGCCATGAGACAAGGTTAGTGAATGGAAAGGAAAAAAAACCTAGTACGTGAGTTTTTAAGAAAACGGCGCGAACCGGCGGGTCCCGCGCACTACCGTTTGAACGCACCACTGGACTACCACTTTCTTGCACCACAAGCTCATTGATATTTAAGCCAAAATATCTTCTTATATTCAGCTAAGAAGGACCAAAATTTGTGGCTAAGAAGCAAGGGGAAGAAAGAGAAAAATTAGTGGACAAGATTAGTCCAAGTGTTAGTAGAAATTTGTGGTCATAATTAACTCTAACCTTCTTACTTCTTATAAGACCAACACTTAGCTTCATTCCTCTTCATTTTGCTGCTGAAGAACCGTGAGTGAGAGAGAGGAAAAACAAGAGAGCAAACCTTCCATTTCATCTTCAAATCCAACAACTTAGGGAGAAATCAAACAAAATAAACCGATTAAACTTGTTCTTGAGTGACTAGCTAGTGAGTTGTGGTGTGATTCTTGAAGGGGAGAGCTTGTGCTACTCTTGGTGACTTTTATTCAAGGTAAGAGAGTTTATCTCTCCAAGTTTTACTTCTAATCTTGTTATATTAAGCCTAGTAACTTGATTTTATGGTGAGATTATGGATGATGAGCATGTTTTAGTAGTTTTCTCCAATTTATTTGATGAACTAGGGTTCCTGATTTTCTGCTCAAGTTGATGTATGATGCATGAATGTTGCAATTAAAGTTATATAAGGTTGTTTAGTGGTGATTGGAACCAGAAATTTGAGGAAACTACACTTAGAGCTAAAAATTCCAGATTTCTGGAAAATTTCCCAAGCATTCTGTCCGAAATTGTATCTGTATGTTAGAGGCCGAATTGGCCTTTGGTCAAAGAAGGAAAGTTGTAGAGAATGGTGTTTTATAGGTGCCTACAAAATTTCAGCTCAATCGGAGCAACGCAGAACGTGAAAAGTCCAAAATACCCCTACTGCTTTAAGAATTTCCCAGTAGTCCGTTTCTTCAGTTCAGTCCAGTTTATCACGATTTTTGACCAGGATCCATTCTGATTTAGCTCTGGACCAAAACATGAAAGTTGTAGTACTCTGAAGTAGCTTTAAAATGCCTCTAAGAACACCTGATTCAGACTTGTGTACACTGAGTTATGTCCATTACAGTGTTCTGCATTTAAACAGCCGGTGAATTGATTTCTGGTTTGGTAATTGGAGAATTTGACCAATTTACATTAGAAACTGGACTAAGTGACCTTCATGAACATTATAGCTCTGTGTCTTAGCTTCGAAACGGCATAGGTTATGCCTCAATCCGATAAGCGTAGCCTCGGATATGTTATTTCCGCATTTGTACGTCAAATCTGTTTTGTGCCACATTGAACTTCTGTACTTGCTACTGTTGTGAATCTTATTATTATGATATTGTGAGCCTATGGAACGGCTCTTGACATGAATGGCTGAGATGTATAATGTTGGGTTGTGTTTGAAAAAAACAATGAAGCCTAAAAGGCTGGAAAATTAGGTAAACACAAAGGGCGTGCTGCCCAAATTTACGCTCGAAAACTAGAGAACTACTTGCAACTTGAGTAAGGGTTAAGAGTGATTACTGCTTGAACCATCTAGGGTACTTGAGTATTCTTGTTCCGAGGTATATAAGGAAGGACTTGGCCGAACTTGTACCCTTGAGAAAGGAAATAATGATTGCTCGGAGTATGTTTTCCTTATACTTTCGACTTGCATGGCATTTTCAAGTATAAATGTTACAAAGTTTTACCATTTAAAAAGCGAGCAAGTGTTTCACGACTACCATCCGAGTGAATTTCAATTTCTTGATTTTATTGAACGAAACGTCTAAGTTTCGAATCTTAGTCATGTTTCAAAGTTCTCAAACTGAGTTTTATCGCAGATTTGGACTCCGAACCCGGAGTATAACCTGAAAGTGACCAGTAAAGGCACTATATCTTTTGGTGAGTGCTTTCAAATACCAAATTGCACTAGATACTTGAACTTGATACGTGACCAATATGAGTACATGTAATATACGTGAATTGATAGGGCAAGAGTGTACTTTATCGCACTTGCCCTTACGTGATATACTTGTTTATTGTTGCAATTGATTTGATATACTTGATTATGATGCGCGCACTTCCTGGAATTCCAGAAACCCTGTGGCGAGTTACTCTAGTCGAGCCGGCAAGGGCTTGGTCGATTGGGTAACAAACCCTGGGTCTCTTGTATTGTCGAGTGGAGTGATATCTCCTCGACTAATCGGTATACTCGAGTATTACCACCCATGTTCTTGAGGATTTTGGGCCCAGCTGGGGGTTGAACGGTGGACGGAGAGTCGTTTAAGTGGTGTTCTACTGGAATGGTTACTTACTTGAAAGTTGACGGAGTGTCAACTACTACGGGATCAAGCTTCTAGTAATGTAATGGGAATTTGGCTCCTGAGAGTCATCCGTATCCTTATACTTTGGAGTAATTATTGTTTATTGGATTATTGTTTCTTTTGAAAAATTTTCTACATTCGTTCATTTTAAGATTGCTACTTGACGTGTTATTGCTCACCTTTATGAACTCTTCATGCTTGTTACTTTGCTATACCGAAAACTTGTACTTCTAAATAATGGTCAATTTGCTATTTGGAACCTCACTGGGCTTTTAGCTCATTCCACTCCATTTGTTTTCCTTTCAGGGGTACGAGCGAGGTGCGAGATATGTAAAGTCTAGCATAGACTAGTTGTTTGATTTTTGACTTGTACTCGTGCTATTCCTCGAATAGAATGTTTTGTATTTGGATTGTATACGCCTTGAACTAGTTGGGTGTGTTGAGACTTTGTACCTCGATTTCTATTAATGTAAATTATAAGCTTGAATTGGGAATGTTATTTATGGTTCATGGATGTGTGTACGTGACTCAATTAAGATAGTGAGTGAGTCCTGGCGAGAGCTGGGCAGGCAGTCCGCCGAACCCTTTGGTACGCCTTAGGGGGAGGTGGGGTCGTCACAATTCTAGCCAAACGATTATTGGTTTCCTATAACTATGCACGTGAAATATATGAGGACCCGTAAATTTTCTTTCTTTTAGAATATTTTATTTTATTTTCTCGCATGCATTTTCTTCATTATACCCTAATATATTGATTTTTCAGAGATTTTTATAAGTAAATATAGTTTTAAATCATTTTTTTAGT
The DNA here is from genome assembly GCA_036785865.1 of Coffea canephora. Taxonomy (NCBI): domain Eukaryota; kingdom Viridiplantae; phylum Streptophyta; class Magnoliopsida; order Gentianales; family Rubiaceae; genus Coffea; species Coffea canephora. Next base: position 34,172,272 of record CM071922.1, on the reverse strand, counting down.
ATAAGTTAGTTCATGAAAAATTACGAGTGTATATTGAACGTGGGACCCGCTAGTGCGTTAAGTGAGAGAAATTCAGCCAATTAGGTTAAGTTGTGCTTAAAGGAATTTAATTACTAGGTATCAGGAAATAATTAGAGATTACCTAGATGGATTAACCATGGGGAGACAAGAAGATAATCTTAAGCAAAAACAAAGTGACAAATGTCACTTTCCTATTGAAGTTGACTTACCTAACTTTCTTACCTTTACTAATAAATCAATTTTGACCCAAATCACCTTCATTTTATATCCCTCTTGGCCGACCTTCTCTTGAGAGAAAAGAAAAGAAAGCTTCAATCTTTCATCTTCCATTCTTGCTTAAATCTTGAAATCCAACCGATTAACTCTTGAGTTAGTCCACAAAATCGACTTGCTAAGGGAGTTTGAAGGTCTTGGTGGAGTTGTTTTGGAAGAAAAACCCCTAAACTACTACCTTTCTTGAGGAGTTAAGGTATTTTGCTTGGAACTCACTTTTTATTCCTGATAATGGTCAATTGGTGACTTATGGTAGCTAATTAGGTGCTTTTATAGAAGATTTCATGGATTAAAATGAAGTTAGCTATATTTCTGATTTTTTTGGAATTTTTCTGTTTTCATATGATGATTATGGTTGGCCTTGGATTGATGGCTCTAAATTGTGTTAAGTGGATCCCTTGTGCGTTAATTACGGTTATTTGTGAAAAAATTCAGCTTGTGCGGAAAATTTCAGTGTTAGGGTTCCAATCTGCCCTGTTTTGACTGGCTTTATTAGTGCATGTTAGAGGCTGAATCAGGCTTAGGTTAAAACATGAAAGTTGTAACAAATGGTGTTTTCTAGTTGCCTACAAAATTTCATCTCAATCGGAGTATTGTAGCATGTGAAATGACTGAAATACCCTTGACTGCCCATGAACCCTGTTTCGCGGACAGATTTCTGTTTTCGTGGAGTTTCCCATTTTTAACCATGAAAATGCATGATTTGACTTTGGAGATCTTCATAATAAATGTAGGAATATGTTTGGCTTTAGAGGTCTTCATAATAACTGTTGGAATATGTTTTGGCATCGAAACACCATAATATTCGTTTCAATCCGATAAGTGTAGCTTCAGTTGTGCTTATTGTGCCGAAATGTGTGTATTTTATAGTCTATGATGTATATGTGGTTGATTTGAGATGAATTGGTGTTGATTGTAGGATGAAAAAGTAAGGAAATGTAGGGGACATGCTGTCCAAACTTTGGGAATGTGGGATTTCTTCGAGTTTGGTTTGGTTTGGGATATATATAAGAAAGGTTTTTGGGGTGTTTGAGCCCTAGGTTTTCATGTTACCTTTTCATTTCCCAAAATCATATTTTGCATCCTTGCATTAGTAATTATTTCGCGAGGCATACGACTAGTAGTCGAGCCTCACTTGTGCATTCCGTTTACTCGATTGTGGATGTGAAACCTTCAATTGTTTTACTTTGGTTCTTTTAGGGTTTCTTGGCGATTAAAGCTAGTTTGAAGTGAAAACTTTTGAAGTATCTGTACTTGAACCGGTGAGTGTACCACTCTCCTGAATTATTGCTAAACTGGTTATCTGTACTTGCAAATTGCTATTTGAATGTATTTCCCGACCGTTTATTTTGTACAAGACGAGGGTGTACTTTGTCACACTCGCTCTCTGGTCTGTGTGACTTGTTTCCTGTATATACTTGAATCTGTTACCTGCGCCTGTTATAATGTCGTTTGGAAATGCATCCAACGACCTTCCTGTTAAATCTGAGCTCAACCTCATGGAGAGTTGATTGAATCGAGCCAGTAAGGGCTTGGTCGAGGAAATTGACAATCCATGGGTTCCTGTTCCTAGGGAATCTATGGGTATTGGAGACTCTGGATATCCGGTATACTCGAGTATTACAATTCCTGTTCTTGTTTTGCGTTCGGACCCGGTAAGGGGTATGTTTAGTGAACGGGATTTTGGCGTAAGAGGGGTCTACGGACATGTGTGTTTTACTAAACATTGACGGAGGGTCAACGAGGCTGGATCAAGCATTGCAATGGGGATTTGGCTCCTGAGAGCCACCTGTATACTTTACATTGTGGTGTTCATTCATTTCTCATATTTGATGTGAATAAGTGCCTTAAAAGTGATTTCTCATGATTTCTACTGTTTATAATTTTGGTACCTCATTGAGCTTCTAGTTCACCTCGTCTCGTTATCATTGTTTTCTTTACAGAGAACCATCTTTTGGGCCAATGATCATTTTGAAGAAAGAATTGGGCTTGTATAAATACCCTCTTTGTATAGCTCCTTGGAAGTTGCAAACCCTAAATGTATCTTAATACAATGTTTCCTTTTGGGTTTGTAAACTTACTAATATGTATATATTAAAGTGTTTCCTCATGTTTATGTGACATATCTTTGGAAATGTACATTCTCTCATGTTAACCAAAGTTTACTTGTACTTGGTTGGACCGTGACGTGGCGGCGGCACTTTCTTTTCGTTTTGATTGTTGTAGGAACGCTGTACCAAAGATTGATTGTATCTTTTAATCTGGTTCAATTGGGTTCTGAATGTTTATCTCCTCGAAGTTCTTTTGAGCGGTTGGTAGGGTTTACGTTTGTTCCAGATCCGTAGTCCCGGCGAGAGTTGGGCAGGCGGTCCGTCGACCCCTTTGGTTCGCCTTAGGGTAAGGTGGGGCTGTCACAGGTGGTATCAAAGCTGCTTCGCGTGGTCTCTATGCTGAGTGAGCTTGGGGCCAAGTGGTGTTGTGGTCTCGCTCATGTGAATGAGTGTAAGGGACTAAGTACTTTTTTGAGCATAGGCTATGAATCACGGTATACTATAGGGTTCAAAACATTAGTCTGGGACTTGGAGACTATAGATCTGTATGTCCAGTAGGAATTACAAGTGTAGATGATTTACTCTTGGAAATGGCCAGTTCGAGTGGTGAATTATCTTATTTTGGATTCTTGTACCCGAATACGAAAGGGGATGAAAGCTTAGGTTAGAAATGATTTGGGCGAATTAGAAATCTGATTCTACGGAACTCTATATGATGTGTAGAGATCACTAAGGATGATTAACCCTGCCTAAGATATAAATTGCGATATTCTTGTAAATTATGGATGGAACCCTAGAGGGAAGGGGGAAAAAGCTTCTCGTTAGTTGCTTTTGTACTCTTGGTCTAATTCTGTGTACTACCGAATAACCCCCTCATTTCTATAGGATTTCCTTTGCTTGTATTGGGCTGACTGTTATTGTGTGATTTGTTGATATAGTCGTGTTATATGTGTATTTGCTTTTGAATTGATTTGGATGTATAATATATATGTCTAACTGACTAACCTCGCTAGTTTGTATCTTGTATTCGTGCCTCAAGCCTAGATTAGTTAATCCAATGGAAGGAATGTGAGGCCCCAGTTCGTTCTACGTCGATATATTCATTAATTGGGCGGTAACGTTTGGTTTTGGGAGTATTTCGAAAACCCTAAGTAGGAATTAAGATTTAAACCCTAAGTTCCGGTTAAGATTGAAAACCCGTTTTTCTACATTTTCTTTATTAGAAAATTCCCCAGATAATTTTTATTGAGTAAATAGAGTTTTTAGATGATTTTTCTAGTATTAGTTAGTTTTTGAGAAATTAAGAACGTATATCGGACGTGGGACCCACTAGTGCGAAAAGTTCGGAAAATTTCGGCCAATTAGGTTAAGTTCTGAATACTGGATTTAATTTACCGGGTGTTATGAGATAATTGAAGGTTGATATATGGATGAGAGTGCAGAGAGACAAAGTGATAGACTTGCATTAAATAGGGTGACATGTGTCACCATATGATTAATTTTTGTTTTGACTTTTTATTCAACCTTTTTCCAAATTCTAAATAAAACCAAAAATTGACCAAAAATCCCTCAAAAACATAGAAGCTTGGCCGGCTCTCTTCCTTGAAGAAACAAGAAAAACCTCTCTCAATTTCATACTCCAATCTTGCCCAATCTCACAAACTAACCGGTTAATCTTGAATTCCTTCCATAAAACCTCCTAGTTTGGTGCTTGTAAGGTGTTGTGTGGAGTTGGTTGGAAAGCTAGAGGACCTTGTACTCTCTCTCTCTCTTGTTCTAAGGTAAGTTGTGAAGGACCACTTTCCTTCTTCTAATAATGTTTAATTCATGCTTGGTGATGAAATGAGATGCAAGTTTATGGATTACATCTTGATTTTGGTTGGATTGGTGAAGCTTTCTATTTATTGGTAATTTTTCTGTTTTAAAATGAACATGATTGTGTGGCTATCTATGATGATTGGAAATGGTATATAATGATTCTAGAGGGTGGAAAAGGTGGAAGATTGCAAGGAATTTCTGTTTTGGAAGAAATCTGGAAAATTAGGGTTATTGGTTCTTCATTCTGTCCGAAAATTTTGGTCATAGATAGAGGCCGAATTGGCCTTGGCTTAAAACATGAAAGTTGTAGGTAATGACATTTTATAGGTGTCTGTAAAATTTTAGGTCAATCGGAGTAGCGTAGAGTGAGAAAAGTCGAATTTACCCTTGCTGTTCTGGTTTTGGCCGAATGTAAGAACTGCGATTGTAATTGGTTGTTTTGGTTGGGATTGCTTCTGAATTGGTTGTTATGGTCTTCTGATGAAATGTAGTCTTAAATCTTAGCTTTCATATGGATTTGGAATTTCGGAATTTGGACTTAGGTAGCCTGTTTTATGATGTTTGTGCTAGAATACGTTTTGTGAATCTGCTTTTGCGATGCTGGTGTAGTATCTTGCATTTTTGACCTAGTTATACTCGAAACTGGATTGAGTGGCCTTCTTCAACATTGTAGCCTCTTAGGTCCTGAATCTACTTGTAAAATTTCAGGTCAAATGGATTAGTGTATCCTGAGTTATGGACAAAACCATCAGGCCTGTTTTAGACGTTCGTTTGTGTACGTTTTGAATTTCAGTTTCTGACAGTGGGTTTTTCCGTATTGATACCATTCGATCTGGGTGTCGACTCCTTCATAAGAAATTTAGATCTTGGTCTCAGCTTCGAAACGGTATAAAGTGCGTCGAAATCCGAGTTCTGTAGCTCCTGTTATGATCAAAACAATATCGATTGTCAGAACTGCCTTGTATTTGGACAGTTCTGACGGATATTTTGGCACTCGATTTTCGTTCTATTCTGAGTGGATTCAGATTTTGGCCAAAACATCAAAGTTTTAGCCTTATGTCTCAGCTTTCTAATGCCTTTGGAATTTCCTGATTTGGACTTGTGAGCTAGAAGTTATGGTCTAGTAAACAGATCCTGTCTGTCATTCAAAGTGCAAACTTCTGGTACCATTTTCCATGATTTCAACTTGTTTTGATTCAGATCCAATTTAAGGTGTCTTCATGAGAATTGTAGGCCTTCCTCATAGCTTCGAAACGGTGTCTCTTTGACCTTGATCCGATATTCCTAGCCTAACATTTGACCAAAACGGTTTGAGATGGCGGATTTGGCCGTCCCGTTTGCCGTTCCGCGCGTGCGCGTGTGCCCCTTTTTGCCGTTTCCGCACTTGCGCGTGCCAATTTTGCCGTTTTGCTTGTTTTGGACATGTTAGTGGCCGTTTGTGCTAATAATGTGATAAAATCTTCCATTTCAGACAGCGGTGAGCTAGGCGGAGCCGGTGGGGCCCACTACTAGCGAACGCGCGAAGCGATTTTGCTTTAGTACTACTTTCGGTATTTTGAGTAAGTATTCAGGCCAGTTTGGTGTGTTTTCTTTGCTATGTGTTTGAGATATGTGAAAAGGGTACTTAGGCGAGGGTGTACTTTATCGCACTCGACCTAAACCCTAATTTGAATGTATAATTGTACTTGGCATATGTATATGAACCTTTTGGAACCAAAACCCTTGAGCTTGTGGCTCGGGGCGACTTTCGAGTAAAGTTTGTGAAGTTTGCAAAGTTTGTGAGTTCGTGGGGCCGATCTAAGACCTGTTTGGACTATTCGAGCCGGTTAGGGCTTGGTCGAAGTCAGTCCAACTTAGTCTGAGGTCACCAAGTTTGTAGGTTCATGTTATGAACCAATTTTGTGAATCCGGTTCACCGACAAGGTGACCAAGTTTGTGACCCGAGCTTGTGACTCAAGCTCAAGTTTGTGATTTCGTTCGCCCGGGCAAGTTTGTGAGGTGACTGGCCAGTGAGGGTGATAAAGTGTCGGTGGGTGTACAAGTGAAGTTCTACGGACCATTGAGTGTGGTCGACGGAGTGTCGGCAGGAGATCACGCATGGCATATGAATTGGCTTTGGAGCCACCTGTATCCTTATTATGTGATGTTACTTTTCTGCTTTTGCTTTACTCCTACTGTGGAAATGTGGTTACGTGAAATTTACGCTTTTGCCCCTGTTTACTTATTAAGCTTCCAGCTTACCCCGTTTCTTTTGTTTTGCTTAGCAGGGGCCGACGCGGGGACTTTTGGCACGTGCACTAGTATAGTTAGGTTGCTTGTAATAGTTGGACATCTAGTATGTTTGTTTTTGTTTTAGTTTTGGTGGTTTGTATAAGGACCCTCCTTAGGGTCTACATTGTGGTTTTGATGGTAGTTATAAAGATATAATAGGGTAAGCAGGTACTTTTGGAAAATGTAATTATAACTCTTTTGGGATTGTACATAGTACTCTTTTGGATTTTCTGGCTTTGATTGTTTTAAGTTTTGAGTCCTGGCGCGAGCTAGGCAGGCGGCCCGCCGATACCCTTGGGTTCACCCTTGGGAGAAGTGGGGTCGTCAAAAGGAACGCGTAGAGGACGAGGCCGAGGCCGTACACGTAGGCAATTCTCGAATAAAGAGGGGAATCGGGAACCAATGCCTAAACCCAATCCCGAACCTGGAGTGGATTCTAACGTTCAAGTAACTGCCGCTATCCAGCGCATGACCGACCTATTAGCTCACGTAGTAAAGCATCAGGTCCAAAACCCTATTCCTCAACTTAGAAACCCTGGTAACCGCATAGAGGGGAAGGATAGGGCTCTCGAACGATTTTAGAAGTTCTCCCCACCGAAATTCCTTAGAGGACCAAACCCTGATGTGGCTGAGTGGTGGCTAGAGAAGATGATTGATATTTTTGCGGCATTGCACTGTACTGAGGAGAGATAGGTGACATTTGTTGTCTTCCAACTGGAGGGTGCGGCCCGTTCTTGATGGAATGTAATAAGATTGAAATGGAAAAGAGCACAAACACCGAGAACGTGGGTGAACTTCATGATAGAGTTCAACACGAAGTAATTCCCACCCCTAATTCAAGAAAAGAAAGAAGATGAGTTCATTAGACTTCGCTAGGGAGCTCAGACTGTTGCCGAATATGAGAGTCAGTTTACCAGGTTGTCCAACTTCGCTCCTGAGCTAATTGTAACTGAGCAAAGGAGGATTAGGCGTTTTGTCCAAAGCTTAAATGTTGAGATTCAGAAAGATTTGGCTGTAGCCCAACTGAATGCCTTCAGTGACGCGGTGGAAAAAGCTCAACGAGTTGAAAGCGAAAGGTTACAAATTAGAACCTTTCAAGCGAGGAAAAGAGCTATTCCTGAAAGTAGCATGGGATAAGAGGATATGAGCACACCTTCCAAGTTCGGAAAGGGAACTGGAGGGTAAGATTTCCTGGAATGTCAAGTGGTGCTTCACAGAGAGGCTAGGGCTCTGCTTCCCAAGATCCCTGCGGGTACTGTGGAAAGCCGAATCACACGGAGGATGTCTGCTGGAAGAAAGGAAGAAAATATCTACGTTGCGGGAGTGTAGATCATCAAATCGCTAATTGCCCAGGCCGATCTCGAGACGGGGGTGAGAATCGACAATCAACCAAGACCAACTTTAACCAATCGAAGGGGAAAGGGACTGGACTGAAGGTGTCAGCTCGGGTATATTCCCTAGAGTCACATCAAGCCCCTGACCCGCCTAAGGATGTAGAAGGTACGATCCACCATTTACATCAGATTTTATAGATCCTGGTGGCAAGAAAATTTCGAGAACGAAATTTCTTTAAGGGGGAGAGAGTGTGAGGACCCGTAAATTTTCTTTCTTTTAGAATATTTTATTTTATTTTCTCGCATGCATTTTCTTCATTATACCCTAATATATTAATTTTCCAGAGATTTTTATAAGTAAATATAGTTTTAAATTATTTTTTTAGTATAAATTAATTCATGAGAAATTACGAGTGTATATTGAACGTGGGACCCGCTAGTGCGTTAAGTGAGAGAAATTCGGCCAATTAGGTTAAGTTGTGCATAAAGGGATTTAATTACTTGGTGTTAGGAAATAATTAGAGGTTACCTAGATGGATTAACCATGGGGAGACAAGAAGATAATCTTAAGCAAAAACAAAGTGACAAGTGTCACTTTCTTATTGAAGTTGACTTACCTAACTTTCTTACCTTTATAATAAATCAATTTTGACCCAAATCACCTTCATTTTATATCCCTCTTGGCTGACCCTCTCTTGAGAGAAAAGAAAAGAAAGCTTCAACCTTTCATCTTCCATTCTTGCTTAAATCTTGAAATCCAACCGATTAACTCTTGAATTAGCCCATAAATTGACTTGCTAAGGGAGTTTGAAGGTCTTGGTCTAATTGTTTTGGAAGAAAATCCCCTAAGCTACTACCTTTCTTGAGGAGTTAAGGTATTTTGCTTGGAACTCACTTTTTGTTCCTAATAATGGTCAATTGATGACTTATGGTAGCTAACTAGGTGATTTTATGGAAGATTTCATGGATTAAAATGAAGTTAGTTAAATTTCTGATTTTTTTTGAGATTTTTCTGTTTTCATATGATGATTATGGTTGGCCTTGGATTGATGGCTCTAAATTGTGTTGAATGGATCCCTTGTGTGTTAATTGCGGTTATTTGTGGAAAATTTCAGCTTGTGCGGAAAATTTCAGTGTTAGGGTTCCAATCTGCCCTGTTCTGACTGGCTTTATTAGTGCATGTTAGAGGCCAAATCAGGCTTAGGTTAAAACACAAAAGTTGTAGCAAATGGTGTTATCTATCTGTCTGAAAAATTTCAGCTCAATTAGAGCATTGTAGAATGTGAAATGACGGAAATACCCTTGACTACCCATGAACCCTATTTCGCGGACAGATTTATGTTTTCGTGGAGTTTCCCATTTTTGACCATAAAAATGTATGATTTGGCTTTGGAGGTCTTCATAAAAAATGTAGGAATATGTTTTGGCTTCGAAACGCCATAAGATTCGTTTCAATCCGATAAGTGTAGCTTCAGTTGTGCTTATTGTGCCGAAAGGTGTATTTTATTGTCTATGATGTGTATGTGGTTGATTTGAGATGAATTAATGTTGATTGTAGGATGGAAAAGTAAGGAAATGGAGGGGACATGCTGTCCAAACTTTGGGAATGTGGGATTTCTTCGAGTTTGGTTTGGTTTGGGATATATATAAGAAAGGTTTTTGGGGTGTTTGTGTGATACTCCAACTTTTAGGATCACCTTTTGTTTAGTCTTAGAAAGGATATTATGGTTTCTTTAGTTTATTTTTATTTTAAAACATTATTTTGTTTTAAAGAAGAAACTAAAGTTATTTCTTTGGATTTGATTTAAAACCTTGTTTTGTCTTAAAAGACTAGAAACCCTAAAAGTCTAATCGAAACCCCAGTTTCATTTGTGATTGACCGTTTTCTCAAATTTCTCACATTTTAACCGAAACCCTAAATTCGATTTATGGAATTGTAAAAGCCTCACGTTTTTCCTAAAAATCCCCTTTTATTTGGAACTTATGGTTTTATAATAGCCTTACTACCCAATCACACCACAATAAGTGTAAACAAATATAGAAGGGTTTTCGTTGTCCGTTTTTAAGTTAGAGTGAATTAGGGTTTTATCGTTTTTCTGTAGTGTGACTATTCGGTACGGAGTGAGGATCAAATTTGGTAGGTAAGAGTGATTTTTGGATGAGGAAATATTATATGATTAGAAGTGATAATTGTGACGACCCCACCTCTCCCTTAGGCGAACCAGAGGGTTCGGCGGGTCGCCTGCCCAGCTCTCGCCGGGACTCAATACTTAAAATGGAAAAATAGATTCCACGCCAAAAGAAAGCTCTATTAACTCTATTACAGCTTCAAAAGTTGCATAAACTAGTTCATCAAGTCATACATACCACGAGTACCAGAAAGTAAACCCTAGAAATGGTGTTAACAACAACCACCACGATAACTATATACATCTTACTCGTCAACTTATACAAGTACAAGTTCAACTATTCTATAGCTCAAAGGTCTAACACCTGCCCAAGCGATCCCTGCGTTGGCCCCCTGCTAAGGAAAACAAATGGAAAGGGGTAAGCTATATGCTTAGTGAATAATCAGGGGGCACAAATGTAACTCACATAATGAACATGTAAATCAGGATAATTCACATCAATAACAGAAAAGTGACATCACAATGGTAGGATACGGGTGGTTCCAAAACCAGTTCAATTCCCCGAGCTTGAACGCCTGTTGACACTCCATCAACCAAAGTACTCATGGTCCATAGACTCCACTTAAACTTTCCCGTTCACCTTATCAATCCCCGCTAGCCAGTCAACAGCACACATCAGCTCGAGCGAAACAAAATAACTTAGCTTTCGTCAAAGCTTTAACAAGGAACTAAATCCCAAGTTTAGCATGGAACTATCTTCAACCAAACCCCAACTGGCTCGAATAGTTCGTCTAACCCTTGGAACCGGGCTGGAACCAAGCCCTGAGATATCCGATCTCTCAACAAAGTACACAACAAAGTACTTACCCCAAACAGCACACAGCAAATGGGGTTTAATTCAAGTCATGTAAACACCCCCATCAGCACACAGCAAAAGGGTGATACTCAACATAAGGCATGTATTCTCACATAAGAAATCAAATCAAAGGGTGGGCTTAGGTCGAGTGAGATAAAGTATGTGACAGCCCCACCTTCCCCTAAGGCGAACCAAAGGGGTTAGCGGACTGCCTGCCCAGCTCTCGCCAGGACTAACGGTACGGTTTACGTCAATCTAAAACGTTCCGGAACATACCATTGCGCGCTAACAAGTCAAAACACAAAATAATAAAAAAACAAAAAAAGAAACGAAGCCAAAATTTATCTAAACCATAGCCAAGCATATATATACAATGGAAATCAACATTTACAACCATAATGGCATGCCAAAACTATTCATTAAGGAGTACACATTCGATTTGCCTATCAAAAGGAAATGAACCCGTTATACATTAGGGTTTCACTTCAAGAGCTATACAAAAGACATTTACAAGCTCAGTATGGCAATTGACTATCCAGTCCATTTTCAAAAGCAATTATATCCCTGTAAGGAAAACAAATAACACGGAATGAGCCAAAGCCCAGTGGTATACCACCCAATAAGCAATCAAAGTCATATAAGAATGAACCTTCATTTAAAGTGCACAAATAAGCAATGGAGCAAAACGGTAAAAGGATACGGTCGGCTCTCAAGAGCCCATTTCCACGCTTGCAATCTTGAACCAACCTCATTGACTCTCCGTCAATGTTAAAATACCAAACCGTAGACAACTCTTTACTTCCATTCCTTCCACCCAACATACCCCAACCGGGCCCGCACTCCATTCAGTAATATTTTTGGTAATACTCGAGTTTACCGGAACCAAGGGTCTCATTACCACAAGGTTCCCCAGTACAGTCCCCGTGGCATGATAATTTTCACGACCAAGCCCTCGCCGGCTCGATCCAATTAACTACCATACGGGGTTGAGCTCATAAATGCAGTAAAGCCATTGGATACTCGTCCAACGACACCAAATCAGTTTCCATGAATGGAATGCAGTATTTCATATATCCAGTGCAGTATTTCAGTAAAACAATCAATAGCCACGAATAAAGTCAGGAGGGGTGAGGGCGATCAAGTACACCCTTACCTCAATCATTTCCAATAACCAAATAAGCCTTCAAGGCATCAAATACACATAGCACAAAGCCACATTATAACAAGTAAGTGAGTAGTATACTCACCAAGCAAGTAAGTGGTATTTCATGTACCACGATCACCAAGCCGTCGTGCACTACCTTCAAGCCCTAGAACATATAACACATACAATGAGACTCGATAACGAGTCATATAGCAACGCTAAATACAACCCCAATAGGGTTTCATATACATAAGTGTGCATAATAGCAAACCAGAAATTCGAAAATGGCCTTAGCCATGGCCCCCATATAGAAAACTGTTTTACACTCATTATGCGGTAATGGCACAACTCTCATTACGAATATCGGTTGGGGGTGTAAGACCCACCGTTTCGAAGCTATGGAACAGGGATACAACAATGTAGAAGGTCACTCAATCCAGTTCTTAACACAACTAGGTCAAATATGCCAAATACTAACCCAGAATTCCGAAAACAGGTTTGCAAAACACAGAAAACTGTAATCGGTACATCTCAGTCCATACAAGTCCAAATGCCGAAATTCCAAAGGCATATGTTAGCTAAGACACTCAGCTACATTTCATCAGAAGACACCAACTCCAAAATCCAAACCAATTCCAGTCAAAATGGCCAATTACTATCGCAGTTTTCGCATTCTGCTCAAAGCAGAACAGCTACAGTAATTTCGTCATAACTCATTCTACATTAATCCAAATGACCTGAAATCTTACAGGCACATCAACCTCATCAATACCTACAACTTTCATGTTTTGAGCAAAGTCAAATTCGGCCTCTAACACAGTGATCTAAAACCGGACAGAATTGGGGCTTCAAGAACCCTAAATTTCCAATTTTCCATCCAAATCCAAAATTAGTTGCATTTAACCACATTTGACATCCACTAGAGCCAGTTCCAACCATTACAATTCATCATACAAGCCCCCAACATCAAGATCATATTAAACCAGAAAAATTCTCAATAAAATGAAAACTTCACCAAAACATGCCAAATCAAGGGGTAAATCATATAATCACACACTCATGCCACTTCTAAGCATCATATCACCATCATTAGAGGTAGTAAGGGGTTTAAGCAACACTTACCAAGAAATCAAGAGAGAGAGAGATGTAGGACACCTTTGCTCTTCAAACAAAGTTCACCAAACAACTTGCTAGCACTAGGAGGAAAGTTTTTATGGAGTGAAATCTTGTTTATGGCCTTGATTGAGATGATTTGCTAGTAGAAACTTGAAGATTGGAGAAGTTTTTCTTCTTGCAAGAGTGAGAGAGAGAGGGCCGGCCAACCAAGAGAGAAAATGGTGATTTTTGGTGAATTTTTGGATATTTAATCCTTGGTCAAAAAAGTCAAAATTATGAATAGTAAATCTTAAAAGTCATCCAATAAGAAGGTGACACTTGTCACCTTCATAAATGCATCCCTATCTTTCTTTTCTCTCTCACATCAATCATTCACACATTCTACTTATCTCTTAACACCCGATAAATTTTACACAGTATCCAAAACTTAACCTTATTGGCCGAATTTTTCCGAACTTTTCGCACTAGTGGGTCCCACGTCCACTATTTACTTTTAATTTTCAAAAATTTCTCCAATGCTAGAAAAATCATCTTAAAACTATAACTGCTCATAAAATCCTCTCAAAAAATATTTCTAAGCCAGATAATGCAAAATTATGCAATTAAAGGGGAAATAAACCCTAGGGAAAATATTAGGGTTTTACGGGTTCTCACACTCTCCCCCCCTTAAAAGAATTTCGTCCTCGAAATTTCTCACCTTAATTCCCGAAAAGGTTTGGGTATTTCTTTCGCATTTCCTCTTCTATCTCCCAGGTAGCTTCCTCCACTCCGTGGTTTCTCCATAGCACTTTCACTAATGGAATCTTCTTGTTTCTGAGCTCCTTGACTTTTCGATCAAGTACTTGGACCGGTTTCTCTTCATAGGCCAGTGATTCATCTACTTCGATATCCTCTGGTTGCAATACATGGGATGGGTCAGGATGGTACTTCTTTAGCATCGAGACGTGAAATACATCGTGGATTCGAGATAGACTGGATGGCAGTTCCAATCGATACGCGACCGCTCCAACCCTCTGAAGGATTTTGTAGGGTCCGACGTACCGTGGTTGAAGTTTCTTTCCTTTCCCCGCTGTAAGACTTCGTAAGGGTGTGATCTTGAGAAATACGTAGTCCCCAACTTCAAACTCCAAGTCTTTTCTTCGGTTATCCGCGTAGCTCTTTTGGCGACTTTGGGCAGTTTGGATTCGTTGCCGTATCAACTTAACCTTCTCGTGAGCCTCTTCCATCCACGGAATAGTTGTCGGGTCCAGTGCTTTCTTTTCGCCAACTTCGTCCCAGTAAATCGGTGAGCGGCACTTGCGTCCGTAGAGAGCTTCGTACGGAGCCATTTGAATTGACGAATGGAAACTATTGTTGTACGCGAACTCTACTAAGGTCATGTGCTGACCCCAACTGCCTCCAAAATCCAAGATGCACGTTCGCAGCATGTCCTCGAGAGTTTGAATTGTCCGTTCTGACTGGCCATCCGTCTGAGGATGATAAGTAGTGCTCAAGTTGAGTTTCGTCCCCAGGGTTTCTTGGAACTTCTGCCAAAACCGAGATACGAACCGTGGATCCCGATCTGAGACAATGCTCACCGGCACGCCGTGTAACCTTACAATTTCATCCATGTACAATCGGGTCAATTTGTCCATTGAATACTTCATGTTCACCGGTAAGAAATGGGCCGACTTGGTTAATCGATCAACGATCACCCAAACGGCATCATGTCCTCTTTGCGTCCTTGGTAAACCTGAAACGAAGTCCATGGTAATGTTTTCCCACTTCCACTCGGGTATCTCCAAGGGTTGTAACAAACCCGATGGTTTTTGATGCTCTGCCTTCACTTGCTGGCAAATGAGACATTTCTGCACGTACAGCGCGATTTCCTTCTTCATGTTGTCCCACCAATAAATTCCTTTTAGGTCTTGATACATCTTACTGCTACCCGGATGGATTGTATACTTGGACCTATGAGCTTCCTCCAGAATTTCTGCTTTCAATGACTCGTCCTTTGGTACTACAATTCGGTTTCGATACTTCAGAAGACCCTCAGGACTCAAATTGAAGTCCGTAGTTTCTCCCTTTTCCAATTTCTCTCTCCACTTCCGCACCATCAAATCCTTGCCTTGCGCCTCTTTTATACGTTCCAGTAGAGTGGATGTAACCCTAATATTGCCAAATATCACCTTATAGCTCCCAAGACAGGGTTTCCACTCGCACACGAATTCTAGCAAATCCCATTCCTTAATCATTAGCCCTGCTACTTGCACTTTACGACTCAAGGCATCCGCTACTACATTTGCCTTTCCCGGATGGTAGTTGATTGTACAATCGTAGTCCTCTAGAAATTCCATCCATCGCCTTTGTCTCATATTCAGTTCCTTCTGGGAAAAGAGGTACCTAAGACTCTTGTGATCCGAAAACACTTCGAAGGTCACCCCATATAGGTAATGCCTCCACTTTTTCAGAGCAAATACAACAGCGGCTAATTCCAGGTCGTGAGTCGGGTAGTTCTGCTCGTGAAGCTTCAATTTCCTAGAGGCAAAAGCAATCACATTCCGGTTCTGCATCAAAACACATCCCAATCCCTCTCGCGACGCGTCCGCATACACTGCAAACCCGTCCACTCCATTTGGCAAGACCAGTACTGGAGCCATGGTCAATCTTTTCTTTAATTCCTGAAAATTCGTTTCGCATCGGCCGTTCCAAATAAACTGGCCATGTTTCTTTGTCAAGTCAGTTAATGGTCCGGCTAGCTTGGAAAAATCTTTAATAAACCTTCGGTAATACCCAACTAGCCCTAGAAAGCTACGAATTTCCGTGGGGGTTTCTGGCCTCTTCCAATTTGTCACGGCCTCAACCTTCGCCGGGTCCACCGA
This sequence comes from Coffea canephora, assembly GCA_036785865.1. Lineage (NCBI taxonomy): Eukaryota > Viridiplantae > Streptophyta > Magnoliopsida > Gentianales > Rubiaceae > Coffea > Coffea canephora. Next base: position 34,156,398 of record CM071922.1, on the reverse strand, counting down.
AATACCTTCGTGGGAAATCACGTGCCCTAGAAATGCCACTTTCTCCAACCAGAACTCGCATTTGCTGAACTTGGCGTATAGCTGATGTTCCCTCAATGTCTGCAACACCATTCTTAAATGCTCTTCATGCTCCTCGCGTGACTTAGAGTAGACCAAAATGTCGTCAATAAACACCACGACAAATCGGTCCAGGTAGGGTTTAAAAACCCTATGCATTAAGTCCATGAAGGCGGCGGGAGCATTAGTCAATCCAAAGGGCATAACGGCGAACTCGTAATGCCCGTATCTCGAGTTGAAGGCAGTTTTCGGAATGTCCTCCTTCTTTATCAATAACTGATAGTATCCCTGTCGGAGGTCCAACTTCGAGAAGACCACTGCTCCTTGCAGCTGGTCAAACAACTCGTCAATGTGGGGCAGTGGATACTTGTTCTTGATGGTCACGTTGTTCAACCCCCTATAATCAATACACATCCTCAACGTTCCGTCCTTTTTCTTCACAAATAAGACCGGAGCTCCCCAAGGAGACTCACTCTCGTGGATGAATCCCCGCTCCAAAAGGTCTTGCAACTGCAACTTAAGCTCTTTAAGTTCTGCAGGCGCCATTCGGTAAGGGGTTTTGGAGATAGGTGCAGTTCCAGGTAAAAGATCTATTCGGAATTCTATCTCCCTTTCCGGAGGTAAGGCCACTAACTCATCAGGAAACACATCCGAAAATTCCCTCACTACGGCCACGTCTTCCACTTTTAACTTATCCGTAGGGGTGTTAATTAAGAAGGCCAAAAATCCTTGCGCCCCTCTACTTATCAGTTTCCTAGCTCGAATGCCCGAAATGAGAGCAGATGAGGCTAACCTACCCCTTATATCTAACCTTAAGGTTGCCTCGCCAGGAATGCGAAATTCAACTATTTTCGTTTTACAGTCCAGTTGGGCGTTATATCTGGCTAACCAGTCCATACCCAGAATCACGTCGTACCCCTTAATGGACAAGCTAATCAGGTCTCCTAAAAACCTCCGCTCACCTACCCATACATCACAATCCTTATAAACCATACTAGTCACCAAACGTTGATTCCCCGTAGGTGTACTAACCTCTAAGTCATATGGTAAGCTAGCAGGTTTTATATCAATGCCACACATGAAATCAGGGTTAACAAACGAATGAGTGGCACCAGGATCAATTAAAACTTTGGCAAAGCGGTGGAAAATAGGGATCGTACCTTCCACCACCTCGGAAGACTCTGGGATCTGGTGAGGCTCTAAGGAATATACCCTAGCTGGCACTTTAGGCTTAGATCCGTCTCCCTTGGCTGGTCCAGAATGGGTCCTTGACGGTAGCTGACTCCCCTTTCCGTCTTGTTTCAGGACCGGGCATGTAGCCAGTTGATGGTCCGCACTTCCACACCGCAGGCATTTACCCAGTTTCCTCCAACAATTATCCTCAGTGTGGTTTGTCTTCCCACAGTGCCCACAGGGACCACGAGGTGCCGAAGTCGGGCCACTCGGAGCATTTCCCCTCGGTCCTCGCCCAGCTTGACCACCCCTGAACGGAGTCCCTCTGCCTGATCCGGACTGTCGACCACCACCCATGCCTCGTCCAAATTTGGAGGGAGTGCTCTTCTCACCCTGTCCAGAAGTACTCCCAGGAAAGCCACGCTTCTTAGCCTGGAAGTTTCGGACCTGTGACCGTGCACTTTCCGCTCGTTGGGCCTTTTCCACGACCTCGCTATACGCGTTGATTTGAGCCACAGCAAGGTCTTTCTGGATCTCAACATTCAAACCCTGGATGAAGCGCCTAATCCGTCGTTGCTCAGTCATGATTAGTTCAGGCGCAAATTTGGACAGGCGGGTAAACTGACTCTCGTACTCCGCCACAGTCTGAGTTCCTTGCCGGAGCCGGATAAACTCGTCCTCTTTCCTCTCCTGGACTAGAGGAGGGAAAAACTTAGTATTAAATTCTCGGATGAAGTTCACCCAAGTCCTTGGTGTCTGCTCCCGCTCCCATTTCTGTTGAATTATGTTCCACCAGGAACGGGCTGCCCCTTCGAATTGGAAAACGGCAAAAGTCAACTGCCGTTCATCGGTGTAGTGCAAGGCCGCAAAAATATCAACCATTTTCTCGAGCCATCGCTCGGCGACGTCCGGGTCGGGTCCCCCAGCAAACTTCGGTGGGGGCGAACTTTTGGAAGCGTTCGAGAGCTCTATCATCGCTCTCGTTATGGTTACCAGGGTTTCCGGGGTTTTTCAGGATTAGGGTTTGGGTTCTGGCCCTGTTGTTGCACTACTTGTGCTAATAAGTTGGTCATTTGCTGCATAGCAGCGGCAATTTGTACAGTTGGGTCTATTTGTGGTTCTTGCACATTAGGGTCTATCTGGGGTTCAGGATTTGGTCCAATAGAAGCTTCCCCCGTTTCCCTAATCGGTGTGGGTTGCCTAATACCGCGCCCACGTCCCCGTCCACTCCGTGTTCCTTCCATAAGGTATACTTGGTCTAGGCAAGATTACTAAACCAAAGCAGTAGCAAAACATGTAAGTAACAAATAAACTTTCACTTAGCACATAGCGATGCATTTCAAACAAGATCACAAGCACACATATATACAAGCCAAACATATATACAAGCAGTCAGTCAAGTACGGCCAAAGCACGTACATACACAAAAGATCCTCTCGAGGATAGGCCTATCAAAAGAAATTTACACGTAGCTAACCCTACACCCAAACGGTTAGCTAAGGCTCTATCCCTATCCCTATATACATACAAGAGCCACCACTAGCCAAAAGAAGCCTCTAAGTTCAAGGCCTAATCAGTCGCTGGAGTCTGAGACCCAGGCGATGGGGTAGACTCCTCCCCAGCCTCGGCCCCAGCATACGAGGCCTCGTCACTAGACTCCTCGAGTCCGTCGTCGCATAGGTTAAGGATCGCCTCAGCACGACCCCTGACCTTACGAGCTCGCTTAGTCTCGCGCTCGCGTGCATCTCTCAACTGATCACATAGATCATCAACTCTTTCCTCGACCTCTTGCACGTCATATTCTAGCTCTTTAATACGCGAGGCTTGCTTCTCATTGGTCGCCTTAGCCTGAGTCACCTCAGCTTCCAACGCAGCAACCACAGCTTCAAGCTTAGTATTTTCCTTAGCAAACTCCTCGCGTTCCTTTGCCACCGACAAAACTAGTGTATTCGGGTAGGCAAAGTCGCTACGACACCCACACTGTCGAACGCGGCTGGCCGGGCTCCAACGGACCACGGCCCCCTTCTGCCTAAGTTGATACTTAATCGGCGGCAACGTGCTATGAGGACGATCTCCTGCCGGACGGTCACTCGGGTCACCACTGGCATCCATCCTATAGCAAAGGAATAAACAACATGACTAACCTTAAAACCATAATCAATAAAACCCTCAAGTCGAGCACTTCTATTACACCCAGGCTAATTCAAACCTAGGCTCTGATACCACCTGTGACAGCCCCACCTTCCCCTAAGGCGAACCAAAGGGGTTAGCGGACTGCCTGCCCAGCTCTCGCCAGGACTAACGGTACGGTTTACGTCAATCTAAAACGTTCCGAAACATACCATTGCGCGCTAACAAGTCAAAACACAAAATAATAAAAAAACAAAAAAAGAAACGAAGCCAAAATTTATCTAAACCATAGCCAAGCATATATATACAATGGAAATCAACATTTACAACCATAATGGCATGCCAAAACTATTCATTAAGGAGTACACATTCGATTTGCCTATCAAAAGGAAATGAACCCGTTATACATTAGGGTTTCACTTCAAGAGCTATACAAAAGACATTTACAAGCTCAGTATGGCAATTGACTATCCAGTCCATTTTCAAAAAGCAATTATATCCCTGTAAGGAAAACAAATAACACGGAATGAGCCAAAGCCCAGTGGTATACCACCCAATAAGCAATCAAAGTCATATAAGAATGAACCTTCATTTAAAGTGCACAAATAAGCAATGGAGCAAAACGGTAAAAGGATACGGTCGGCTCTCAAGAGCCCATTTCCACGCTTGCAATCTTGAACCAACCTCATTGACTCTCCGTCAATGTTAAAATACCAAACCGTAGACAACTCTTTACTTCCATTCCTTCCACCCAACATACCCCAAACCGGGCCCGCACTCCATTCAGTAATATTTTTGGTAATACTCGAGTTTACCGGAACCAAGGGTCTCATTACCACAAGGTTCCCCAGTACAGTCCCCGTGGCATGATAATTTTCACGACCAAGCCCCTCGCCGGCTCGATCCAATTAACTACCATACGGGGTTGAGCTCATAAATGCAGTAAAGCCATTGGATACTCGTCCAACGACACCAAATCAGTTTCCATGAATGGAATGCAGTATTTCATATATCCAGTGCAGTATTTCAGTAAAACAATCAATAGCCACGAATAAAGTCAGGAGGGGTGAGGGCGATCAAGTACACCCTTACCTCAATCATTTCCAATAACCAAATAAGCCTTCAAGGCATCAAATACACATAGCACAAAGCCACATTATAACAAGTAAGTGAGTAGTATACTCACCAAGCAAGTAAGTGGTATTTCATGTACCACGATCACCAAGCCGTCGTGCACTACCTTCAAGCCCTAGAACATATAACACATACAATGAGACTCGATAACGAGTCATATAGCAACGCTAAACACAACCCCAATAGGGTTTCATATACATAAGTGTGCATAATAGCAAACCAGAAATTCGAAAATGGCCTTAGCCATGGCCCCCATATAGAAAACTGTTTTACACTCATTATGCGGTAATGGCACAACTCTCATTACGAATATCGGTTGGGGTGTAAGACCCACCGTTTCGAAGCTATGGAACAGGGATACAACAATGTAGAAGTCACTCAATCCAGTTCTTAACACAACTAGGTCAAATATGCCAAATACTAACCCAGAATTCCGAAAACAGGTTTTGCAAAACACAGAAAACTGTAATCGTACATCTCAGTCCATACAAGTCCAAATGCCGAAATTCCAAAGGCATATGTTAGCTAAGACACTCAGCTACATTTCATCAGAAGACACCAACTCCAAAATCCAAACCAATTCCAGTCAAAATGGCCAATTACTATCGCAGTTTTCGCATTCTGCTCAAAGCAGAACAGCTACAGTAATTTCATCATAACTCATTCTACATTAATCCAAATGACCTGAAATTTTACAGGCACATCAACCTCATCAATACCTACAACTTTCATGTTTTGAGCAAAGTCAAATTCGGCCTCTAACACAGTGATCTAAAACCGGACAGAATTGGGGCTTCAAGAACCCTAAATTTCCAATTTTCCATCCAAATCCAAAATTAGTTGCATTTAACCACATTTGACATCCACTAGAGCCAGTTCCAACCATTACAATTCATCATACAAGCCCCCAACATCAAGATCATATTAAACCAGAAAAATTCCAATAAAATAAAACTTCACCAAAACATGCCAAATCAAGGGTAAATCATATAATCACACACTCATGCCACTTCTAAGCATCATATCACCATCATTAGAGGTAGTAAGGGTTTAAGCAACACTTACCAAGAAATCAAGAGAGAGAGAGATGTAGGACACCTTTGCTCTTCAAACAAAGTTCACCAAACAACTTGCTAGCACTAGGAGGAAAGTTTTTATGGAGTGAAATCTTGTTTATGGCCTTGATTGAGATGATTTGCTAGTAGAAACTTGAAGATTGGAGAAGTTTTTCTTCTTGCAAGAGTGAGAGAGAGAGGGCCGGCCAACCAAGAGAGAAAATGGTGATTTTTGGTGAATTTTTGGATATTTAATCCTTGGTCAAAAAAGTCAAAATTATGAATAGTAAATCTTAAAAGTCATCCAATAAGAAGGTGACACTTGTCACCTTCATAAATGCATCCCTATCTTTCTTTTCTCTCTCACATCAATCATTCACACATTCTACTTATCTCTTAACACCCGATAAATTTTACACAGTATCCAAACTTAACCTTATTGGCCGAATTTTTCCGAACTTTTCGCACTAGTGGGTCCCACGTCCACTATTTACTTTTAATTTTCAAAATTTCTCCAATGCTAGAAAAATCATCTTAAAACTATAACTGCTCATAAAATCCTCTCAAAAAATATTTCTAAGCCAGAAATGCAAAATTATGCAATTAAAGGGGAATAAACCCTAGGGAAAATATTAGGGTTTACGGGTTCTCACANGGTACGATCCACCGATTTACATCAGATTTTATAGATCCTGGTGGCAAGAAAAATTTCGAGAACGAAATTTTCTTTAAGGGGGAGAGAGTGTGAGGACCCGTAATATTTTTTTCTTTTAGAATATTTTATTTATTTTCTCGCATGCATTTTCTTCATTTATACCCTAATATATTAATTTCCAGAGAGATTTTTTAAGTAAAATATTTTAAATTATTTTTTTAGTATAAATTAATTCATGAGAAATTACGAGTGTATATTGAACGTGGGACCCGCTAGATGCGTTAAGTGAGAGAAATACGGCCAATTAGGTTAAGTTGTGCATAAAGGGATTTATTACTTGGTGTTAGGAAATAATTAGAGGTTACCTAGATGGATTAACCATGGGGAGACAAGAAGATATCTTAAGCAAAAAACAAATGACAAGTGCATTTTATTGAAGTTGACTTACCTAACTTTCTTACCTTTATAATAAATCAATTTTGACCCAAATCACCTTCATTTTATATCTCTTGGCTGACCCTCTCTTGAGAGAAAGAAAAGAAGCTTCAACCTTTCATCTTCCATTCTTGCTTAAATCTTGAAATCCAACCGATTAACTCTGAATTAGCCCATAAATTGATTGCTAAGGAGTTTGAAGGTCTTGGTCTAATTGTTTTGGAAGAAATCCCCTAAGCTACACCTTTCTTGAGGAGTTAAGGTTTTTGCTTGGAACTCACTTTTTGTCCTAATAATGGTCAATTGATGACTTAGGTAGCTAACTAGGTGATTTTATGGAAGATTTCATGGATTAAAATGAAGTTAGTTAATTTCTTGATTTTTTTTGAGATTTTCTGTTTCATATGATGATTATGGTTGGCCTTGGATTGATGGCTTAAATTGTGTTGAATGGATCCCTTGTGTGTAATTGCGGTTATTTGTGGAAAATTTCAGCTTGTGCGGAAAATTTCAGTGTTAGGGTTCCAATCTGCCCTTTCTGACTGCTTTATTAGTGCATGTTAGAGGCCAAATCAGGCTTAGGTTAAAACACAAAAGTTGTAGCAAATGGTGTTATCTATCTGTCTGAAAAATTTCAGCTCAATTAGAGCATTGTAGAATGTGAAATGACGGAAATACCCTTGACTACCCATGAACCCTATTTCGCGGACAGATTTTGTTTCTGGAGTTTCCCATTTTTGACCATAAAAATGTATGATTTGGCTTTGGAGGTCTTCATAAAAATGTAGGAATATGTTTGGCTTCGAAACGCCATAAGATTCGTTTCAATCCGATAAGTGTAGCTTCAGTTGTGCTTATTGTGCCGAAAGGTGTATTTTATTGTCTATGATGTGTATGTGGTTGATTTGAGATGAATTAATGTTGATTGTAGGATGGAAAAGTAAGGAAATGGAGGGGACATGCTGTCCAAACTTTGGGAATGTGGGATTTCTTCGAGTTTGGTTTGGTTTGGGATATAATAAGAAAGGTTTAGTTTTGTGTTGTGTGATACTCCAACTTTTAGGATCACCTTGTTTAGTCTTAGAAAGGATATTATGGTTTCTTTAGTTATTTTTATTTTAAAACATTATTTTGTTTTAAAGAAGAAACTAAAGTTATTTCTTTTGGATTTGATTTTAAAAACCTTGTTTTGTCTTAAAAGACTAGAAACCCTAAAAGTCTAATCGAAACCCCAGTTTCATTTGTGATTGACCGTTTTCTCAAATTTCTCACATTTTACCGAAACCCTAAATTCGATTTATGGAATTGAAAAGCCTCACGTTTTTCCTAAAAATCCCCTTTTATTTGGAACTTATGGTTTTATAATACCTTACTACCCAATCACCCACAATAAGTGTAAACAAATATAGAAGGGTTTCGTTGTCCGTTTTTAAGTTAGAGTGAATTAGGGTTTTATCGTTTTTCTTAGTGTGACTATTCGGTACGGATGAGGATCAAATTTGGTAGGTAAGAGTGATTTTTGGATGAGGAAATATTATATATTAGAAGTGATAATTGTGACGACCCCACCTCTCCCTTAGGCGAACCAGAGGGTTCGGCGGGTGCCTGCCAGCTCTGCTCGGGACTCAATACTTAAAATGGAAAAATAGATTCCACGCCAAAAGAAAGCTCTATTAACTCTATTACAGCTTCAAAAGTTGCATAAACTAGTTCATCAAGTCATACATACCACGAGTACCAGAAAGTAAACCCTAGAAATGGTGTTAACAACAAACCACCACGATAACTATACATCTCTTACTCGTCAACTTATAAAGTACAAGTTCAACTATTCTATAGCTCAAAGGTCTAACACCTGCCCAAGCGATCCCTGCGTTGGCCCCCTGCTAAGGAAAACAAATGGAAAGGGGTAAGCTATATGCTTAGTGAATAATCAGGGGGCACAAATGTAACTCACATAATGAACATGTAAATCAGGATAATTCACATCAATAACAGAAAAGTGACATCACAATGGTAGGATACGGGTGGTTCCAAAACCAGTTCAATTCCCGAGCTTGAACGCCTGTTGACACTCCATCAACCAAAGTACTCATGGTCCATAGACTCCACTTAAACTTTCCCGTTCACCTTATCAATCCCCGCTAGCCAGTCAACAGCACACATCAGCTCGAGCGAAACACAAATAACTTAGCTTTCGTCAAAGCTTTAACAAGGAACTAAATCCCAAGTTTAGCATGGAACTATCTTCAACCAAACCCCAACTGGCTCGAATAGTTCGTCTAACCCTTGGAACCGGGCTGGAACCAAGCCCTGAGATATCCGATCTCTCAACAAAGTACACAACAAAGTACTTACCCCAAACAGCACACAGCAAATGGGGTTTAATTCAAGTCATGTAAACACCCCCATCAGCACACAGCAAAAGGGTGATACTCAACATAAGGCATGTATTCTCACATAAGAAATCAAATCAAAGGGTGGGCTTAGGTCGAGTGAGATAAAGTATGTGACAGCCCCACCTTCCCCTAAGGCGAACCAAAGGGGTTAGCGGACTGCCTGCCCAGCTCTCGCCAGGACTAACGTACGGTTTACGTCAATCTAAAACGTTCCGGAACATACCATTGCGCGCTAACAAGTCAAAACACAAAATAATAAAAAAACAAAAAAAAGAAACGAAGCCAAAATTTATCTAAACCATAGCCAAGCATATATATACAATGGAAATCAACATTTACAACCATTAATGGCATGCCAAAACTATTCATTAAGGAGTACACATTCGATTTGCCTATAAAAGGAAATGAACCCGTTATACATTAGGGTTTCACTTCAAGAGCTATACAAAAGACATTTACAAGCTCAGTATGGCAATTGACTATCCAGTCCATTTTCAAAAGCAATTATATCCCTGTAAGGAAAACAAATAACACGGAATGAGCCAAAGCCCAGTGGTATACCACCCAATAAGCAATCAAAGTCATATAAGAATGAACCTTCATTTAAAGTGCACAAATAAGCAATGGAGCAAAAACGGTAAAAGGATACGGTCGGCTCTCAAGAGCCCATTTCCACGCTTGCAATCTTGAACCAACCTCATTGACTCTCCGTCAATGTTAAAATACCAAACCGTAGACAACTCTTTACTTCCATTTTCCACCCAACATACCCCAACCGGGCCCGCACTCCATTCAGTAATATTTTTGGTAATACTCGAGTTTACCGGAACCAAGGTCTCATTACCACAAGGTTCCCCAGTACAGTCCCCGTGGCATGATAATTTTCACGACCAAGCCCTCGCCGGCTCGATCCAATTAACTACCATACGGGGTTGAGCTCATAAATGCAGTAAAGCCATTGGATAATCAGTTTCCATGAATGGAAGCAGTATTTCATATAATCCAGTGCAGTATTTCAGTAAAACAATCAATAGCCACGAATAAAGTCAGGAGGGGTGAGGTGCGATCAAGTACCCCTTACTCAATCATTTCAATAACCAAATAAGCCTTCAAGGCATCAAATACACATACACAAAGCCACATTAATACAGAAAGTGATAGTATACTCACCAAGCAAGTAATGGTATTTCATGTACCACGATCACCAAGCCGTCGTGCACACCTTCAAGCCTAGAACATATAACACATCAATGAGACTCGTATAACGATCATAAGCAAACGCTAAATACAACCCCAATAGGGTTCATATACATAAGTGTGCAAATAGCAAACCAGAAATTCGAAAATGGCCTTAGCCATGGCCCCATATAGAAACTGTTTTCCACTCATTATGCGTAATGGCACAACTCCATTACGAATACGGTTGGGGGTGTAAGACCCACCGTTCGAAGCTAGGAACAGGGATACAACAATGTAGAAGGTCAACTCAACCAGTTCTTAACACAACTAGGTCAAATATGCAAAACTACCCAGAATTCCGAAACAGGTTTGCACAACACAGAAACTGTAATCGGTACATCTCAGTCCATACAAGCCAAATGCCGAAATCCAAAGGCAATTTAGCTAAGACACTCAGCTACATTTCATCAGAAGACACGCAACTCCAAAATCCAAACCAATTCCAGTCAAAAATGGCCAATTACTATGCAGTTTTCGCATTCTGCTCAAAGCAGAACAGCTACAGTAATTTTGTCATAACTCATTCTACATTAATCCAAATGAACCTGAAATTTACAGGCACATCAACCTCATCAATACTACAACTTTCATGTTTGAGCAAAGTCAAATTCGGCCTCTAACACAGTGATCTAAAACGCGGACAGAATTGGGCTTCAAGAACCAAATTCCAATTTCCATCCAAATCCAAAATTAGTTGCATTAACCACATTTGACATCCATAGAGCCAGTTCCAACCATTACAATTCATCATACAAGCCCCCAACATCAAGGATCAATTAAACCAGAAAAATTCTCAATAAAATGAAAACTTCAACCAAAACATGCCAAATCAAGGTAAATCATATAATCACACACTCATGCCACTTCTAAGCAATCATATCACATCATTAGAGGTAGTAAGGGTTTAAGCAACACTTACCAAGAAATCAAGAGAGAGAGAGAGTTAGGACACCTTTGCTCTCAAACAAAGTTCACCAAACAACTTGCTAGCACTAGGAGGAAAGTTTTATGGAGTGAAATCTTGTTTATGGCCTTGATTGAGATGATTTGCTAGTAGAAACTTGAAGATTGGAGAAGTTTTTCTTCTTGCAAGAGTGAGAGAGAGAGGGCCGGCCAACCAAGAGAGAAATGGTGATTTTTGTGAATTTTTGGATATTTACCTGGTCAAAAAGTCAAAATTATGAATAGTAAATCTTAAAAGTCATCCAATAAGAAGGACACTTGTCACCTTCATAATGCATCCCTATCTTCTTTTCTCTCTCACATCAATCATTCACACATTCTACTTATCTCTTAACACCCGATAAATTTTACACAGTATCCAAAACTTAAACCTTATTGGCCGATTTTTTCCGAACTTTTCGCACTAGTGGGTCCACGTCCACTATTTACTTTAATTTTCAAAAAATTTCTCCAATCTAGAAAATCATCTTAAAACTATAACTGCTCATAAAACTCCTCTCAAAAAAATATTTCTAAGCCAGATAATCAAAATTATGCAATTAAAGGGGAAATAAACCCTAGGAAAATAAGGGTTTTACGGGTTCTCACCACTCTCCCCCCCTAAAAGAATTTCGTCCTCGAAATTTCTCACCTTAATTCCGAAAAGGTTTGGGTATTCTTTCGCATTTCCTCTTCTATCTCCCAGGTAGCTTCCTCCACTCCGTGGTTTCTCCATTAGCACTTCACAATGAATCTTCTTGTTCTGAGCTCCTTGACTTTCGATCAAGTAACTTGGACCGGTTTCTATAGGCCAGTGATTCATCTACTTCGATATCTCTGTTGCAATCACATGGGATGGGTCAGGATGGTACTTCTTTAGCATCGAGACGTGAAATACATCGTGGATTCGAGATAGACTGGATGGCAGTTCAATCGATACGCGACCGCTCCAACCCTGAAGGATTTGTAGGGTCCGACGTACCGTGGTTGAAGTGTTCTTTCCTTTCCCCGCTGTAAGACTCGTAAGGGTGTGATCTTGAGAAATACGTATCCCCAACTTCAAACTCCAAGTCTTTTCTTCGTTTATCCGCGTAGCTCTTTTGGCGACTTTGGGCAGTTTGGATTCGTTGCCGTATCAACTTAACCTTCCGTGAGCCTCTTCCATCCCGGAATAGTTGTCGGTCCAGTGCTTTCTTTTCGCCAACTTCGTCCCAGTAATCGGTTGAGCGGCACTTGCGTCCGTAGAGAGCTTCGTACGGAGCCATTTTGAATTGAACGAATGGAAACTTTGTTGTACGCGAAACTCTACTAAGGTCATGTGCTGACCCAACTGCCTCCAAAACCAAGATGCACGTTCGCAGCAGTGTCCTCGAGAGTTTGAATTGTCCGTTCTGACTGGCCATCCGTCTGAGGTGATAAGTATGCTCAAGTTGAAGTTTTCGCCCAGGGTTTCTTGGAACTTCTGCCAAAACCGAGATACGAACCGTGGACCCGATCTGAGACAATCTCACCGGCTCGCCGTGTAACCTTACAATTTCATCCATGTACAATCGGGTCATTTGTCCATTGAATACTTCATGTTCACCGGTAAGAAATGGGCCGACTTGGTTAATCGATCAACCGATCACCCAAACGGCATCATGTCCTCTTTGCGTCCTTGGTAAACCTGAAACGAAGTCCATGGTAATGTTTTCCCACTTCCACTCGGGTATCTCCAAGGGTTGTAACAAACCCGATGGTTTTTGATGCTCTGCCTTCACTTGCTGGCAAATGAGACATTTCTGCACGTACAGCGCGATTTCCTTCTTCATGTTGTCCCACCAATAAATTCCTTTTAGGTCTTGATACATCTTACTGCTACCCGGATGGATTGTATACTTGGACCTATGAGCTTCCTCCAGAATTTCTGCTTTCAATGACTCGTCCTTTGGTACTACAATTCGTTTCGATACTTCAGAAGACCCTCAGGACTCAAAATTGAAGTCCGTAGTTTCTCCCTTTTCCAATTTCTCTCTCCACTTCCGCACCATCAAATCCTTGCCTTGCGCCTCTTTTATACGTTCCAGTAGAGTGGATGTAACCCTAATATTGCCAAATATCACCTATAGCTCCCAAGACAGGGTTTCCACTCGCACACGAATTCTAGCAAATCCCATTCCTTAATCATTAGCCCTGCTACTTGCACTTTACGACTCAAGGCATCCGCTACTACATTTGCCTTCCCGGATGGTAGTTGATTGTACAATCGTAGTCCTCTAGAAATTCCATCCATCGCCTTTGTCTCATATTCAGTTCCTTCTGGGAAAAGAGGTACCTAAGACTCTTGTGATCCGAAAACACTTCGAAGGTCACCCCATATAGGTAATGCCTCCACTTTTTCAGAGCAAATACAACAGCGGCTAATTCCAGGTCGTGAGTCGGGTAGTTCTGCTCGTGAAGCTTCAATTTCCTAGAGGCAAAAGCAATCACATTCCGGTTCTGCATCAAAACACATCCCAATCCCTCTCGCGACGCGTCCGCATACACTGCAAACCCGTCCACTCCATTTGGCAAGACCAGTACTGGAGCCATGGTCAATCTTTTCTTTAATTCCTGAAAATTCGTTTCGCATCGGCCGTTCCAAATAAACTGGCCATGTTTCTTTGTCAAGTCAGTTAATGGTCCGGCTAGCTTGGAAAAATCTTTAATAAACCTTCGGTAATACCCAACTAGCCCTAGAAAGCTACGAATTTCCGTGGGGGTTTCTGGCCTCTTCCAATTTGTCACGGCCTCAACCTTCGCCGGGTCCACCGAAATACCTTCGTGGGAAATCACGTGCCCTAGAAATGCCACTTTCTCCAACCAGAACTCGCATTTTGCTGAACTTGGCGTATAGCTGATGTTCCCTCAATGTCTGCAACACCATTCTTAAATGCTCTTCATGCTCCTCGCGTGACTTAGAGTAGACCAAAATGTCGTCAATAAACACCACGACAAATCGGTCCAGGTAGGGTTTAAAAACCCTATGCATTAAGTCCATGAAGGCGGCGGGAGCATTAGTCAATCCAAAGGGCATAACGGCGAACTCGTAATGCCCGTATCTCGAGTTGAAGGCAGTTTTCGGAATGTCCTCCTTCTTTATCAATAACTGATAGTATCCCTGTCGGAGGTCCAACTTCGAGAAGACCACTGCTCCTTGCAGCTGGTCAAACAACTCGTCAATGTGGGGCAGTGGATACTTGTTCTTGATGGTCACGTTGTTCAACCCCCTATAATCAATACACATCCTCAACGTTCCGTCCTTTTTCTTCACAAATAAGACCGGAGCTCCCCAAGGAGACTCACTCTCGTGGATGAATCCCCGCTCCAAAAGGTCTTGCAACTGCAACTTAAGCTCTTTAAGTTCTGCAGGCGCCATTCGGTAAGGGGTTTTGGAGATAGGTGCAGTTCCAGGTAAAAGATCTATTCGGAATTCTATCTCCCTTTCCGGAGGTAAGGCCACTAACTCATCAGGAAACACATCCGAAATTCCCTCACTACGGCCACGTCTTCCACTTTTAACTTATCCGTAGGGGTGTTAATTAAGAAGGCCAAAAATCCTTGCGCCCCTCTACTTATCAGTTTCCTAGCTCGAATGCCCGAAATGAGAGCAGATGAGGCTAACCTACCCCTTATATCTAACCTTAAGGTTGCCTCGCCAGGAATGCGAAATTCAACTATTTTCGTTTTACAGTCCAGTTGGGCGTTATATCTGGCTAACCAGTCCATACCCAGAATCACGTCGTACCCCTTAATGGACAAGCTAATCAGGTCTCCTAAAAACCTCCGCTCACCTACCCATACATCACAATCCTTATAAAACCATACTAGTCACCAAACGTTGATTCCCGTAGGTGTACTAACCTCTAAGTCATATGGTAAGCTAGCAGGTTTTATATCAATGCCACACATGAAATCAGGGTTAACAAACGAATGAGTGGCACCAGGATCAATTAAAACTTTGGCAAAGCGGTGGAAAATAGGGATCGTACCTTCCACCACCTCGGAAGACTCTGGGATCTGGTGAGGCTCTAAGGAATATACCCTAGCTGGCACTTTAGGCTTAGATCCGTCTCCCTTGGCTGGTCCAGAATGGGTCCTTGACGGTAGCTGACTCCCCTTTCCGTCTTGTTTCAGGACCGGGCATGTAGCCAGTTGATGGTCCGCACTTCCACACCGCAGGCATTTACCCAGTTTCCTCCAACAATTATCCTCAGTGTGGTTTGTCTTCCCACAGTGCCCACAGGGACCACGAGGTGCCGAAGTCGGGCCACTCGGAGCATTTCCCCTCGGTCCTCGCCCAGCTTGACCACCCCTGAACGGAGTCCCTCTGCCTGATCCGGACTGTCGACCACCACCCATGCCTCGTCCAAATTTGGAGGGAGTGCTCTTCTCACCCTGTCCAGAAGTACTCCCAGGAAAGCCACGCTTCTTAGCCTGGAAGTTTCGGACCTGTGACCGTGCACTTTCCGCTCGTTGGGCCTTTTCCACGACCTCGCTATACGCGTTGATTTGAGCCACAGCAAGGTCTTTCTGGATCTCAACATTCAAACCCTGGATGAAGCGCCTAATCCGTCGTTGCTCAGTCATGATTAGTTCAGGCGCAAATTTGGACAGGCGGGTAAACTGACTCTCGTACTCCGCCACAGTCTGAGTTCCTTGCCGGAGCCGGATAAACTCGTCCTCTTTCCTCTCCTGGACTAGAGGAGGGAAAAACTTAGTATTAAATTCTCGGATGAAGTTCACCCAAGTCCTTGGTGTCTGCTCCCGCTCCCATTTCTGTTGAATTATGTTCCACCAGGAACGGGCTGCCCCTTCGAATTGGAAAACGGCAAAAGTCAACTGCCGTTCATCGGTGTAGTGCAAGGCCGCAAAAATATCAACCATTTTCTCGAGCCATCGCTCGGCGACGTCCGGGTCGGGTCCCCCAGCAAACTTCGGTGGGGCGAACTTTTGGAAGCGTTCGAGAGCTCTATCATCGCTCTCGTTATGGTTACCAGGGTTTCCGGGGTTTTCAGGATTAGGGTTTGGGTTCTGGCCCTGTTGTTGCACTACTTGTGCTAATAAGTTGGTCATTTGCTGCATAGCAGCGGCAATTTGTACAGTTGGGTCTATTTGTGGTTCTTGCACATTAGGGTCTATCTGGGGTTCAGGATTTGGTCCAATAGAAGCTTCCCCCGTTTCCCTAATCGGTGTGGGTTGCCTAATACCGCGCCCACGTCCCCGTCCACTCCGTGTTCCTTCCATAAGGTATACTTGGTCTAGGCAAGATTACTAAACCAAAGCAGTAGCAAAACATGTAAGTAACAAATAAACTTTCACTTAGCACATAGCGATGCATTTCAAACAAGATCACAAGCACACATATATACAAGCCAAACATATATACAAGCAGTCAGTCAAGTACGGCCAAAGCACGTACATACACAAAAGATCCTCTCGAGGATAGGCCTATCAAAAGAAATTTACACGTAGCTAACCCTACACCCAAACGGTTAGCTAAGGCTCTATCCCTATCCCTATATACATACAAGAGCCACCACTAGCCAAAAGAAGCCTCTAAGTTCAAGGCCTAATCAGTCGCTGGAGTCTGAGACCCAGGCGATGGGGTAGACTCCTCCCCAGCCTCGGCCCCAGCATACGAGGCCTCGTCACTAGACTCCTCGAGTCCGTCGTCGCATAGGTTAAGGATCGCCTCAGCACGACCCCTGACCTTACGAGCTCGCTTAGTCTCGCGCTCGCGTGCATCTCTCAACTGATCACATAGATCATCAACTCTTTCCTCGACCTCTTGCACGTCATATTCTAGCTCTTTAATACGCGAGGCTTGCTTCTCATTGGTCGCCTTAGCCTGAGTCACCTCAGCTTCCAACGCAGCAACCACAGCTTCAAGCTTAGTATTTTCCTTAGCAAACTCCTCGCGTTCCTTTGCCACCGACAAAACTAGTGTATTCGGGTAGGCAAAGTCGCTACGACACCCACACTGTCGAACGCGGCTGGCCGGGCTCCAACGGACCACGGCCCCCTTCTGCCTAAGTTGATACTTAATCGGCGGCAACGTGCTATGAGGACGATCTCCTGCCGGACGGTCACTCGGGTCACCACTGGCATCCATCCTATAGCAAAGGAATAAACAACATGACTAACCTTAAAACCATAATCAATAAAACCCTCAAGTCGAGCACTTCTATTACACCCAGGCTAATTCAAACCTAGGCTCTGATACCACCTGTGACAGCCCCACCTTCCCCTAAGGCGAACCAAAGGGGTTAGCGGACTGCCTGCCCAGCTCTCGCCAGGACTAACGGTACGGTTTACGTCAATCTAAAACGTTCCGAAACATACCATTGCGCGCTAACAAGTCAAAACACAAAATAATAAAAAAACAAAAAAAGAAACGAAGCCAAAATTTATCTAAACCATAGCCAAGCATATATATACAATGGAAATCAACATTTACAACCATAATGGCATGCCAAAACTATTCATTAAGGAGTACACATTCGATTTGCCTATCAAAAGGAAATGAACCCGTTATACATTAGGGTTTCACTTCAAGAGCTATACAAAAGACATTTACAAGCTCAGTATGGCAATTGACTATCCAGTCCATTTTCAAAAGCAATTATATCCCTGTAAGGAAAACAAATAACACGGAATGAGCCAAAGCCCAGTGGTATACCACCCAATAAGCAATCAAAGTCATATAAGAATGAACCTTCATTTAAAGTGCACAAATAAGCAATGGAGCAAAACGGTAAAAGGATACGGTCGGCTCTCAAGAGCCCATTTCCACGCTTGCAATCTTGAACCAACCTCATTGACTCTCCGTCAATGTTAAAATACCAAACCGTAGACAACTCTTTACTTCCATTCCTTCCACCCAACATACCCCAACCGGGCCCGCACTCCATTCAGTAATATTTTTGGTAATACTCGAGTTTACCGGAACCAAGGGTCTCATTACCACAAGGTTCCCCAGTACAGTCCCCGTGGCATGATAATTTTCACGACCAAGCCCTCGCCGGCTCGATCCAATTAACTACCATACGGGGTTGAGCTCATAAATGCAGTAAAGCCATTGGATACTCGTCCAACGACACCAAATCAGTTTCCATGAATGGAATGCAGTATTTCATATATCCAGTGCAGTATTTCAGTAAAACAATCAATAGCCACGAATAAAGTCAGGAGGGGTGAGGGCGATCAAGTACACCCTTACCTCAATCATTTCCAATAACCAAATAAGCCTTCAAGGCATCAAATACACATAGCACAAAGCCACATTATAACAAGTAAGTGAGTAGTATACTCACCAAGCAAGTAAGTGGTATTTCATGTACCACGATCACCAAGCCGTCGTGCACTACCTTCAAGCCCTAGAACATATAACACATACAATGAGACTCGATAACGAGTCATATAGCAACGCTAAATACAACCCCAATAGGGTTTCATATACATAAGTGTGCATAATAGCAAACCAGAAATTCGAAAATGGCCTTAGCCATGGCCCCCATATAGAAAACTGTTTTACACTCATTATGCGGTAATGGCACAACTCTCATTACGAATATCGGTTGGGGGTGTGAGACCCACCGTTTCGAAGCTATGGAACAGGGATACAACAATGTAGAAGGTCACTCAATCCAGTTCTTAACACAACTAGGTCAAATATGCCAAATACTAACCCAGAATTCCGAAAACAGGTTTGCAAAACACAGAAAACTGTAATCGGTACATCTCAGTCCATACAAGTCCAAATGCCGAAATTCCAAAGGCATATGTTAGCTAAGACACTCAGCTACATTTCATCAGAAGACACCAACTCCAAAATCCAAACCAATTCCAGTCAAAATGGCCAATTACTATCGCAGTTTTCGCATTCTGCTCAAAGCAGAACAGCTACAGTAATTTCATCATAACTCATTCTACATTAATCCAAATGACCTGAAATTTTACAGGCACATCAACCTCATCAATACCTACAACTTTCATGTTTTGAGCAAAGTCAAATTCGGCCTCTAACACAGTGATCTAAAACCGGACAGAATTGGGGCTTCAAGAACCCTAAATTTCCAATTTTCCATCCAAATCCAAAATTAGTTGCATTTAACCACATTTGACATCCACTAGAGCCAGTTCCAACCATTACAATTCATCATACAAGCCCCCAACATCAAGATCATATTAAACCAGAAAAATTCTCAATAAAATGAAAACTTCACCAAAACATGCCAAATCAAGGGGTAAATCATATAATCACACACTCATGCCACTTCTAAGCATCATATCACCATCATTAGAGGTAGTAAGGGGTTTAAGCAACACTTACCAAGAAATCAAGAGAGAGAGAGATGTAGGACACCTTTGCTCTTCAAACAAAGTTCACCAAACAACTTGCTAGCACTAGGAGGAAAGTTTTTATGGAGTGAAATCTTGTTTATGGCCTTGATTGAGATGATTTGCTAGTAGAAACTTGAAGATTGGAGAAGTTTTTCTTCTTGCAAGAGTGAGAGAGAGAGGGCCGGCCAACCAAGAGAGAAAATGGTGATTTTTGGTGAATTTTTGGATATTTAATCCTTGGTCAAAAAAGTCAAAATTATGAATAGTAAATCTTAAAAGTCATCCAATAAGAAGGTGACACTTGTCACCTTCATAAATGCATCCCTATCTTTCTTTTCTCTCTCACATCAATCATTCACACATTCTACTTATCTCTTAACACCCGATAAATTTTACACAGTATCCAAAACTTAACCTTATTGGCCGAATTTTTCCGAACTTTTCGCACTAGTGGGTCCCACGTCCACTATTTACTTTTAATTTTCAAAAATTTCTCCAATGCTAGAAAAATCATCTTAAAACTATAACTGCTCATAAAATCCTCTCAAAAAATATTTCTAAGCCAGATAATGCAAAATTATGCAATTAAAGGGGAAATAAACCCTAGGGAAAATATTAGGGTTTTACGGGTTCTCACAAAGTACACCCTCGCCTAAGTACCCATTTAACATATACAAGGTACTTCAATTCCACATCAATAAACAACCCAATTACTCACTTGATAAAGCTTGGCACGAAAACGATACAATTCACTAAGCCTGGCCATCACCATCAAAAGCCTCATAGTCTGTATAGACAGATTATATACACACATAAGTGAAACGGCTATACAATAGCAGTTTATAACTTAAACGATTGAGAACGGTCAAAAATAATAAAAAAAAAATGGTACAAAATGGGTTACACGATTTTGATCATAATTGGAGCTGTGGTTATCGGATCAAAATATATTAGGTAGTGTCTCGAAGCTTAGACAAAAGGGTACAACTTTCATGAAGATACCTCGACCCAGTTTTTAGTGTATTCAAGTCACATTTGCAAAATACAGAACTAGAACTCCAAAGGCTAGGTTAATTCCTTTAGCAAAAATTTGGCAGCATGCCCCTTGTGTTTACCTATTTTCCAGCCATTTATGGCTTCAATATTTTCCTCAAACAAACCCAAAGTTACACACACAACAATCTCATTTCAATAGCTGTTCAATAGGCTCAAGACAATACAAGGACAAAAATCAAGCTAACAACAAGTGCGGAAATGAGGTTTAGCAAAAGACAGATTTGACATGATTTTGCGTAACGGACACAACCGAGGCTACGCGTGTGACAGCCCCACCTTCCTCTAAGGCGAACCAAAGGGGTTAGCGGACTGCCTGCCCAGCTCTCGCCAGGACTAACGGTTCAGTTTAAAGCGGTCTAACGTTCCGGAGCTTACAACCGCGCGTAAACAAGTCAAAATGTCAAATAAAAAAAATGAAATCGGAATAGGCCATGAATAGTAACCGACACGTCAGAACCCAACCAAATGTCGAGCAAATATTCGCATCTCGAAATTAAGCATTTACAACCCAAAGGGGCATACAAAAGTTAGTCAAAAGTGAATACAGGTATGGTTTGTCAAATCAAAAGAGAAACGGACCCAAAAGTACATTTAGGGTTTCAATCAATGAGCTATACAAAAGATATGTCCATCTAGCTCAATTCGGCAACCAACTATCAAATCCGGTCCAAAAGGATTTAAATTCCTGTAAGGAAAAACAAAAGGAACAGAAAGGGGTGAGCTTGCGCTCAATGAGGTACCAGATACATAGCAGTAAAATCATGGCATTTCACATTTAACAAATCAGATACACATGCCAGATGTAAGTAAAAGAACCAATGATTCAAATAGGAAGGATACAGGTGGCTCTCAGGAGCCAAATTCCCATTCGCGTCACCGAAGCTTGATCAAAATATTAGTTGACACTCCGTCAACGCTAAAGGAATAACCTATACCGTAGACCCCACTTTCTCCGATTCCTTCCACCTCACATACCCCTACCGGGCCCGCAATCCAATCAGATCAGAAATGGTAATACTCGAGTATACCGGAATCAAGGGTCTCAATACCCAAAGATCCCAAAACAGACTACCGTGGTTCGTTATCTAATCGACCAGGCCCTTGCCGGCCCGACTCGAGTAACTTGCCACAGGGGTTGAGTTCAGAGGTCACAGAAAGGTCGTTGGATACAAGTTTCCAAATGACGTCCGAATAGATACAGATACAGATATCAGATACAGATATAGATTCAGATTCGCACCAAAATTGGCATATGAACAGACAAGAGAACGAGTGTGATAAAGTACACCCTCGTCTCAAACAAATTAAACAGATAGTGCAGTCATTTAAATCACAGATTGCAGGGCAGAAATCAAGTTAAACAGCAATGGAGGGGAGTGGTACACTCACCGGTGTCAGTACAGATACCTCAAAAGTTTGGGCTTTAGTCACCAAGAAACCCTAAAATAACCAAGGTGAAACAATTATGGTTCCCACTTTCACGAATCCAGTACACGAAATGCATAACTAAGACTTAACTATAAGTCGTGTGCCTGATCACATTAGCTACCGGTGTAAAGAAATAACAATAAAATTGGAGAAAAAGGTAGCGGTTGGTATCAAAACATGAACAACCCTAAAACCCTTCGCTCAAGTCACAAGTAAATCCAACTAGCCTTCAAGTAAAAATTTCGGCAGCAAGTCCCTTGTGTTTACCTATTTTCCAGCCATTAATGGCTTCATTATTTCCTCAAATCAGTCCCAATATCTCATACAAAAATAATCTCATTTCCAAAAGCCATTCACTAAGCTTAAAGTCATAAACCAATTCCAGATACCACCAAAATAGAGCTCCATAAGCATACATAAGCATTAGAGGAAACTAGAAAAATCCGAAAATGTAGTTAAGCGTTAACCTGAAAAAAAACAGTTTTTGACGTCGTTATGCGGTTTTGGTACCAATGGCACTACGATTATCGGATGAAAGTGCAAGACCCACCATTTCGAAGCTAAGAGATACGGTTACAATATTATAGAAGGTCACTCAGCCCAGTTTTGAGTGTAATCAGGTAAAAAATGCAAGATACTACACCAGAACCGGAAAAATAGATTCACAGAACGCATTCTGGTTCAAACATCATAAGTCAGCCTACCTAAGTCCAAATCCAGTAATTCCAAAGCCATCCAAAAGCTAAGAAACAGGGCTACAATACATCAGAAGACCTCAACAACCAATTCCAAAGCATTCCCAACCAAAATAACCCATTACAGAAACAATTCCCAAATTAGGGTAAAACCAGGGCAGCAAGGGTAATTCCATCTTTTCTCAAGCTACGCTACTCCGATTGACCTATCTGAAATTTTGCAGGCACCTCTAAAATATCATTCCCTACAACTTTCATGTTTTAACCCAAGGCCAATTCGGCCTCTAACTATAAGCTACAGTGCCGGGCAGAATGTAAGAACATGAAACCCTAGCTTTCCAAAATTTCTTCCAAAATAGAAATTGCTTGCAATTAACCACTTTTTCCACCTTCTAGATTTCTCAAATATCATTTCCAATCATCATACATGACCACATAATTATATTAATATGAAAACAGAAAAATCCCCAATAATTACAAAACTTCATCAATTCAACCACAAATCAAGATATAATCCATAAATTTGCATCTTATACTACCACCAATCATGAATTTAACATTATTAGAGGGAGGAGAGGGGTCCTTAACTACTCACCTTGGCAACACAAGAGAGAGAGAAACAAATCCCTTTAGCCTTCCAAACAACTCCACCAAACAACTCACAAACACTAAGTGAAGAGGTTTTATGGAGTAATTGCAAGATTAAACTATTGGATTGTTGAATTTGAGCAAGATTAGAGCTAGGAATTTGGAGGGATTTTCTTTCTTTCTTGCTTGAGAGAGCCAGCTTCAATAGCTTGGAAAATGAAGTGAATTTTGGTAATTTTTTGATTTATTTGGTCAATTGGTAAGACCATGAATAGTGTTCATAAAGTTCCACCAACCAAATGGTGACACTTGTCACCTCATTAAATGCATACATATCCTTTTGTTCCCTCTCACATCAATCCACATATCAACCTCTAATTATCTCTTAACACCTGGTTGTCGCGCCCCATTTTTTGATAAATAAATAAATGGTTTAAAAAATGTATTTTTTGTGATTGGAAAATGAATTGTGATGCAAAAGAAAAAATGGGTCTAAATGGGGGGTTGAGAATGCGACGATTTGACCCAAAATTATAGTTTAAAAAGGGTTTTTGAAATAAAAATTGGAGTCGCCACTTGGTAATGAGTTAAGGTGTACCAAGTCACCAAAAAATGAATTTTTTAAAGAAAAAATAGGAAAAAGTAGTAAGAAACCCCTTTTAAACGACTCCTAGTCCACGTAAACCAAAGAAAAAGGTTCGGGAGTCACATTTGACAAAGGGGAAGGCAAGGATAAAATCCAAGGCACCCCTTTGACCTAGCCAAGGCTAGTTGCATGATTTAATCAAAGGTTTTCTTGTTTTATCCAAAGAATTTATTACATTTGGATGCACTACATGAATGCAAACCCTAGACCTAGGGGTATTGGGGGAAATTTCTCTTCAAAGGTTGAGTGGTGCCAATCACATTAATTGTGAAGCCCAATAACGATCCTTTGAAGAAGTCACGAATAATGCGAGTGGGATGCAAATGAATGGAATGCATGTATGCAATGTGAGGACATGAGTTTGAAAAAGTAATAAAAAACAATAAATATGTAAATGAAAATGTGCACGTGAGTGGGCGAGGTACGGTATGCGAAATGATAATATGAAGTGCATGCGTGCAAGTGATGATAAAAGTGTTCGTGTGCAAGTGAAGAAACATAAAGGTGCACGTGTGCAAAATGGGAGGAAAAATGAAAGTGTGATGAGGGTATAAAATGGTAGAGTGGATTTAAAAATGCATGAGCCTAGGGAATTCATGCATATTGGGTACGGGGAGACCTAAATCGTGACTCAATTTGCCCTTTTATAGAGGGAATACAAGCGTGCTAAGGCTTAGAAAAAGCCACACTCGTCTATATCCCATATTTAAGGGGACTGTGACGCCCCGAAAAAAAATGAGTTTGAGAACCCGGAAATTTTCTAATTTTCTAGGGTTTATTTTTTTAACGCCCGCCTTTTCTACATTTTCTTTATTAGAAAAATTCCCAAATAAAGTTTATGAGCAAAGATAGTTTTAAAATGATTTTTCTGGTATCGGTTAGTTTTTAAGAAAAACGGCGCGAACCGGCGGGTCCCGCGCACTACCGGTTGAACGCACTACTTGATCACCACTTTCTTGCCATACAAGTTTATCACTAATGGAGCAAAATATCCCCCCTCATACTTATCCACATGGCTGAAATTTGTGGCCAAAAATGTAAGGGAGAGAGAGAAAAATTTGTATGGTTTTGGTGGTGACAAGTGTCACCACCCTATGGCTCTTTGATTAATTTTTTTTCCTTGTTCTTTTATCCTTCATTTTAGCTCATTTTTCTTCATTTCTTTCTGTTTTGGTCGAGCTCAAGAGAGAGAGAAAGGGAGAGCAAGAAAAACAACCATTTCATCTTGAGTTTGCACCAACCAAGTGAGGAAATCAAATTCTAAACCGATTAAAGAGTGAGTTGTGATCTTGGGAAGCTAGGGGAACTAAAAATTTCCAAAGGAGGTGAAGTATCACTCTTCCAATCTTTGTCTTTGAGGTATGAAATCTGATCATGGTCTTTGATCTTGTGAATCTTGTGTAAATTAGCTTAGCAACTCAAATTTGGTGGTGAATCATGGATGCAATCATGTTTTGGGGGTTTTTTCCTTGTGGTATTATGAACTAGGGTTTGCTGATTTCTGCCCAAACTTGCTATATGATTACTATATGTTGAATATAAGATTATACAAGGGGCTTTGGTAGTGATTGGAACAAGGAATTGAAGAAAGTTCAATTGAAACCAAAAGATTTCAGATTTCTGGAAATTTTCATCCTATTCTGCCCGTTTTTGTTGCACCATGTTAGAGGCCGAATTGGCCTTGGCTTAAAACATGAAAGTTGTAGGGAATGACAATTTAGAGGTACCTGTAAACTTTCAGGTCAATCGGAGCAGTGTATCTTGTGAAAAGACGGAATTACCCTTGCTGTCCTGGTTTACCCAGAATTGGAGAATTGCGACTGTAATTGGTGAATTTGGTCTGGAATGCTTCCGAATTAGTTATTTAGGTCTTCTGATGAAATGTAACCCTGTTTCTAAGCTTTCGGGTGGCTTTGGAATTTCTGGATTTGGACTTGTGTAGGCTGAGTTATGATGTTTATGCCGGAATGCGTTTTGTAAACCTGTTTTTGTGATTCTGGTGTGGTATCTTGCATTTTTGACCTGGTTACACTCGAAACTGGGTTGAGTGACCTTCTGCAATATTGTAACCCTATCTCTGAGCTTCGAAACGGTGGGTCTTGCACCTTCATCCGACAATCATAGCTCCTTTGGTACCATTACCGCAAAATGACGTCAAAACTGTTTTTCTGGTTTTGAGCTTAAGTTTCATTTCCGGATTTTTTCCCCCTAGCTTGACTTGCACTTGTACTACTTGGAGCTTGCTGAATGGCTATGGATGAACTTGTTGTTGTGTGTGTACCTTTGGGACTGGCTGAGGAAATAATGAAGCCATGATGGCTGGAAAAGTTAGCAAATGTAGGGGAAGTGCTGTCCGAACTTTTAAAGGATTTGTTTGCATTGAGTTTGTGATCTAAGACTTGGGTTTGAGCAAGGCAATGATACATGATGGATGATTTCTGAGCCATTGAGGTGAGTGACCTCAAACTATTTCTGAAGTTCTTTATGAACCGTTTCCTGCATTATTTACTTTTAAACTATTTCTAAAAGTTACTTTTGAACTGTTTTCTTGCATATCATGCGTACTTGCATATGAGTCTCCCTTGGTTGCTGTAATTCTTGACTTATTGGCTTGTCATTATTAGTTGAAAATGTGTTAAGTACTTTCGATGATTGTTAAAACGAGTTTTCTAGGCGAGTGTGTACTTTATCGCACTCGACCTAAATAAATATGAATTTTCAATGATTAATGATTAAATGCTAGTTGCGCATGATGTAAGCCTTTTGGCTGAACTGGCCACTGCCCTTCGTTACCGATCGACTCGAGCCAGAAGCGAACTCGGTCGGGCGATATGGTGACCCTGGGTGAATTTGGTGTACTCGAGTATTACCTTGTAGTCCGGCTACGTCCGGATGGGTGGAGTCCGGCCAACGTCGGATGGGTGGAGTCCGGTCAACGTCCGGAAAAGGGGATGAACGAATAAAAAGCTGAACGAGGGTTTATTTATAAAAAATGAAATTTTCAAATAATTGGAGGAATAAGGGGAAATGTCAGGGGAACGAACAAATGAATAGCTCCATGTGAGCGGTATCCTTTTAATGAATATGTTACTATCGCTTTCCATTGTAATTGTTTCTTGAATTATTGATTATTGATGGTTAATGTGTTGGCTTTGTTATGAAATTTCATGTTCGGAACCTTATTGAGATTTTAGCTCATTGAGCTTTGTGGAATTACCATGTGGTGTCATTTTCTGCTTTTGTTTTACTCTCACTGTGCAAATGTTGACCTGTAACAAAATTACATTTTTACCCCCGGTTACTTATTGAACTTCTAAAACATTACAATGATTTCACTGGCTCACGAGAGCAAAAATACGTACATCTGATTTCTGAACCATGACATCAATGAAATGAATTTTTGTGAAAACTATTTGATTACTGATTTTACTGGTTACTCACTGGGCTTTTAGCTCACCCCAAAAATGTTTTATTCCCCCCCCACAGGGCTCAAGGCGAAGGAAGGGCTTGTTGTGCTTATTCACGTGACTGGATGGTTTATATCGTGTACAGTTTAAGTTTGGATCTATTTTATGTACGAGTTGGTCTTGTATAAATATTTGAATTTGATATGGATGTAAGTATACATTCCACGATTGGAATCAGTTTCTGCTGCATTTGTGACATGTAATTATTGGAGACTTGGATGTATGCTTGTGGACCATGTGATGTATATTTGAGATTTATATTGTAATTCATTTGAGGATTGTAGTGATCGACTGAGTCCCGGCGAGAGCTGGGCAGGCGGCCCGCCGAAGCCTGGGGTACGCCCTAGGGGGAGGTGGGGCCGTCACAGTTGGTATCAGAGCTTAGGCTTCAGATCTCGATAGTGTATCCTAGGCTTGAAGTTTAGGATGCCGGACTGTGGGTTTGGTTTGAAATATTAGTGATTCTTGCGGGATGTCTCGACTTGATTAGTACAAGTGGAATGTCGAGGACGACATTCTTTTAAGGAGGGGAGATTGTGACGCCCCGAAAAAAAATGAGTTTGAGAACCCGGAAATTTTCTAATTTTCTAGGGTTTATTTTTTTAACGCCCGCCTTTTCTACATTTTCTTTATTAGAAAAATTCCCAAATAAAGTTTATGAGCAAAGATAGTTTTAAAATGATTTTTCTGGTATCGGTTAGTTTTTAAGAAAAACGGCGCGAACCGGCGGGTCCCGCGCACTACCGGTTGAACGCACTACTTGATCACCACTTTCTTGCCATACAAGTTTATCACTAATGGAGCAAAATATCCCCCCTCATACTTATCCACATGGCTGAAATTTGTGGCCAAAAATGTAAGGGAGAGAGAGAAAAATTTGTATGGCTCTTTGATTAATTTTTTTTCCTTGTTCTTTTATCCTTCATTTTAGCTCATTTTTCTTCATTTCTTTCTGTTTTGGTCGAGCTCAAGAGAGAGAGAAAGGGAGAGCAAGAAAAACAACCATTTCATCTTGAGTTTGCACCAACCAAGTGAGGAAATCAAATTCTAAACCGATTAAAGAGTGAGTTGTGATCTTGGGAAGCTAGGGGAACTAAAAATTTCCAAAGGAGGTGAAGTATAACTCTTCCAATCTTTGTCTTTGAGGTATGAAATCTGATCATGGTCTTTGATCTTGTGAATCTTGTGTAAATTAGCTTAGCAACTCAAATTTGGTGGTGAATCATGGATGCAATCATGTTTTGGGGGTTTTTTCCTTGTGGTATTATGAACTAGGGTTTGCTGATTTCTGCCCAAACTTGCTATATGGTTACTATATGTTGAATATAAGATTATACAAGGGGCTTTGGTAGTGATTGGAACAAGGAATTGAAGAAAGTTCAATTGAAACCAAAAGATTTCAGATTTCTGGAAATTTTCATCCTATTCTGCCCGTTTTTGTTGCACCATGTTAGAGGCCGAATTGGCCTTGGCTTAAAACATGAAAGTTGTAGGGAATGACATTTTAGAGGTACCTGTAAACTTTCAGGTCAATCGGAGCAGTGTATCTTGTGAAAAGATGGAATTACCCTTGCTGTCCTGGTTTACCCAGAATTGGAGAATTGCGACTGTAATTGGTGAATTTGGTCTGGAATGCTTCCGAATTAGTTATTTAGGTCTTCTGATGAAATGTAACCCTGTTTCTAAGCTTTCGGGTGGCTATGGAATTTCTGGATTTGGACTTGTGTAGGCTGAGTTATGATGTTTATGCCGGAATGCGTTTTGTAAACCTGTTTTTGTGATTCTGGTGTGGTATCTTGCATTTTTGACCTGGTTACACTCGAAACTGGGTTGAGTGACCTTCTGCAATATTGTAACCCTATCTCTGAGCTTCGAAACGGTGGGTCTTGCACCTTCATCCGACAATCATAGCGCCTTTGGTACCATTACCGCAAAATGACGTCAAAACTGTTTTTCTGGTTTTGAGCTTAAGTTTCATTTCCGGATTTTTTCCCCCTAGCTTGACTTGCACTTGTACTACTTGGAGCTTGCTGAATGGCTATGGATGAACTTGTTGTTGTGTGTGTACCTTTGGGACTGGCTGAGGAAATAATGAAGCCATGATGGCTGGAAAAGTTAGCAAATGTAGGGGAAGTGCTGTCCGAACTTTTAAAGGATTTGTTTGCATTGAGTTTGTGATCTAAGACTTGGGTTTGAGCAAGGCAATGATACATGATGGATGATTTCTGAGCCATTGAGGTGAGTGACCTCAAACTATTTCTGAAGTTCTTTATGAACCGTTTCCTGCATTATTTACTTTTAAACTGTTTCTAAAAGTTACTTTTGAACTGTTTTCTTGCATATCATGCGTACTTGCATATGAGTCTCCCTTGGTTGTGACGCCCCGAAAAAAAATGAGTTTGAGAACCCGGAAATTTTCTAATTTTCTAGGGTTTATTTTTTTAACGCCCGCCTTTTCTACATTTTCTTTATTAGAAAAATTTCCCAAATAAAGTTTATGAGCAAAGATAGTTTTAAAATGATTTTTCTGGTATCGGTTAGTTTTTAAGAAAAACGGCGCGAACCGGCGGGTCCCGCGCACAACCGGTTGAACGCACTACTTGATCACCACTTTCTTGCCATACAAGTTTATCACTAATGGAGCAAAATATCCCCCCCCCTCATACGTATCCACATGGCTGAAATTTGTGGCCAAAAATGTAAAGGAGAGAGAGAAAAATTTGTATGGTTTTGGTGGTGACAAGTGTCACCACCCTATGGCTCTTTGATTAATTTTTTCCTTGTTCTTTTATCCTTCATTTTAGCTCATTTTTCTTCATTTCTTTCTGTTTTGGTCGAGCTCAAGAGAGAGAGAAAGGGAGAGCAAGAAAAACAACCATTTCATCTTGAGTTTGCACCAACCAAGTGAGGAAATCAAATTCTAAACCGATTAAAGAGTGAGTTGTGATCTTGGGAAGCTAGGGGAACTAAAAATTTCCAAAGGAGGTGAAGTATCACTCTTCCAAGCTTTGTCTTTGAGGTATGAAATCTGATCATGGTCTTTGATCTTGTGAATCTTGTGTAAATTAGCTTGGCAATTCAAATTTGGTGGTGAATCATGGATGCAATCATGTTTTGGGGGTTTTTTCCTTGTGGTATTATGAACTAGGGTTTGCTGATTTCTGCCCAAACTTGCTATATGGTTACTATATGTTGAATATAAGATTATACAAGGGGCTTTGGTAGTGATTGGAACAAGGAATTGAAGAAAGTTCAATTGAAACCAAAAGATTTCAGATTTCTGGAAATTTTCATCCTATTCTGCCCGTTTTTGTTGCACCATGCTAGAGGCCGAATTGGCCTTGGCTTAAAACATGAAAGTTGTAGGGAATGACATTTTAGAGGTACCTGTAAAATTTCAGGTCAATCGGAGCAGTGTATCTTGTGAAAAGACGGAATTACCCTTGCTGTCCTGGTTTACCCAGAATTGGAGAATTGCGACTGTAATTGGTGAATTTGGTCTGGAATGCTTCCGAATTAGTTGTTTAGGTCTTCTGATGAAATGTAACCCTGTTTCTAAGCTTTCGGGTGGCTTTGGAATTTCTGGATTTGGACTTGTGTAGGCTGAGTTATGATGTTTATGCCGGAATGCGTTTTGTAAACCTGTTTTTGTGATTCTGGTGTGGTATCTTGCATTTTTGACCTGGTTACACTCGAAACTGGGTTGAGTGACCTTCTACAATATTGTAACCCTATCTCTTAGCTTCGAAACGGTGGGTCTTGCACCTTCATCCGACAATCATAGCGCCTTTGGTACCATTACCGCAAAATGACGTCAAAACTGTTTTTCTGGTTTTGAGCTTAAGTTTCATTTCCGGATTTTTTTCCCCCTAGCTTGACTTGCACTAGTACTACTTGGAGCTTGCTGAATGGCTATGGATGAACTTGTTGTTGTGTGTGTACCTTTGGGACTGGCTGAGGAAATAATGAAGCCATGATGGCTGGAAAAGTTAGCAAATGTAGGGGAAGTGCTGTCCGAATTTTTAAAGGATTTGTTTGCATTGAGTTTGTGATCTAAGACTTGGGTTTGAGCAAGGCAATGATACATGATGGATGATTTCTGAGCCATTGAGGTGAGTGACCTCAAACTATTTCTGAAGTTCTTTATGAACCGTTTCCTGCATTATTTACTTTTAAACTGTTTCCAAAAGTTACTTTTGAACTGTTTTCTTGCATATCATGCGTACTTGCATATGAGTGTCCCTTGGTTGCTGTAATTCTTGACTTATTGGCTTGTCATTATTAGTTGAAAATGTGTTAAGTACTTTCGATGATTGTTAAAACGAGTTTTCTAGGCGAGTGTGTACTTTATCGCACTCGACCTAAATAAATATGAATTTTCAATGATTAATGATTAAATGCTAGTTGCGCATGATGTAAGCCTTTTGGCTGAACTGGCCACTGCCCTTCGTTACCGATCGACTCGAGCCAGAAGCGGACTCGGTCGGGCGATATGGTGACCCTGGGTGAATTTGGTATACTCGAGTATTACCTTGTAGTCCGGCTACGTCCGGATGGGTGGAGTCCGGCCAACGTCCGGATGGGTGGAGTCCGGTCAACGTCCGGAAAAGGGGATGAACGAATAAAAAGATGAACGAGGGTTTATTTATAAAAATGAAATTTTCAAATAATTGGAGGAATAAGGGGAAATGTCAGGGGAACGAACAAATGAATAGCTCCATGTGAGCGGTATCCTTTTAATGAATATGTTACTATCGCTTTCCATTGTAAATGTTTCTTGAATTATTGATTATTGATGGTTAATGTGTTGGCTTTGTTATGAAATTCCATGTTCGGAACCTTATTGAGATTTTAGCTCATTGAGCTTTGTGGAATTACCATGTGGTGTCATTTTCTGCTTTTGTTTTACTCTTACTGTGCAAATGTTGACCTGTAACAACATTACATTTTTACCCCCGGTTACTTATTGAACTTCTAAAACATTACAATGATTTCACTGGCTCACGAGAGCAAAAATACGTACATCTGATTTCTGAACCATGACATCAATGAAATGAATTTTTGTGAAAACTATTTGATTACTGATTTTACTGGTTACTCACTGGGCTTTTAGCTCACCCCAAAAATATTTTATTTCCCCCCCCACAGGGCTCGTGGCGAAGGAAGGCTTGTTGTGCTTATTCACGTGAATAGATGGCCTATATTTTGTACAATTTGGATTTGGAATCATTTTATGTATAGTTGGAAATTGTTTTCGCTTCGCTTGTGACATGTAATTTTGGAGACTTGGATGTGTAATTGTGGGAACATTTGATGTAATTTTTGAGATTTATATTGTAATCTGTTTGAGGAATGTAGTGAATGACTGAGTCCCGGCGAGAGCTGGGCAGGCGACCCGCCGAACCCTTTGGTACGCCCTAGGGGGAAGTGTGGTCGTCACAGTTGCTGTAATTCTTGACTTATTGGCTTGTCATTATTAGTTGAAAATGTGTTAAGTACTTTCGATGATTGTTAAAACGAGTTTTCTAGGCGAGTGTGTACTTTATCGCACTCGACCTAAATAAATATGAATTTTCAATGATTAATGATTAAATGCTAGTTGCGCATGATGTAAGCCTTTTGGCTGAACTGGCCACTGCCCTTCGTTACCGATCGACTCGAGCCAGAAGCGGACTCGGTCGGGCGATATGGTGACCCTGGGTGAATTTGGTATACTCGAGTATTACCTTGTAGTCCGGCTACGTCCGGATGGGTGGAGTCCGGCCAACGTCGGATGGGTGGAGTCCGGTCAACGTCCGGAAAAGGGGATGAACGAATAAAAAGATGAACGAGGGTTTATTTATAAAAAATGAAATTTTCAAATAATTGGAGGAATAAGGGGAAATGTCAGGGGAACGAACAAATGAATAGCTCCATGTGAGCGGTATCCTTTTAATGAATATGTTACTATCGCTTTCCATTGTAATTGTTTCTTGAATTATTGATTATTGATGGTTAATGTGTTGGCTTTGTTACGAAATTTCATGTTCGGAACCTTATTGAGATTTTAGCTCATTGAGCTTTGTGGAATTACCATGTGGTGTCATTTTCTGCTTTTGTTTTACTCTCACTGTGCAAATGTTGACCTGTAACAAAATTACATTTTTACCCCCGGTTACTTATTGAACTTCTAAAACATTACAATGATTTCACTGGCTCACGAGAGCAAAAATACGTACATCTGATTTCTGAACCATGACATCAATGAAATGAATTTTTGTGAAAACTATTTGATTACTGATTTTACTGGTTACTCACTGGGCTTTTAGCTCACCCCAAAAATGTTTTATTCCCCCCCCACAGGGCTCAAGGCGAAGGAAGGGCTTGTTGTGCTTATTCACGTGACTGGATGGTTTATATCGTGTACAGTTTAAGTTTGGATCTATTTTATGTACGAGTTGGTCTTGTATAAATATTTGAATTTGATATGGATGTAAGTATACATTCCACGATTGGAATCAGTTTCCGCTGCATTTGTGACATGTAATTATTGGAGACTTGGATGTATGCTTGTGGACCATGTGATGTATATTTGAGATTTATATTGTAATTCATTTGAGGATTGTAGTGATCGACTGAGTCCCGGCGAGAGCTGGGCAGGCGGCCCGCCGAAGCCTGGGGTACGCCCTAGGGGGAGGTGGGGCCGTCACAGGGACTCTCAAGCAAATGAACCTTATAACTAGCATGAAATGCAAAAATCCTAAAATGGAGGGAAAATGGGTTCGAGGGGCATGCAAAATGATAAAACTAAAAAGAATGCATGACATGTAATGAACATGCAAACATGTACTAACGAGGGGAAATCCCTAAGGGTCTAGCGTTGGACTAGCCCATTCTATGAATTCCGACTAGCATTGGACTAGTGGAAACGTACATTCATCCATCACATTCATTCAGGCTATGGAAAGCGAGTAGACATGCCAAACACTTATAAACACATAGCACATAACATTTAGCATGCTCGACTAGATGCAAGGCCCTAACAAAGCAAATTAACACGTAGTAACTAAGCATGCAAGACACATAAGACAATTAAAGCCCTAACTATTACATTTGCTAGCTAGGCACATGACTTCGATAGGTCTTCATTGAATGCTCCTCCAAGCCCTATCTATTACATTAGGGAGACCCTACTACAATCTAAAAGGGGGAAAAGGAATAAAATAATTAAATCCCTAACTATTACAAGCCAAAAGGTGTACACATACCCCATAAAGAATAACTTAAATAAAAAGCAAAAGTAAATGACATAAATTAAAGAAATTAAAGAAAGGCTAGGAAAGCAAAGTAGACATGTATTTCTCACGTAGCACGTTGGTTCACATAGGAGAGACAAAAAAGATAAAAGAAGTTATACCTCCCTTGGAATGGTGTCCAAATGAAAGAAAAATGGCTTCAAAACAATAAAAGGGTCAAGGTACCAATAATATAAACGAAATCACCAAAATTCCCACAATTGCAACTCAAATGAAGTCACGTAGTGCATAATTATCAAGAAAAGTGGAATGACCCATCAAATTCCTAAATATAGCAACTGCTAGGAACTCAAAAACAACC
Organism: Coffea canephora; assembly: GCA_036785865.1. Taxonomy (NCBI): domain Eukaryota; kingdom Viridiplantae; phylum Streptophyta; class Magnoliopsida; order Gentianales; family Rubiaceae; genus Coffea; species Coffea canephora. The sequence goes on along the minus strand of CM071922.1, from coordinate 34,121,339 downwards.
CTTAATCAATCATTCAAGTCCAAACGAAACATTTTGGGAGCTTCAACTCGCATCTTTAAAAGGGTCCAAGAGCAAAGAGAGGGTAAAATAGTGGTTCAACTCGCATCTTTAAGACCCAAAAGCAACCACTAATCAATCGTAATCAAGGCCAAATGAATCATTCAAGAGCTTCAAAGATTACAAAATAATAAATAAAAAAACAAATAACGACTCAAATTGTACCCACCTTAGGACCTAATTGCAAACCAATGGCCCAATTATCAACATTAATCAACCATTCGAATTCAATCGAAACATTCAAGAACTTCAAAGGTCCCAAGACCCAAAAAAAAGATCAAGTAATGATTCAAAATTCAATTATTCTAGGACCTATTTGCAAGAAACTAGAACATGCTTAGGCTTTTGCGGAACATGGAGAAGCTTGAGGGATTAAATTGATTGAGTATTCCAATTACTGAGGCCATAGTGAGTCAAGAGTGGACTTGGGGGATTAAAGAGCAATTTTCAGAATTATTTCATGCATGCAACATATGCGGAAGAGAAGTTTTCTGCAATTTTCATAGCTGCGGCTTCCATTTCATCACGCAGACCAGGTTTTCAATTCAAAAACACAGCTTTGATCAAATATTTTTCAGCCCAACATCACATCTCTAACTAAATAACAAATTACCTGGTGATCACAATCCAAAAGACCAGAAAACTTGGGAAAAGATCATGCAAAAATTCTGAGAAAAAAAAAAACAAAACTAGTTCGGCAAAAATGGTTGCTAATTTCAGCAAAGTATTCGAACATGATTCAGACCCTTCAGTCCCCAAACATGCATACCCAACACCCCTTATCCAATTCCTCTCAACCAGCACTCCAACCTATCGAGCATGCAAAACCAACCAGCAAAAATGGACGACCGAAACTTGAATGAGCTGTTGCAGGAAAGAAAATAGTAAAAGAACGCAGGCTTCGGAACCAGAAATTCCAACCCGTTTTCAAACCAACAACAAAAACCGTGTTATCTAGGCCCTTCATTGCTAAACCCATTGTCAACATTGCATAAACACCAAAGAAACAGCAATCAAGAAAGCTTTAGGAAACCAAACATGACAAAATAATCATAAAAGCTGAAAGTTTTTATTGCAGCATTTTCTGGTTTTGTTCATTCAAACACTACTAATGGATTCAATCAATGAAACCATGAATCAAAATGACAGCATAACCGTACATTCTTTCCACTTTTAAACTTCAAAACTCTCACGTTTTAAACATGAAAAACCGAGAGCCAGAGGATGCGAAAATCTGGAAAGTGTTCATTCACTTGGGTCTTCATTTCCAAAAATCACAGAAAACTTGCAGCCCAACATACATCATGAACACACAACTAAACATGCCACCGAGGAGATTTAAGGTAGGGAGGTGTCAAAAACATGGATCTTATGAAGAGCAAGCAGATTCTAAGTAAAATCATCCACCAAGAACTATCAGATAGCATGGAAACAAAGAATGAACCAGAAGACAGCAATAGGCGAACAAATAAAAATGAAAAGAAGCAACTTGGACCTTGAATGAAAGAAAGAAGAAAGATCCACAGCGGGCAGCTTGCTGCAAAAACCCGTGCTTTTCAGCGATGCTTGAAGACGATGATGGTCAGTTCCAGTAGCGATGGCGGCTCCGGTTCTTCGGCAAGCCGTTGGCCACTTGGTTACACGGGAGAAAAAGGGTTATGGTTGTTGGTGGCTGCGATGGAGGTTGTGCCAGTGGGCTTCGGAGTGAAGTGTGGTGGGGAAGTCCACGGCGGTAGAAACAGCAAATGCGGACTGGTGGTTGGAGGTTCGTGGGCGGCGGTTATGGAGTTTTGCGGGCTCTCCTGGTTTCTCCCTTAGTTTCCTTCCTTCCGCTGCCCTAAGCTCCCTTTACTCTCGGCTCTCTTGGTTACCCCTTTCCAGCCGTCACTAGACTCTCAGCCATTGTTACCAAAAACCTCCTTGCTTCCCTTGCATCAGATACTCCCCCGTAGGCTCTCTTGATTTTTCCTTTTTGCCGTTTCTCCCCCCTCTCTCCCCCTTTGCGGCTGTCCATCCTTTTGCTATTTATATGGGAACTTCCAACCTTAAAACCCTCAGTCCTTTCCTCTAAAATTGCAGCCAAAGGGCGGCCCAAGCCCTTCATTGCAAGCTGCGGCAATATGCAGCTTCATGCCGCGTTTTTTTTTTTACTTAATTAATCAAAATTAAAAATAACAAAACAATTTAATTAACATTGGGATGAAAAATACTAGAAACAACAAAAAATGTAATTTCCAACTCTTTTTTCATTTTCCATTTTCATCGTTTTTTCCTCTTTACTTTTTTTTTTTCTAAATGAACCAAACAAAAATAAAAGATAAATTAAGTAGAAATGACTAAAATAGATAAATAAAACCAAATAAAACAAAATTGCTATTTTTCCTTTTCCTTTTTCCTTTTTTTTATTTTTCTTTTTTTATATTTTTTTTCAAGAAATTCTATGCTAAACTTAAAAATAAAAATAAAACTATAAACTAAAAACTAAAAACCGAATAAAACTAACACGATTAATAAAAAAACTAAAAATAAACAGTAAATGAAATTACACCAAAAATTTGGTGTCTACAGTTTGCCCCTCTTTGTCTGAGTTTTGAAAAAACTTGAGACAAAGAAGTAGACACCAAATATTTACCTGTATTATTCGGCTGCAAAATGATTCCAACGAACAAGAATTCTAAAATGTGACTGACCCAAACATGAAATTAAAACGGGACTGACCCGAACAGAAATTTAAACGGGACTGACCCGAACAGAAATTAAACGGGACTGACCCGAACAGAAACTTAAACGGGACTGATCCGAACAGAAATTTAAAACGGGTGAATTGAAGTGAAATGGAGTGTTGGTGGGATTGACCCATGTTTATTGGTGATACAAATGAAAGAAGTGAAATGAAGTGTTAACGGGACTGACCCATGTTTGTTAATAATGCAAATGAAATGCTCGCTAGTGGGACTGACCCACGGCTAGTGGCGAACGAAAAGAAATGCTCACTAGTGGGACTGACCCACGGCTAGTGGCAAATAAAATTGAAAGGCACACTAGTGGGACAAACCCAATGGCTAGCGGCGAATGCAAATGAAAGGCTCACCAGTGGGACAAACCCAACGGCTGGTGGCAAACGCAATTAAAAGGCACACTAGTGGGACAAACCCAACGGCTAGCGGCGATGAAAATGAAAGGCTCACCAGTGGGACAAACCCAACGGCTGGTGGCAAATGCAATTAAAGGGCACACTAGTGGGACAAACCCAACGGCTAGCGGCAATGAAAATGAAAGGCTCACCAGTGGGATAAACCTAACGGCTGGTGGCAAATGCAATTAAAAGGCACACTAGTGGGACAAACCCAACGGCTAGCGGCAATTAAAAGGCACACTAGTGGGACAAACCCAACGGCTAGCTGCGATGAAAATGAAAGGCTCACCAGTGGGACAAACTCAACGGCTGGTGGCAAATGCAATTAAAAGGCACACTAGTGGGACAAACCCAACGGCTAGCGGCGATGAAAATGAAAGGCACACCAGTGGGACAAACCCAACGGCTGGTGGCGATGAAAATGAAAGGCTCACTAGTGGGACAAACCCAACGGCTAGTGGCAAATGCAATTAAAAGGCACACTAGTGGGACAAACCCAACGGCTAGTGGTGATGAAAATGAAAGGCTCACTAGTGGGACAAACCTAACGGCTAGTGGCAAATGCAAATGAAAGGCTCACTAGTGGGACAAACCCAACGGCTAGCGGCAATGAAAATGAAAGGCACACTAGTGGGACAAACCCAACGGCTAGTGGCGATGAAAATGAAAGGCTCACTAGTGGGACAAACCCAACGGCTAGTGGCGATGAAAATGAAAGGCTCACTGGCGGGACAAACCCAGCTCCAGTAGCAATGAAAATGAAATGCTTGACAATCGGACAGTGGGATCAAACCCGAGCCTGTCGTGATGAACTTGATTTGATTTTGACTTTGATATTTTGATTTGATTTTTTTTGATTTTTTTTTCTTTTTCTTTTTTTTTCAAAAATAAATTTGCCCCAGTATGATGAATTTTTTTTTTTTTTGCAATTTGAATCCATAGTTGATTCTGTATCGCCATGTTGTTGCACCTTTTGATCAAATTGGCTTGCAACATTTTCGATCTGCCTTTATTCACCGGAGGACTCTTTCCGACACCGACTCTATCGCGAGGTGTGATTGCTTTCATTTGTACACACAATTTTTCCTGTAAAAGAGAAAAAATAAAGAAATTGCCACCATCATTTGATCCGTTTTGCTCTTTAGAATCGTGTAAACATGAGTCTTTTGATGCCTTCGTCAACCTTTGCTGTGGCATCTGATTGAGTTGGATTTCTCACCCTAAGGCTTTTTCGATTTTCAAACTGACCAGGTATGTGTTTTGCCATATTGTGAAGTCTGTGTAGCTGGCTTGGCTGGATTTCAATTGTTCCCAAAGGATGACTGAATCCAAGTATACTTTTTGAAATAAACCACAGGGATTGTCATTTACCACAATTCAAAAAATAAAAAAATGAGGTATGCAAGAAAATTCACATGTCATGTAAGAACGAATATGCACAAGAATGCACGCATAACCATTCATGCCTAAATTCTACAAAAATGCCATGAATGAAAGTAATTTGGAAAAAATGAGCTTCCTAAGAATGTATTTACAAAAGAATATTTTTACAAAATGACACAGCTTTTGGCCAACAGATGTCATATTCAAATCTATGGATATCTTAGCTCTGGAATTCAATGATGCCAGAGGTATGACAAAAATGAGAAGAAATCTAAATGGACCAAACCACCAGTTGTTCCTCTTTGTGCTTGCTCATTGCAGAAACCTACCTTGGCGCCCATTCGGGTTTTCACCAAGGTTGCCCCCCACCCTCTTTGTTGGTTTTTCTTTTTTTTTTTTCTCTTTTTTTTTTCTCTCTTGAGGTGCCCTTGTGGGTTTTCACCTAATGAAACAATGGAAGAGCTCACCCATAGTCGACTCAGGAATGTAAGTTGAAGATTGCTGGCATCAGTAAAATGCGCTTCCCTTATAGACTTAAACGAAGGCATTATGGACATCACGTGCCAGTTGATTAGCAAAATTCCTAATAGAAATGCAGCAAGTGACGAAAGCCAGGACTTTGGGCTTTTGTAATGAGGTCAAGTGGGGTGTTTTTCAAGAAAAGTTGAGGCTTGAAAGCAGGCTTGATGAAAGGTGTGAAATAAACTGAGATTGCATCATTTTGAAATTATCTCTAATTTTTGAACGAAACCGAGGAAAATTTGCCCCAGCTTGCTTGGATTTTTTTTCTTTTTTTCTTTGCATTTTCTTCATTGCATTTTTCTCACTTTTTGCATTTTTCTTCAAAAAACTAAATTTGCCCCAGTGTGGGGTTCTTTCTTCCTTTTCATTTTTCTTTCAAAATAAATTTGCCCCAGTGTAGGGTTCTTTCTTTTTCCCATATCTCTTTCAAAGATAAATTTGCCCCAGTGTGGGGTTTTCCTTTTCTTTCTGATCACTTTTCAAAATGAATTTGCCCCAGTGTGGGGTTTGCAATTCTCAGGGTTGCCAAACGAAAATTATTGTTCTGATAGTTCAAAGGGGATGACTAGGGATGAAATGTTTTGATTGGAAAGGAAGATGGCCTGACTTTTGCCTCGTCTCTTGTATGATTTCCTAAAAGAAACTTTGCATAATCAAATAAAGAAAATCTTACACATGTCCGAGTTGATAGGTTGAGGGAATGTCTGTCCTTCCATCTCTCCTTTGAACACCCAATAAGCTTTGTTAATTTGAAGCAAATTTGCCTTCGACTTCGTCTTTCATCGCTTTAACACTTTGTTTCCTTCTTCAGAAGATCGGTGGCGGATCCTTTTGTTATGAACATAGGCCATGCGTTTTGACAACGTTGGTCATAGCACATAGCATTCAACTGCTTTTCATCAATCAGAATCAATCGTTAATGATACTGCTTTAACCAATCAACTTTCAACCTGGCTGGAAAGGGATTTTCTCAAATGAAGGGATTTATCAATGAAGGAATTTCCAAATGAAGGGATTTTTCCAGTGAAGGGATTCATCAATGAAGGGATTTTTCCAGCGAAGTGATTTTCAATGAAGGGATTTTTCAATGGTTTTTCTCAATGAAAGCTTTCTCAATGAAGGATTTCTCAATGAAGGAATTTCTCAATGAGGACTTTTTAATGGAGGAATTTTCAATAAAGGGTTTCATCAAATTCCAGAACAGTGATATTCAAAGAGTCAAATAACCTCACCTTTGGCCATCTCAAAAATCAGAATCATAATCAGACAAACAAATAATCAAAATGAGCATTTCATGAAACTCCAAATCAAAGCAGAAACAAAACAAAACTCGATTGCAAAAAAAACGCTTTCATGAAACTATTTACATATGCAATAAAAAGTTTTCGTGAACTTTAGTAAATGACAACCCCTAGATTTATCGAAATTCCCTTCGTGAGGGAAGATAGTCAGCCATCCAAATTGCGCAGAGCTCCTTCAGGATTTTCAAATTTCGTCATTTGTAGTGGATGCTTCAAAGGTGTCCTTGTACTTGGGAAAGGGGTTTGTATTTACACTTGGTCCTTGTTCACCTTTTCCCCTTAACACTATTTCCCCTGCCTCAATCATGTCTTGAACTCTGTGCTTAAGGGCTCTGCAATCGGCGGTTGAATGTCCAGGTGCTCCCGAATGATAGGCACAAGTGGACTGCGGATTGTATTCGGCAGGAACACCATGAGGGTGAGCTGGAGGAGGAAGTACGCTGATTCTACCAGCGGCTTTTAATTGTTCATACAATTGGTCCAGAGGCCTGCCAAGGTTATTGAAGGTGCGAGAACGATTTCGACTTTGGGATTCAATGGATTGAGGGTAATTATAGGTGGGTCTATTTGGTGGAGGAAATTGTTGATTGTAAGGAGGTCGGGGTCGAACTTGTTGGAAGTGAGGTTGAGATATTTGAAAAGGGGCCATAGACGAGTTGTTGTAATTAGGGCGAGGTCGAGGATGAGTGGTATTGGTGTGGTATTGGTGTGGTAAACAGATTAAGGGCTTGAATAGTAAGGGTAAGGGTTCGAGTAGGTAAAGTGTGGTCGAGGTCTAGGTCTTGGGGTAGGGTTTTGATCCCAAACAAAAGTAGTTTCCTCCTCTTGCTTTTTGGACTGTTGCTTCTTCCCATTACTACCTTAGCTTTGCAAAGCATCCAACTGCGATTTGAGGGCAGAGACATTAACAATCTTCCCAGCCTTCACGAAATCATCAAATTCCTCAAGCTTATTGACAATGGCAGCGAACGAGCATCCAGTCATGCGAAAAAATTCTTCAAAATACGGCGGATCATGTGCTTTGATGAAAGTGCGTATGATTTCATCCTCAGTCATCAGTGGCTCGACTTTGGCAGCTATTTTTCTCCACCTTTTGCCATAAGTCTTGTGATCTTCAGATGGCTTCCTCTTTGTCCCTTCCAACGTGGTTCGTGTTGGAGCCAGCTCGCAATTATACTCATACTGCTTTACAAAAGCGTTGGACAAATCAAGCCAGGTCTTCGCTTCTTCGGGTTTCAACTTGGAATACCAGTCGAGTGCATCCCCCTCCAGACTTTCTGGGAATAGCCTCAAAGGCAGATTTTCATCATCTGTTGGCCTACCCAACTTGTTGGCGAACAATCGGAGGTGTGTCTTGGGATTGCCTGTCCCATCATACTTGTTAAACTTCGGAGTTTTGAACCCCTCAGGCAATTGTACATTTGGGAAGAGAAAAGCTCATCATAGTCCAGCACTCCTTGTTTGTTCGACCCCTAACTTTTTCTCATAAACTCATCAAAACGGTCAAGGCGTTTGAGCAGCTTTATATCAACGGGAGCGGAAGATTCCCCAATTTCTGGCTTGGTTTGAATAGTATGGTCTGGTAGGAATGGCTCAGCAGTAATGTGATAAAAGGTGTGTGGCTCAGGTGGTATATTTGAGGTGATGTGAGGTTGTGGGCCTTGCATGTAAGTAGGGAAAAATGAAGGATCAGGAGGGTAAGTGTATGGCAAATGTATGGTGGGATATGTGAAAGTTCCTTCGGGTGGAATAGGAAAAGATGGAGTAACGGTGACTTGAGTTAAAGGGATGACAAACGGTTCTGGCTCAGCCTGCTTGACGGGTATAGGTTCAGGTTGAACTCCGCTGCTGATTAGCTCGTCAATCAATTTCCTTTGGGCCGCCATCTCAGTGGTCATCTTGTCGAACTTAGTGAGCATCTCAGTCAACTGAACCCCCAAACTCATGGTCTCGGGTTGAGCGGTAGTAGCAGACCTATCTGATTGTTCCGGTTGTGAACTCATGTTTACACGACTCCTCTGAGCTTGGCTACGGGATCGTGTTATGATGGGGCTTCGACGAGAAGCTATGTTTAAATATTACCTGAGAATTTTTGAAAAGATTGCATTTAGATTTAACCCTTGCTTAGTTATTACAATAAAAATAAAGAAAAGAAAGAGAAAAAGGCAAGAGTTAGTAGATATCCAGAAAAATTAGGATGCATGTTCTATGGGGGAACCCTTTTTATGCCAAGGGTAGGCCTCGCATGAAAATGCAATCCTCCAGAGCAGGCACTATACAATACCTGATGGATCCGATCAACTTATTGAGTGAACAATAATTTTTGAAAAATTTGGTCAATTTGGAGTGACGAGAGACACTTTGTCAAAATGAGGTCAACGTCCGAATAGATTGATCACCTTTGATCGATACAAGAATTTGCAAAAACGCACGGATTTTGACCTTGACGAACTTCCTATCGAAGAGACTGGAATTCGTTTGACCAAATTTCCTCAGTAAAGCGCGGGTCAAAAACCCCAACTGATCAAATGTCTGGATGCAATGGATGTTTTTCTCAAAATCGACTAGGTTTTCCACTTTGAAATTCGACATTGAAATCCTAATTGGGCAAATGAAATTGACAATTTATTAAAAATCGATCGGATTACCCTAAAAGGGGAACATGTCAAATGAATTGAATGAAATTTAATTTATCCAAAATTAATCAGATCACCCTAAAAAGGGTAAATTGATCAAATAGATTGAACGAAACTTGATTTATTCAAAATCAACTCGGTTGCCCTAAAAATGGGTAAATTGGCCAAATGAATGAAATTGAATTAGTGATTTATTCAAAAATCGGCCGAATGACCCTAAAAAGGGTAAATTGGTCAAATGAATTGACGATTTGTTCAAAATCGACCGGATGACCCTAAAAAGGGTAAATTGGTCAAATGAATTGATGATTTATTCAAAATCGACCGGATGACCCTAAAAAGGGTAAATTGGTCAAATGAATTGATGATTTATTGAATGAATTGGCAAACTGGATTGGTTGAATTGTCCGGCCATTGGTTATTTCAAAATTATTGAGGTGCATTAGTCTATGACCTTCTAAAAATCAAATTTTGGCCTCAATTTATTTATCGTCTCAATAGGAGGAATCATTTGTGAATTTCTTCAAATTAATGTCCTTCACGCAAGGGATTTTTACCAATTTTTGATAAAATGGCCAAAAAGTGATTATTAGATGCTCATATTCCAAAGATCACTCTATGAAAATGATCGGATCCTACCTTACCTTGTGCACTACCCCTTTGGATGGTACACAATGTAAACGTGCAAGTCTCACTGGATTAAGTATCCGAGACACAAGGTGGCTTATTCCTAAACACGGGATTCCCTATGTGGCATTCCCTTTCTAGGGTTTATGCATGATGCCATTTATTAAAGCAGGAAAAATGCAATTCGAAATGAAACGTGACCTAAGGAACTCTTTATTTGCCAGGGTAAGCCTAAAATGGTATGGCATTATTAATTTATGAACAAAATATACCGAAATTTCTAAACGTGCAATAGCCTATCTATAAGGGTAGGTCCTAAAAGAGGATCATGCCAGACCTCTTATTTCCTAACATTTGTGAATGCAAAAGACAAGAAACAAGGACACGTTAGTTCAGCACATAATCACATAACACGTTGGCCAATAAAGCAACAAAGGCAGATAAGGAAAGAGGGGTTGGATCCCTCCCCTCGTGAATCGTGTCCCTAATAGGGTAAGGTCGACTCTACCCTAGGCAACTCTAATATGGATGCATGAGATTGGGGTTCGCTAATGCATCTAAACTCGACAAGCTCAGGTCCCTAAGCCTTCAGACTTGGAAACCAAGGGTCATCACTCCCAAGGTTCCTTGTCGGTGGCTCGAGCGATTCCCCAGACATTGCTACGCACACGTCGTGTCACGGCCACATGTCTGAGTGAATCTATCACACATCCTCAATCTTCGACTAAAAGCTAAAGGCTATTAATCCAAAGCTTAAAGCGGAAGATTAAGTGACCCCTCGGATCGTGCTACGCACACGTCGTGTCACGATCACACGTCCAAGTGGGTTGCCTAAAATCCTAACAGGGTGGAGTGGCGTGACAAGCCACTAAAAGAAAATAAATGGGTGAAAAAGTTAAAGCGTATGCACGTATGCTAGTGCTCGTTTGGAGGGGAGGGATCAAGAACCAACGCGAGGCTCTAGGGTGATGTCCCCCACTCAAAATGCAATGCAAGCGCGAGATAAATAAGTAAACATACATCCAATCAACCAATCATACATTCGTGAGCGAGGGAGTAGTTGGACACGCGTGAAATGCAAAATCCTAAAAAGAAAAAAAATGCAATCCTAAAACACCCAAATGTGATATATGAAAAGGTTAAAAGAAGAAAAAGGTTGATTAAATCGAATTTGCTCGGACTCTCGAATAGTCCCCAGTGGAGTCGCCAACTGTCGCGCCCCATTTTTTGATAAATAAATAAATGGTTTAAAAAATGTATTTTTTGTGATTGGAAAATGAATTGTGATGCAAAAGAAAAAATGGGTCTAAATGGGGGGTTGAGAATGCGACGATTTGACCCAAAATTATAGTTTAAAAAGGGTTTTTGAAATAAAAATTGGAGTCGCCACTTGGTAATGAGTTAAGGTGTACCAAGTCACCAAAAAATGAATTTTTTAAAGAAAAAATAGGAAAAAGTAGTAAGAAACCCCTTTTAAACGACTCCTAGTCCACGTAAACCAAAGAAAAAGGTTCGGGAGTCACATTTGACAAAGGGGAAGGCAAGGATAAAATCCAAGGCACCCCTTTGACCTAGCCAAGGCTAGTTGCATGATTTAATCAAAGGTTTTCTTGTTTTAACCAAAGAATTTATTACATTTGGATGCACTACATGAATGCAAACCCTAGACCTAGGGGTATTGGGGGAAATTTCTCTTCAAAGGTTGAGTGGTGCCAATCACATTAATTGTGAAGCCCAATAACGATCCTTTGAAGAAGTCACGAATAATGCGAATGGGATGCAAATGAATGGAATGCATGTATGCAATGTGAGGACATGAGTTTGAAAAAGTAATAAAAAACAATAAATATGTAAATGAAAATGTGCACGTGAGTGGGCAAGGTACGGTATGCGAAATGATAATATGAAGTGCATGTGTGCAAGTGATGATAAAAGTGTTCATGTGCAAGTGAAGAAACATAAAGGTGCACGTGTGCAAAATGGGAGGAAAAATGAAAGTGTGATGAGGGTATAAAATAGTAGAGTGGATTTAAAAATGCATGAGCTTAGGGAATTCATGCATATTGGGTACGGGGAGACCTAAATCGTGACTCAATTTGCCCTTTTATAGAGGGAATACAAGCATGCTAAGGCTTAGAAAAAGCCACACTTGTCTATATCCCATATTTAAGGGGACTCTCAAGCAAATGAACCCTATAACTAGCATGAAATGCAAAAATCCTAAAATGGAGGGAAAAGGGGTTCGAGGGGCATGCAAAATGATAAAACTAAAAAGAATTCATGACATGTAATGAACATGCAAACATGTACTAACGAGGGGAAATCCCTAAGGGTCTAGCGTTGGACTAGCCCATTCTATGAATTCCGACTAGCATTGGACTAGTGGAAACGTACATTCATCCATCACATTCATTCAGGCTATGGAAAGCGAGTAGACATGCCAAACACTTATAAACACATAGCACATAACATTTAGCATGCTCGACTAGATGCAAGGCCCTAACAAAGCAAATTAACACGTAGTAACTAAGCATGCAAGACACATAAGACAATTAAAGCCCTAACTATTACATTTGCTAACTAGGCACATGACTTCGATAGGTCTTCATTGAATGCTCCTCCAAGCCCTATCTATTACATTAGGGAGACCCTACTACAATCTAAAAGGGGGAAAAGGAATAAAATAATTAAATCCCTAACTATTACAAGCCAAAAGGTGTACACATACCCCATAAAGAATAACTTAAATAAAAAGCAAAAGTAAATGACATAAATAAAAGAAATTAAAGAAAGGCTAGGAAAGCAAAGTAGACATGTATTTCTCACGTAGCACGTTGGTTCACATAGGAGAGACAAAAAAGATAAAAGAAGTTATACCTCCCTTGGAATGGTGTCCAAATGAAAGAAAAATGGCTTCACAACAATAAAAGGGTCAAGGTACCAATAATATAAACGAAATCACCAAAATTCCCACAATTGCAACTCAAATGAAGTCACGTAGTGCATAATTATCAAGAAAAGTGGAATGACCCATCAAATTCCTAAATATAGCAACTGCTAGGAACTCAAAAACAACCCTTAATCAATCATTCAAGTCCAAACGAAACATTTTGGGAGCTTCAACTCGCATCTTTAAAAGGGTCCAAGAGCAAAGAGAGGGTAAAATAGTGGTTCAACTCGCATCTTTAAGACCCAAAAGCAACCACTAATCAATCGTAATCAAGGCCAAATGAATCATTCAAGAGCTTCAAAGATTACAAAATAATAAATAAAAAAACAAATAACGACTCAAATTGTACCCACCTTAGGACCTAATTGCAAACCAATGGCCCAATTGTCAACATTAATCAACCATTCGAATTCAATCGAAACATTCAAGAACTTCAAAGGTCCCAAGACCCAAAAAAAAGATCAAGTAATGATTCAAAATTCAGTTATTCTAGGACCTATTTGCAAGAAACTAGAACATGCTTAGGCTTTTGCGGAACATGGAGAAGCTTGAGGGATTAAATTGATTGAGTATTCCAATTACTGAGGCCATAGTGAGTCAAGAGTGGACTTGGGGGATTAAAGAGCAATTTTCAGAATTATTTCATGCATGCAACATATGCGGAAGAGAAGTTTTCTGCAATTTTCATAGCTGCGGCTTCCATTTCATCACGCAGACCAGGTTTTCAATTCAAAAACACAGCTTTGATCAAATATTTTTCAGCCCAACATCACATCTCTAACTAAATAACAAATTACCTGGTGATCACAATCCAAAAGACCAGAAAACTTGGGAAAAGATCATGCAAAAATTCTGAGAAAAAAAAAAAACAAAACTAGTTCGGCAAAAATGGTTGCTAATTTCAGCAAAGTATTCGAACATGATTCAGACCCTTCAGTCCCCAAACATGCATACCCAACACCCCTTATCCAATTCCTCTCAACCAGCACTCCAACCTATCGAGCATGCAAAACCAACCAGCAAAAATGGACGACCGAAACTTGAATGAGCTGTTGCAGGAAAGGAAATAGTAAAAGAACGCAGGCTTCGGAACCAGAAATTCCAACCCGTTTTCAAACCAACAACAAAAACCGTGTTATCTAGGCCCTTCATTGCTAAACCCATTGTCAACATTGCATAAACACCAAAGAAACAGCAATCAAGAAAGCTTTAGGAAACCAAACATGACAAAAAAATCATAAAAGCTGAAAGTTTTTATTGCAGCGTTTTCTGGTTTTGTTCATTCAAACACTACTAATGGATTCAATCAATGAAACCATGAATCAAAATGACAGCATAACCGTACATTCTTTCCACTTTTAAACTTCAAAACTCTCACGTTTTAAACATGAAAAATCGAGAGCCAGAGGATGCGAAAATCTGGAAAGTGTTCATCCACTTGGGTCTTCATTTCCAAAAATCACAGAAAACTTGCAGCCCAACATACATCATGAACACACAACTAAACATGCCACCGAGGAGATTTAAGGTAGGGAGGTGTCAAAAACATGGATCTTATGAAGAGCAAGCAGATTCTAAGTAAAATCATCCACCAAGAACTATCAGATAGCATGGAAACAAAGAATGAACCAGAAGACAGCAATAGGCGAACAAATAAAAACGAAAAGAAGCAACTTGGACCTTGAATGAAAGAAAGAAGAAAGATCCACAGCGGGCAGCTTGCTGCAAAAACCCGTGCTTTTCAGCGATGCTTGAAGACGATGATGGTCAGTTCCAGTAGCGATGGCGGCTCTAGTTCTTCGGCAAGCCGTTGGCCACTTGGTTACACGGGAGAAAAAGGGTTATGGTTGTTGGTGGCTGCGATGGAGGTTGTGCCAGTGGGCTTCGGAGTGAAGTGTGGTGGGGAAGTCCACGGCGGTAGAAACAGCAAATGCGGACTGGTGGTTGGAGGTTCGTGGGCGGCGGTTATGGAGTTTTGCGGGCTCTCCTGGTTTCTCCCTTAGTTTCCTTCCTTCCGCTGCCCTAAGCTCCCTTTACTCTCGGCTCTATTGGTTACCCCTTTCCAGCCGTCACTAGACTCTCAGCCATTGTTACCAAAAACCTCCTTGCTTCCCTTGCCATCAGATACTCCCCCGTAGGCTCTCTTGATTTTTCCTTTTTGCCGTTTCTCCCCCCTCTCTCCCCCTTTGCGGCTGTCCATCCTTTTGCTATTTATATGGGAACTTCCAACCCTAAAACCCTCAGTCCTTTCCTCTAAAATTGCAGCCAAAGGGCTGCCCAAGCCCTTCATTGCAAGCTGCGGCAATACGCAGCTTCATGCCACGTTTTTTTTTTACTTAATTAAACAAAATTAAAAATAACAAAACAATTTAATTAACATTGGGATGAAAAATACTAGAAACAACAAAAAATGTAATTTCCAACTCTTTTTTCATTTTCCATTTTCATCGTTTTTTCCTCTTTTCTTTTTTTTTTTTGGCTAAATGAACCAAACAAAAATAAAAGATAAATTAAGTAGAAATGACTAAAATAGATAAATAAAACCAAATAAAACAAAATTGCTATTTTTCCTTTTCCTTTTTCCTTTTTTTTGATTTTTCTTTTTTTCTTTTTTTTTTTATTTTTTCAAGAAATTCTAAGCTAAACTTAAAAATAAAAATAAAACTATAAACTAAAAACTAAAAACCGAATAAAACTAACACGATTAATAAAAAAACTAAAAATAAACAGTAAATGAAATTACACCAAAAATTTGGTGTCTACACTGGTCAATTAATTCCAGTATCCAAAACTTAACTTAGTTGGCCGAATTTTTCCGAACTTTTCGCATTAGCGGGTCCCACATCCGATATACGCTCTTAATTTCTCAAAAACTATTCGATACTAGAAAAATCACCTAAAAACTCTATTTACTCATAAAAATTATCTAGAAATTTTTCCTAAGCAAGAAAATGCAGAAAACATGCCATTAAAGATAATAAAACCTAGAAATTTGAAAAGTTACGGGTTCTCACAACGCGTATCGGATTGAGGTGTAACTTATACTGTTTCGAAGCTAAGTTAGAGAGATACAACTTTGGTGAAGACCAGCTAGTCTAATTTCCAGTGTAACCCAGTCAAATTCCCAATTCACAGAACCAAATTCCAACTAAACGGCTAATTAACCGTACTGCCTTCAAATGGCCATACCTCAAGCTACCAAAGTCCGTTTAAGGCATTCTTGGAGGCGTTAAAAAGTAACTTTTATGTTTTGGAAAATGGCTAAATCAGCACGGATCATAGTGAATAGACATGGTCAATTGGATGAACTGTCTAAAACGGATCACTGGAAGCATCCTAGGGCAGCGAGGGTATTTTGGTCTTTTCACAGGCTACATTGCTCCGATTGGGCTGAAATTTTGTAGGCAACCATAAAATGTCATTCTCTACAACTTTCATGTTTTGTTCTAAGCCTAGTTCGGTATCTAACATGATGAAATAGAACCAGACAGAACTAAAGCTAGGATTTCCAGAAATCTGGAATTTTGGGATTTCAAGGGCAATCTCTTCAATTTCTTGATTCAATCACTACCACAATCTCTTATACAAGCCTATATACATCATATACCACTCCTACAACAAGTATAAGAAGGAAATCAGTCAAACCCTAGCTTACATACATCACCCCAAAATCATCACAACAACTTGTATAGTTACTAATCTAACCAAAACATGAGTTATATAACATCTTAAACAAAAATTAAAAGAACCAAAGCCATGGGTCAGACCTTATACCTCAACAAAAGGGCTTGTAAGAGTAATACTTCACCTCCTCTTGAAATTTTTGGTTCCCTTAGCTTCCCAAGTTCACAACTCACAAGTTAATAGGTTTAGAATCTTGTTTCTTTCACTCAAATGGTGCAAATCAAGATGGATTGAAGGTTTTTCTTTCTTGCTCTCTCTCTCTCTCTCTCTCTCTCTCTCCCTTGCTTTACCAAAATAGAAAGAAATGAAGGAAAATAAGCTGAAATGAAGGATAAAAGAATAAGGAAAAAAATAAATCAAAGAGCCATAGGGTGGTGACACTTGTCACCACCAAAGCCATGCAAATTTTTCTCTCTCTCCCTTGCATTTTTGGCCACAAATTTCGATCACATGGCTGAAAATGAGAGAGATATTTTGTAAAAATATCAAGGGTATGTGGTGGTAAGGAAGTGGTGGTCAAGTGGTGGGTTCAATTGGTAGTGATCGATACCCATCGGTTTGAGCCGATTTTTCTTAAATCGCGTATACTAGGGTTTTTAACTTCTAATCACTAACTTATTATTATTCTAACTCTCCTGACCAATATTGTCCCATAGTTAGCTGCCCCATTGGGCCATGGGTTTTGTTCCTGGAGGTGGGGTTATAGCCCACAACAAGTGAAGAGCCCAAACCCGCAGGTCAAGATGCCCAGCACCCCTCCAAAAGGCCTCGGTCAGGTAGGAGAGACCACTACAGGCTATTAAAGCAGCTCCAGGACTTCCTTCCTAGCCGATGTGGGATCATTACAATCCACCCCCCCTTAGGGAACCCAGCATCCTCGCTGGCACATCGGGGTCGGGAGTCGGCTCTGATACCAACTCTAACGCCCCTGACCAATATTGTCCCACAGTTAGCCGCCCCATTGGGCTGTGGGTTTTGTTCCTGGAGGTGGGGTTATAGCCCACAAAAAGTGAAGAGCCCAACCCCGCAGGTCAAGAAGCCCAGCACCCCTCCAAAAGGCCTCGGTCAGGTGGGAGAGACCACTACAGGCTATTAAAGCAGCTCCAGGACTTCCTCCCTAGCCGATGTGGGATCACAATTTGATTCTATGGAACGTCATGTGATGTGTTAGGGTTTCATTACGGATGATTAACCTTGCCTAAGATATAAATTGTATTATTCTCGTAGATCGTGCCTGGAACCCTAGAGAGGGATAGCTTTAGTTGATTGGTTTGTACCATTGGTCTAGTGAGTAATATTCATGATGGTTCCTTTTGCTTGTATCTAATTGATTGCTATTGTGTGATCTATCTGTGTTAGATGTGTTATATATATATTGCCAACTTTTATCACTTGCACCTGCATACTTTGGTTTTAATACCGTATTCGTGGTCCAACCCTAGACTGG
This sequence comes from Coffea canephora, assembly GCA_036785865.1. NCBI lineage: Eukaryota > Viridiplantae > Streptophyta > Magnoliopsida > Gentianales > Rubiaceae > Coffea > Coffea canephora. The sequence goes on along the minus strand of CM071922.1, from coordinate 34,103,596 downwards.
TTAAGCCATATGGAAGGCACCCGTAGTGGACGTGGTCCTGGTCGCGGAATTAGGCAACCCACGACTGAAGGTGATACAGGAGGAACCACATCTGAACCAAACCCTGAATCCAGGATTGATCCGAACGTAAAAGTGGCCGCAGCCATTCAACGAATGACTGACCTTTTGGCACACGTAGTAGAATATCAAGGTCAAAATCCTATTCATCAGCCGGGAAATCCTGGTAATCATATCGAGGGTGAGGATAAAGCTCTTGAAAGATTTCAGAAGTCCTCACCACTGAAATTCCTGGGAGGACCAGACCCTGACGTAGTTGAGAGGTGGCGAGAGAAGATGATTGATATATTTGCCGCGTTACATTATACTAGGAGCGACAGGTCACATTTGCTGTCTTCCAACTAAAGGGAGTAGCCCGTTCTTGGTGGAATATCATAAGATTGAAATGGGAAAGAGAACGAACCCTAAGGACGTGGGTGAATTTCATGAGAGAGTTCAACACGAAATATTTTCCACCCCTGATCCAGGAAAGGAAAGAAGATGAGTTTATTAGGCTCCGTCAGGGAACTCAAACCGTCGCCGAATATGAGAGCCAGTTCATCAGGTTGTCGAAGTTCGCTCCCGAACTAATCGTGACTGAGCAAAGGAGGATAAGGCGTTTTGTCCAAGGATTAAACGTTGAGATCTAGAAAGACCTGGTTGTAGCCCAACTCAATACCTTTAATGATGCGGTAGAGAAAGCTCAATGAGTTCAAAGCGCAAGATTTCAAGTCAGAAACTTTCAAACTAAGAAAAGGGGATTTCCTGGAAGTACCTCAGAGCAAGGGGATGAGGGTACGTCTCCTAAAATTGGAAGGGGAAACAGGGGAGTACAATTACCGAGAATGTCAAGTGGTGCCTCACAGAGAGGCTCAGTCTCCGCTTCTCGTGGTCCCTGCGGGTACTGTGGGAAGCCGAATCACACAAAAAATGTTTGCTGGAAGAAAGGAAGAAAATGCCTGCGTTGTGGGAGCACGGACCATCAAATCGCAAATTGCCCAAGCCGATCTCGAGAAGGGAGTAGGAGCCAACAGCCAACCACCACCAACCCTGACCAGTCGAAGGGGAAAAGAATGGATCAAAAGTGTCAGCTCGGGTGTACTCCTTAAAACAACATCAAGTTTCTGACCCATTTGAGGATGTGGAAGGTAAGATTCTAGTATCCCACCGTTTACCCGCTAGAATGGTGTATTAGAATTGCAATTTGGCAAGGAAGAAGAAACTATACCAAGGAATTCAATGAGCCTGGTTAGTGAAGGGGTACAGATTGGTTAGTTAAGGATGCTACTCAATTTGACTGTAAGATGGAAGTAGTAAAACTTTTGTATCCCGAAGAAAACGATGATAAGGAATTTCGAGGACGAAATTCTTTTAAGGGGGAGAGAGTGTGAGAACTTGTAAATTTTCGTATTTTCTAGGGTTTTATTTTATTTAATCGCACGTTTTTCTATAATTTCTTTATTAGAAAATTTTCTAACTCGTTTTATGAGTAAATAGGATTTTTAAAATATTTTTCTAGTATAATTGAATTCATGAGATTTTTGGAGCGTATACCGGGCGTGGGACCTGCTAGTGCGGTAAATTCGGTCAACTAGGTTAAGTTTAGTATACCGGGTTTATTTTACCAGGTGTTAAGAGATAAGTAGAGGTTCCTAAATGGATTGGTGTGAGAGAGACAAAAGGATAAGTATGCATTAATAAGGGTGACAAGTGTCACCTTGTAATGGAATCTTAAGTTTTGACTACTATTCATAACTTTACCATTTAATCAAAATTGCCAAAAATCATCTTCATTCTTTCCCCTCTTGGCCGAATTACTCTAGGGAGAAAAGGAAAAAAATCTTCAACTTTCTTCATCTTAAATCTTGCTCAATCATCTAATCTAACCGATTAAACTTGAGTTTTCTCCATAAAACCCCTTAGTTTAGTGGTATTAAGGTTGGTAGTGAAGTGGTTTGGAAGGCTAAGGTACCAAGTTGCTTCTTTTCTTGGGTTTGCAAGGTAAGTGACCAAGGAATCTTTCCTTTAATCTTGTTAATGTTCAATTGATGGCTTATGAGAGTTAAATAGATAGTTTTAGGTGTTGTTTCATGCCTTGTGGTGGAAATTGGTGAATTTTCATATTTATTCATGATTTTCTGTTTTCATATGATTAATATTGTGTGGCCATGGATGATGGTCTAGTATGGGTTAGAATGAAGCTTTGGTATGATAATTGTAATGATTAGTGGAAAATTTCTGGTTTGAAGAAAAAATTTCCAGAATTAGGGTTTCTATTAGGCCTGTTCTACCTGGTACTGTTACCCCTAGTTAGAGGCTGAATTAGCCTTAGTACAAAACATAAAAGTTATAGAGGATGATGTTTTATAGTTTCCTACAAAATTTCAGCTCAATCGGAGCAACGTAGCCTATGAAAAGACCGAAATACCCCTGCTGCCCTGTTTCTATCCGAACATGCTAATCAGCTTCTGTAATTGGTTGTTGTGACCAGGAATACTACTGATTTGGTTGTCAATGTATTCTTAAGACTTTAAGCCTTGTATCTTAGCTTTCAAATGGCTTTGGAATCACTTGAATTGGAGTTGTATATGCTGAGATATGACTGAATGAATCAGGACTGCCACAGTAAACTTCGAATTGGAAAATCTGGAGTTGTTTGGTAAAGTTGACCTAGTTAGGGTGAGAAATGGATTGAGTGGTCTTCATTAAAGTTATAGCTCTCTATCTTAGCTTCGAAACAGTGTAAATTTTACCCCAATTCAATAAGTGTAGCTCCAGTTGTGTCCGTTCTGCTAGATGACGTCAAAACTATCTTTTGGTTCTAGGGTTTATAATTGGGGCTTTTCTAGGGTTTCTTTGTTGAGCTACCATTTGGTTGTTTTAAAGGGTATTTTGGCTCTAATTAAAGGTGTTTGATAAATTGTGATTGGGTGTTGAGGTTTGGTTGGAAAGTAAAGAAAGACAAGGGAAATGCTGTCAAAATTTTCGCGGAGCTTCTGCACAGTCTCGGGAAATTTGCTATATTTTGATGTAGGAATGTCAGAATTGAGTTTTGTTTGTTGCATTTTAAACTAGATTCATAGGGCTATAAACCATGTAAATTTCAGACCCTGTTTCTATCTGTGCAATTTATGGTGATTCTTCAAAGTTGACTGAAATATTGTACCTGTTTTGTCTTCCACCGGATAAAGCAGCAACTTGCGACTTGAATTTGACTGACTTGCATTCCGAATCTTACAATGGTGTTCAATGGAAAGTTATAGGCCTTTGAATGTATTTTTCAACGGTATAACTTTTACTAATTTTGGACTTACAAAACTTGAGATATGATTTTTCATATAGGGTTGCACGAAACTGGAAAATCCTGTTTTCCTAGTATCGACTTTACTTTCATTTTCTACTTCAAATTTGGAGTTGGTCAGTCATTGTAGGTAGGGCTTTGAGGTTGTTCATGCCTTTAAGACTAATTGTTACCTTTTCACTCCGAGGTCACCTCTTTGCTTTGCATTAATGGCTGTTTTGACTAGGCATATGGCTCGTAACCGAATCTCACTTGCGAATTCCGTACTAGGTCTTGGAGTCGAGTCTTAAGTGTTTGCCTTGATTGTTCTAGGAGGTGCCGACGATTAAAACCACACTTGAGAAGGAAACTTTTGAAGTTATCCTTATTTGAACTAGTGAGTGTACTACTCCCTTGCATTGTTGCTATTTGAGTTATCTGTACTTGAAATCTATGACATGAATGACTATGAATCCTGTTTAGTTGATTGAGACGAGGGTGTACTTTATCACACTCGTTCTCTTGCCTGTGTTGTACCAACTAAAATCTATTACTTGTACTTGTTATGAACTTGAGCCTGTTACTTGCACTTGTTATAATGTCGTTTGGAAGTGTGTCCAACAACCTCCTTATTAAACCTGAGCTCAACCTCATGGGGAGTTAATTAAATTGAGCCATGCAAGGGCTTGGTCGAGGAAATTGACAATCCGTGGGTGCCTGTTTTTATGAAATCTTTGAGTATTGAGACTCTTGATTCCGGTATACTCGAATATTACCATTCCTGTTTCTATTTGGCGTTCGGGCCCGGTAAGAGGGTATGTTTGGTGAAAGAGGTTTTGGCGTTAAAGTGGTGTTCTACTGGACTGGTTTCTTTATTTGAACGTTGACGGAGGGTCAACGAGGCTGGATCAAGTATAGCAATGGGGATTTGGTTCCTGAGAGCCACCTGTATCCTTTACATTGCGATGTTCATTTATTTCTCGTATTTGATGTGAATATGTGCCTCCAAAGTGCTTTCTCATGAATTCTACTGATTCTACTTTTTATACTGTTGGTACCTCATTGAGCTTTTAGCTCATCCCATTCCATTATCCTTGTTTTCCTTACAGGAAATCACTTTTTTAAGACTATGATGTTTTGAAGCACGAGTTGAGCTAGTTTAGTATTCTTTTGTATAACTCCTTGATGGTTGGAAAACCTTAATTGTATTTTAACCAAACAATTCCCTTTTGAATTGTAAATTTGCAACCATGTGTATATAAAAGTGTTTAACCATGTTCCTAAGTTGATTGGGTTTGGATATTCTTTTCTAAGGTTATCCAAAGTTGTTGTGCTTCTTTGGGTTTCGGATAGTGAATGTTATCTTCTTGAAGTTCTTTTGAGCGGTTGGTAGGGTTTATGCTCGTTCCGGATCCGTAGTCCCAGCGAGAGCTGGGCAGGCGGTCCGCCGAACCCTTTGGTTCGCCTTAGGGGGAGGTGGGGCTGCCATAATGTGCCAGCGAGGACGCTGGGTTCCCTGAGGGGGGGGTGGATTGTAATGATCCTACATCGGCTAGGGAGGAAGTCCTGGAGCTGCTTTAATAGCCTGTAGTGGTCTCTCCCACCTGACCGAGGCCTTTTGGAGGGGTGCTGGGCTTCTTTACCTGCGGGCTTGGGCTCTTCACTTGTTGTGGGTTATAACCCCACCTCTAGGAACAAAACCCACGGCCCAATGGGACGGCTAACTGTGGGACAATATTGGTCAGGGGCGTTAGAGTTGGTATTAGAGCCGACTCCCGACCCCGATGTGCCAGCGAGGACGCTGGGTTCCCTAAGGGGGGTGGATTGTAATGATCCCACATCGGCTAGGGAGGAAGTCCTGGAGCTGCTTTAATAGCCTGTAGTGGTCTCTCCCACCTGACCGAGGCCTTTTGGAGGGGTGCTGGGCTTCTTGACCTGCGGGCTTGGGCTCTTCACTTGTTGTAGGCTATAACCCTACCTCCAGGAACAAAACCCACGGCCTAATGGGGCGGCTAACTGTGGGACAATATTGGTCAAGGGTGTTAGAGTTTGAACCCTAGATCTTCATGTTACCTTTTCATTCCCAAAAATCATGTTTTGCATCCTTGCATTGGTAATTATTTCATGAGGCATACGACTAGTAGTCGAGCCTCACTTGTGCATTCCGTTTACTCGACTGTGGATGTGAAACCTTCAATTGTTTTACTTTGGTTCTTTTAGGGTTTCTTGGCGATTATAGCCAGTTTGAAGTGAAAACTTTTGAAGTATTTATACTTGAACCGGTGAATGTATCACTCCCCTGAATTATTGCTAAACTGGTTATCTGTACTTGCAAATTGCTATTTGAATGTATTTCCCGACTGTTTATTTTGTATGAGACGAGGGTGTACTTTATCACACTCGCTCCCTGTGAGAACCCGTAATTTTCATTTTCTAGGTTTTGGAATTTTTCATGACTTGTTTTCTGCATTTTCGTGATTAGAAAATTTTTCTAGATAATTTTAAGGAGCAGATATAATTTTTAGATGATTTTCTAGTATCGAATGGATTTTGAGAAATTAAGAGCGTATACCGGACGTGGGACCCACTGGTGCAAAAAGTTCGGAAAAATTCGGCCAACTAGGTTAAGTTTTGAATACTGGATTTAATTTATCGGTTGTTGTGAGAAATTTAAAGGTTACCAAGTGGTTGGTGTGAGAGAGACAAAAAGTTAGGCAAGTAATTAATGAAAGTGACATGTGTCACTTAGAGATTCCTTCTTACATTTGACTTACTATTTATTCTTTTACCATTTATTACATAAACCCAAAAATTGACCAAATATCTTCCATTTCTTACAAGCTTGTGGCCGAACCTCTTGCTCAAGAGAAAAACAAAATCCTCCAACTTCCTATCTCATAATCTTGCTCCAATCTTCCAATTAAACCGATACAATTGCAAATTACTCCATAAAACCTCTCTACTTAGTGATTTTGAGGTGATTGGTGAAGTTATTTGGAAGGTTAAGGTGACCCATAGCTCTCTCTCTCTCTTGTTTTAAAGGTAAGTCATGAAGTACCACTCTCCTCCCTCTAATGATGCTTAATTGATGCTTAGTGGTGGTATAAGGTGCCACTTTATGGATTATATTGTGATTCTTGGTTGAATTGATGAACTTTGGTAATTTTTGGGGATTTTTCTGTTTTAATATAAGTATGATGGTGTGGTTATCTATGATGATTGGATATGGTTTCTAATGACTATAGGAGGTGGAAAAAGTGGACAATTGCAATCAATTTCTGTTTTGGAAGAAATCTGGAAAATTAGGGTTCCTTGGTTCTTTATTCTGTCCGAAATTTTAGGTCCTAGATAGAGGCCGAATTGGCCTTAGCTCAAAACATAAAAGTTGTAGGGAATGACATTTTAAAGGTTCCTACAAAATTTCAGGTCAATCGGAGTAGTGTAGAATGAGATAAGTCGAAATTACTATTGCTGTTCTGGTTTTACCTGAAATTGGGATTTGCGACTGTAATTGGTTGTTTTGGTCTGGAATGCTTCCGAATTGGTTGTTGAGGCCTTCTGATGGAATTTAGACCTATTTCTTAGCTTTCAAATGGTTTTGGAATTCCTGGATTTGAACTTGTAGAGCCTGAGTTATGATATTTCCGCTAGAACGCGTTTTGGTGAATCTGTTTTACATTTTGATGTAGTATCTTGCATTTTTGGCCTGTTTGCACTCAAAAATGGGTTGAGTAGCCTTCTGTGATGTTTTAGCCCTGTCTTTTAGCTTCGAAATGGTGGGTCTTACACCTTCATCCGATAATCATAGGGCATTTGGTGCCATTACCGCAAAAAGAAGTCAAAAACTGTTTTTTCAGGGCCAAAGCTAATTGTATTTCTGAATTTTCTGGTTTTCTCTAATGATTATATATGCTTATGGAACCCTATTGGGGTCATATTTGACACTGATTTATGATTAGTTATCGAGTCTCATTGTACTTGTTTGCATGTTTTAAGGCTTACTCTTATTCCGGTCATGTCTTAGTTAACTTTTACTTTGAGCCTAGTGAATGGCTTTTGAAAATGAGGTGAATTTTGTGTGAGATGTTGGGACTGATTCGAGGAAATAATGAAGCCTTAATGGCTGGAAAAGTAAGAATTTTAGGGGAAGTGCTGCCCGATTTTCTAGGCCATTTGGTTCTTTTAAGTTGGATTTGCCTTTTGGTAGAATAAAAGGGCTTTTGGGTTGTTGAACCTAGGTCTTCATGCTATTTTTTTTGTTCCCAAAAATCTTGTTTTGTACCCTTGCATTAGTAATTATTTGGCGAGGCATACGACTAGTAGTCAAGCCTCATGTGTATTTTGTTTACTCGATTCTAGATGTGAAACCTTCAATTAGTTTACTTTGATTATTTTAGGGTTTCTTGGCGATTAAGGCCAATCTGAAGTGAAACTTTTTGAAGTTGAATCGGTGAGTGTACCACTCCCCTCCATTGCTGTTTAACTTGATTTCTGCTCTGCAATCTGTTTAATTTGTTTGAGACGAGGGTGTACTTTATCACACTCGTTCTCTTGTCTGTTCCTATGCCAATTTTGGTGTCAATCTGATATCTGTATCTGTATTTGATATCTGTATCTGTATCTGTATCTGTTCGGATGTCGTTTGGAAACTTGTTACCAACGACCTTTCTGTGACCTATGAGCTCAAATCCTGTGGCTAAGTTATTCGAGTCGGGCCGGCAAGGGCCTGGACGATTAGATAACGAACCACGGTAGTCTGTTTTGGGATCTTTGGGTATTGAGACCCTTGATTCCGGTATACTCGAGTATTACCATTTCTGTTCTGTTACGGTGAGCGGGCCCGGTAAAGGGGTGTTTGGTGGACGGAATTCGGTGTAAAGAGGGGTCTACGGACGCGTTGGTTCTATATACGTTGACGGAGAGTCAACCGGTTTGGATCAAGTACTGCGCTGGAAATTTGGCTCCTGAGAGCCACCCGTATCCTTCCGATTTGAATCATTGGTTCCTTTGTTTTACATCTGACATGTGTATCTGATTTGTTAAATGTGAAATGCCATGATTTTAATGCTATCTGTTTGGTACCTCATTGAGCGCAAGTTCACCCTTTTCTGTTCCTTACAGGAAAATAAACCCTTTTGGTCTGGATTTGACAAATGGCTGCCAAATTGAGCTAGTTGAACATATCTTTTGTATAGCTCATGTATTAAAACCCTAAGTGTACTTTTGGGACGTTTTCTCTTTTGATTTGGCAAACCGTGTATATGTATTAACTTTTGAAAACTTTTGTATGTCATTTTGGATTGTAATCGCTAAAGTTCAGATGTGAATGTTTGCGTGCTCTTTCGGTTGGGTTCTGACGGGTCGGTTACTATCATGGCCGACTCCGGATTTCATTTTTCTTATTTTGGGTTATTTTGCCATTTTGACTTGCTAACGCTCATTGGTAAGTTCCGGAACGCATTAGATAGCTCTAATCTGGACCGTTAGTCCTGGCGAGAGCTGGGCAGGCAGTCCGCTAACCCCTTTGGTTCGCCTTAGAGGAAGGTGGGGCTGTCACACTCCCTGGCCTGTGTGACTTGTTTCCTGTATATACTTGAATTTGTTACCTGCGCCTGTTATAATACTGTTTGGAAGTGCATCCAACGACATTCCTGTTAAATCTGAGCTCAACCTCATGGGGAGTTGATTGAATCGAGCCAGCAAGGGCTTGGTCGAGAAAATTGACAATCCATGGGTGCTTGTTCCTAGGGAATCTATGGGTATTGGTGACTTTGGATTTCCTGTATACTAGAGTATTACCATTCCTGTTCCTTTTTGGCGTTCGGCCCCAGTAAAGGGTATGTTTGGTGAACGGAATTTTGGCGTAAGAGAGGTCTACGGACATGTGTGTTTTATTAAATGTTGACGGAGGGCCAACGAGGCTGGACCAAGTATTGCAATAGGGATTTGGCTCTTGAGAGCCACCTGTATCCTTTATATTGTGGTGTTCATTCATTTCTCGTATTTGATGTGAATAAGTGCCTTAAAATTGATTTCTCATGATTTTTACTGTTTATAATTTTGGTACCTCATTGAGCTTCTAGCTCACCCCGTCCCGTTATCCTTGTTTTCCTTACAGGGAACCATCTTTTGGACCAATGATCATTTTCAAGAAAGAATTGGGCTTGTGTAAATACCCTCTTTGTATAGCTCCTTGGAAGTTGGAAACCCTAAATGTATCTTAATACAATGTTTCCTTTTGGGTTTGTAAACTTACTAATATGTATATATTAAAGCGTTTCCTCATGTTTATGTGACATATCTTTGGAAATGTACATTTTCTCATGTTAACCAAAGTTTACTTGTACTTGGTTGGACTGTGACACGGCGGCGGCACTTCCATTTCGTTTTGATTGTTGTAGGAATGTTGTACCAAAGATTGATTGTATATTTTAATTTGGTTCAATTGGGTTCTGAATGTTTATCTCCTCGAAGTTCTTTTGAGCGGTTGGTAGGGTTTACGTTTATTCCAGATCCGTAGTCCCGACGAGAGCTGGGCAGGCGGTCCGCCGACCCCTTTGGTTCGCCTTAGGGTGAGGTGGGGCTATCACAAAATATCAATTCGTTCTTATTCCCCGCAAATAGAGATCTCAAGTCCTTAGCATTGCCCTCAACTCTTTAGTACTTGGGTACAAGAATTCGAAATAATGTAATTCACAACTCGAGCCGGCCGGTCCCAAGAGTAAATCACCACATTTGATATTCCTACCCAATATACATATCTAATTTTTCTCAAGTATCAAGGTAAAGGGTTTATACCTATCACATTCATGATTCACAACTTACACTCTAGAAGAGTACTTAAGCCTTTACTCATTCACATAATAGGGAACATAACACCCTTTGGCCCAAGCTCAGCCCGTGCAGAGACCACGTGAAATAGCTCTGATACCACCTGTGACGCCCCCACTTCTCCCAAGGGTGAACTTTAAGGTATCCGCGGAATGCCTGTCCAGCTCCTGTCGGGGCTCACTACAATCCATAATACAAAACTAGAAATACTTCAAATATTTTCAATATACATTTAAAATACTTCAAAACATTTCATACTTATCATTAGTTAACTTTCAAACTTAAATACAACCCAAAAGAATATGTACTACAACCATCTGTTATAACACAAGTTAAAGTCTCCAAAGAAAACAATTTTGTATTATTCGCAAGCACTCTCAGTCTTGAATTCTGTTAAGAAAAACAAAAGCGTGGAATGAGCTAAACTGCCCAGTGAGGTTCCAAAACACATAAACAGATCTAATAAATCAAGTAAATTAAGCATTACACACATAGGATTCAAGGTGTTACATTGGCACATTAAAATGAGACATTTATCATTTTACAGAAATAAACACACATTAAAAGGATACGGTGTTCACGTGGAACCATTTCGGTCAACTTCACCTTTTAACTCCAGTAATTTTCCCGGTTGTCTGGCCATCGCCTTATTCCTCTAGTGGTAATACTGAAGTATACCGATACGGTGGCCCAGAGTTCCAACCTACCTGACCGAGCCCAGTCGTGGCTCGAGCAGGCTAGCAACCAAGGGCAGGGCCTAGTTTAGCAAAGAGTTTACAACATGCACAAGTAATCAAATATACTAGTAAATGGTAAAAATTTAAGGTTAAACGGTAGAAATTTATTATTTTAGTAGGTCGAGTGAGATAAAGTACACACTCTCCTTAAAATGGTGAAAAATTACATAGGAGCAATTATAGGGAGCATTTAACACTTAAGCACACAATAAATAAGAAGTAAACATGTAGTAAGACTATTCAAGTCACCCACACACGTGAGGAATACTCACGGTTACGTGCGATATGTCTCGGTTCCTGGATAACACCCTTGATTACCTTCGAGTCCTGAGATAAGAACCAACAAATTTATATGAAAGTGAAAAACAAGACCTTAGGGTTTTCGCACTTAAAAAGTGAAGAAACAAGATGTTGGTATATAATTCTCAAATATATACTAAAGAATAAAGCGAGTCGTTATAACCTTGAATCAAGCCTTTTCAAACTTAAAGTTCAAAAGTAAGAATGAAACCATGAGGAATCAAGCTCTAGGTAAAGAACTAAGCATAATTAAAGAACATTAAGGTTTCTCATTTAAATCCAAGGAAACATCAAGTACAAAGATCCTCCACGAAATCAAGTTTAAAATAACCATCAATCTCAAAAGGAAGTTGAATGTTCTTAAAAGTTAGTTTCTTAAGAAATCAGAAAATTTCAGCTTTATGCGACAAAACTTGGAAAATCAGATCTTGAGTTTGGTACGTCCAAAAATGGGAAACTTTATACCGTTGGAATCTAGATTCAAGGTACTAAAAGTCCCTAGAAGACACTTTTCCAAGATTCCAAACGGAAGGCATTCATTTTTCAGCTCAAAATTGCTGATTCAATAAAGGCAAGACAGAACCAGTCTTGATTTTCGGCGATATTTGGAAATTCAGAAAAATTCACAGAAAGTGAACTAACCTTTGAAATTCTTAACTCAATAAGTGTCCCATACAAAGTTTTAAACACCACAACCAAAACCAAATTCAGAGTTTCGAGTAACAGGATACAATAGTTGGAAGTTGATTGGTTTTTGTACCTTGTTCAGTGAATTTCCAGATTTGAGGAGAAATCGTTGGGCGTTATTTGAGTATCGAAAGGCATTGAAATCACACCAAATCTGGTACACTTAAACTTCCATATATGAACTACTTCTATACGACAATTCAGGTAAAAAATCATACGGCAAGGCAGTTAACGAAACGACCAAAATTCATAAAATGTTTCAAAGCTAATCTGCCATCTTGCTTTTCTTTCTTTTCAAACGTTTTGTCCAACACATCAGCCCCAATTCACTCCAATTTTGAAACCAAAGTTCCAGAAAATTTTAATAAACAATTGATGGATAAGTGATGCTAAAATTTTTTAAATATAACCTCCCAAAACAGATTTGACCATTCGGTCAACAAGGAAGGGAAATTCTTCCAATTTCCAGCTTTATCGTATTTTCGAAACCAAACCATATCTAGCTCTGTACAACTCCGAATTGAGATTGGTTTATGGTGTTTGAAACTAGGTTCCAAATACTACAATTCATTAGAAGACATCATTTTGAAAATCATTTCATAAGTGGGACAAAATTGAGCCACAAGATGCAGCTTCCAGTTTCGTTCACATACACAGTCAAAACAGGATGGCCAACTTTGCCGACTAGCTACGGTTCACACAAAACGAACCAGTAGGTGATTTTTATACCATTAGAAAGCTATGAATGTCTAGTTTTGAAAGCCACCAACGGCACTCAATTTGGACTTTTGTACAAAAGTTATGTTCGGATAAAGGAGCACTGTCCGAGTACCCCAGCTATACGATTTCCAGATTTGAATCTTGCCGAAACTCAAGTTTTATGCAACAAAATGAAATGATTTTTGAAAGTCACTTTATACACACAATATACAACATATAAACATCAATTTCACAGTCATCCATGCATCAAACTTTCAATATCAAAACTGAACAGCATGGACAAAATTTTCGGACAGCACCTCTTCCTCACAGTTTCTCTCTTTCTTTTTCCTCTTCTAGTTTCTACCCTTAAACTCATCACAAACACACTAACTGTGACGACCCCACTTCTCCCAAGGGCGAACCCAAGGGTATCGGCGGGCCGCCTGCCTAGCTCGCGCCAGGACTCAAAACTTAAAGTAATAAAGCTAGATAAATCGAAAGAGCACTATATACAATATATACAATCCCCAAAAGGGTTCTAATTACATTCTTCAAAAGTACCTGCTCATACTATTACATCCTTATAATTATAACCAAAACCAAAGAGTAGACCTTAAGGAGGGTCCTTATACAAACCACCACAACAAAAACAAACATCCTAATTGTCCAACTATTACAAGCAAACCTAACTATACTAGTGTATGTGCCAAAAGTCCCCTCGTCGGCCCCAGCTAAGGAAAACAAAAGGAAAGGGGTAAGCTATATGCTTAACAAGTAAACAAGGTAATAGCGTAAATTTCACGTAACAACAGTTACACAGTAAGAGTAAAGCAAAAGCAGAAAAGTAACATCACATAATAAGGATACAGGTGGCTCCAAAGCCAGATCGTTTGCCATGCGTGACCTCCTGTCGACACTCCGTCGACCACAAATAATGGTCCGTAGAACTTCACTTGTACTCCCACCGTACACCTTATCACCCTCTCTGGCCAGACACCTCACAAACTTGCTCGAGCGAACGAAATTGAGCTTGGTTCACAAGCTCGAGTCACAAACTTGGTCCACATAATCGGTGAACCGGATTCACAAACTTGGTGACCTCAAACCAGGTTGGACTGACTTCGACCAAGCCCTAACCGGCTCGAATAGTCCATCTAGGTCATGAGATCGGGCCCCAAACTCACAAACTTCACAAAATTTACTCAAAAGTCACCCCGAGCCACAAGCTCAAGGGGTTTAGTTCCAAAATGATTCATATACATATGCCATGTACAAATATGTGCGTAAATTAGGGTTTAGGTCAAGTGCGATAAAGTACACCCTCGCCTAGGTACCTTTTTCATACATATCGAAACATATAAGCAACTAACACATAAGAGCGGCCTGAATACTTACCCAACGAACAAAAGAACAAAAGTTCAAAATTTGTGCCGCGAGGAGTAGCTAGTAGGCCCCACCGGCTCCACCTAACTCACCACCGTCTGAAATAGAAGATTCCATCACATAATATCATAAATGGCTACTAATATGCCTAAAACAAGCAAAACGGCAAAATCGGCACATACGAGTGCGGAAACGGCATACGGAAACGGGAATGGTAACCTAATCGCTTTGCCGTCAAAACTGTTTTGAGCCTAATTGAAGGTACGAGTGTCGGATCAAAGTACATGAGGTACCATTGTGAAGCTAAGAGGAAGGGTTACAGTTTTCATGAAGACACCTCAATCCGGATCTAAACGGAAATAGGTCGAAAGTACAGAAAACCGTTCCAGGAATTCGCACTCTAGAGTAACGAACAGGGTATGTTTGCTGGACCATAACTCCCAGCTAACCAAACCCTAACCAACTAAACATTAGCCAAGCTAAACTAACCTAAGAAAGCCTAGGGTTTCTTAACCCAAATCAGTTTTTGTACCACCAACTCATCAACCCAAAGAAACCAATCATCAAACACAACCACTACAATCTTCATAGCACAAAATTAAAGCTAATTAACTTATTTAGCATGAAACCCTAATTCTTTCATAAGCTTAATCAAAATTTCAGCAACATCATCATCATAATTAAACCATGAAACTTCAATATAAACATCAATTCCACCATACAAATCCATAATCACAACAAAATACATCACTTTCAAAGCTTAAAGATTAGAACCCCAAAATTTTTCTTTCAAAGAAGATGGCATACCTTCAAATGAGTTTGGTAGATGATCAAACTTCAACAATCAAGCTTCTAAGTTGTTCCCTCAAGCTTCAAAGGCAAGATGAAAGGCTAGAAGATGAAGAACTTGAAGAGTTTCTTTCCTTTCTTCACTCTCTCAATCTCGGCTCTCCTCTCTCTCTTTCTCTCCAAGTTTTGTTTTGTTTTGTCTTGTGATTATCTTACAATTCTAAGGTAATAAATAGTTAAAGACACTAGAAGATATTTGTTAGGCTAACCAATCACATAAAAGTGCTTTATTTGCTTTGTAACCCTTGCACTTCAACTTAGCTTTTATTCTACTCTTGCTCTCAAACATTTGATAATGTTTCAATTAACTCCATAGGTCATAACTTAATCCAGTCTAAAACATGTAATCACACTTAATTACTTCACTAATCACTTTCTTATTTTAATCACCTATACTTAAACATTCTTTCTCCATAATAAAACAATCAAACAACAACTTTTATAACATTGGAAAAATTAGGGTTTTTAAACCCAACTTAAGCTTTTTAATAAATTATAACACTAAAGGTTTACTAATCTAAGGTTTGCCAACCATTTCAAACTTGCTAAACCTTTGTAAACTAAAAAGAATCCTATTTTTATTTGTGCCAAAACACACACTAGAATACCAAACATGAACTATAACTTGAACCTACAAATAACACATAAACTAGGGTTTAATCATAAGCAAAGTTAGGGTTTTCAATCTTAACCGAGATTAGGGTTTCCTTCTTAACCCTAAAACCCCAATCAACCGCACAAAATAATGAAAAACCCTAATATCAAACTTAAGAACTGACTGGGGCCTCACACTAACACACACATAAACATCATGGCGTCCCTTAATTAACCAAGGTGGGAGTTCATAGACCCCACTTCAACCAACCAAATCCAACCAACAACAACAAGAGGGAAGCTACAAGCTTCAAAGCCAAGAAATGAAACAAGAAAGCAAGAGTTTTGGTGAGAGATGTTTATACCTTCCAAACCCAAGAAGAAACCTTAGATTAAGATCAGATTTTGCATCGAAAATTCTCCAAGAAAATCCGCGAGATTGTTTCTTGCTCCTAGCTAAAGTGGTACTCCAAGTTGTAAGTGATTTGGTGGAGGATTTGTGGGTGAAATGGAAGCTAGAAGATGAAGTTTTTCTTTCTTTCCTTCTTCCTCCTTAGGCTGGCCGAAAATGAGGTGAGAGGGATGAGGGTTTGGCATGGTGAAACTTGTGAGGAAAGCTTGGATGAAAAGTGGTTGTTAAGTTTGCCAAAAAGTCAACTCTCACTAGTGTCACGCTAGTGTTTCGTACCACCACTTTCTCTCGGGTTTGATACACTCATGCACTAATCCTCCAATGTAAATCCTCTAATATTGTAGTTATTCATACTTACTAGTCTAGTATTAAATCCTCAAGTCTCCAATTAATCGTACCGGCGCGACTTTCGAGAAACTATCGACGCGCGTGCAGTGAAAGCTTAAATTTAAATTCACTCATATCTAATCCCTCAATTAATTTTTCTTAGTATACTATTGATCATCCTTAGTTTTCCAAGACTAGTGTACTCTCGGATAGAACATTGCCTCGAAAAAAACGTATATTCACTATTTCTTAATAAACAAGTTGCAGAAAATTAATTTTACTAACGGGATGTTTTAAAAATATAAGTGAGATATTGTTCCATGAAAATGAATTTGAAATGGTTGAAATAAATTATTTAGAGAAAATGGGTGAATAAATAATTAAATAAAGCAGTAAAATAGAATTAAAAGTAAGTAAAATTCGGGTCTTCACATCCTCTCTCCCATAAAAGAATTTCGTCCTCGAAATTCATACCTTTCATAACCTCAGATAACCCTGGACCTTGTTGTGTGATCATTGCATATGTTCTTGCCGGTGCCATTGGTCGGTTTCATTCTTCATTGACTTGTCGAGGGATAGTTTTATTTCCTTGTTGAATAGTAGTTTCTTGTGGGTACCTCTTTGGGCAGTCGTGAACTTTATGGTTGGTGCTCCCACATCCCATACACTTTCGCCCCTTCACCCAGCAGTTTTCGTCGGTGTGATTCATCCATCCACAATATCCACAGGTCGGACGAAAAGTTGTGACTTGACTTGCCTGTAAAGATTCCCTTAATTGTATTTATCCTACTGGAGCTCCTCGTGACATAGTTCCTTCTGGTTTCTTTATCATGAATGGTGAAGGAAGTGGTAGTTTTATTCCATCCACTCCTTTTCTAACTTTAGGTGGAGGTCCAATTTCTCTTGGTACTTCAAGGTAGTGACTACTATCGGATACATCTCTTTTCCTCGCTCGAAAGGTTCTCAGTTGGAATTTTGTGCTCTCCACCCTTTGCACTTTCTCAAAAGCTTCACTAAATGTTTCAATCTATGCCGTGGCAAGGGCATCATGGATTTCTAAATTTAATCCTTGGATAAACCGTCTTATTCTCTTCCGCTCCATGACCATAAATTTTGGGGTATATTTAGATAATTTCGTGAATTGTGTTTCATACTCAACCACACTTGAAGTTTCTTGACGAAGCTTTATAAAATCATCTTCTCTTTTTTCTTGGACTAGTGGAGGAAGGAATTTCGCATTAAACTCTCGTACAAAGTTTATCCAAGTTTTTGGAGTTTGATCTCTTTCCCACTTGTTTCTTATAACATTCTACCAGGTTCGAGCTATTCCTTCAAGTTGAAATACAGTAAAAGTGACTTGTCTTTCTTCTATGTAGTTCAAGGCATCAAATATCTCTCTTATATTTTCTAACCAATTTTCAACTACTTCTGAGTTAGGTCCTCCAGAAAATTTGGGTGGGAAGAATTTGTAAAACTGTTCCAAAG
The DNA here is from genome assembly GCA_036785865.1 of Coffea canephora. NCBI lineage: Eukaryota > Viridiplantae > Streptophyta > Magnoliopsida > Gentianales > Rubiaceae > Coffea > Coffea canephora. The sequence continues at coordinate 34,085,973 of CM071922.1, read as the reverse complement.
CTCGATCCTCTCCTATCTTTTGGTGTCCACGTTGGTTTCCTTGTCCATCCCCCTGGCCCTGTTGTGCTACTAAGACCTCTAATATATCCGTCATGCGAGTTAAAACTAATTCCATTTGGTCATCTCCTCCCCCAACCCTTGGCTCGGCATTTTGATTAGTAGCAAACTCATTATCTACTCTTTGATTTCGAGGTTGTCTGGGTTGACGTCCCTGACGTCGTCCTCTAGTTTCCATGTTCATAGCCAATCTATATGCACATGCATAAATCCCATACTAAACCATAACTGAACTATACACACATACCGGTAACAATTCTAAAGAAATGAAATCACGTGCACAAATAACATTATTATCGTACAAGTCAAACACAAACTAGAGCTCATTAGATCATAACACAAGTTACAGTCAAGTAAATTACTTACCAAATCAAGGTCAATAGACAAAAGTAAATAGGTGATTAACCAAAGTACATGCATTTCCAAGGCACAAACTCTTAAGTTCTACTCCTATCGTCCCATTACAAAAGATCAAAAGTAATGCTTCACTAGATTAATTGGAACTAGATGATTCTCGTTTCCTAACACTAGGATCCTCTGGCCATGATCTTCTCCACCTCTCTCTGTTAATTATAGTATTATCCTAGCCAAACGACTATTAGTTTCTTGTAACTATTCACGTGGAGTATCAATTCGTTATTATTCCCCACAAATGGAGATCTCAAGTCTTTAGCATTGCCCTCACCTCTTAATTACTCGGGTACAAGAATCCAAAATAAGGTAATTCACAACTCGAGCTGGTCGGTCCCAAGAGTAAATCACCACATTTGATATTTCTACCCAACATACATATCTAATTTTCCCCAAGTATCAAGATAAATGGTTTATACGTATCATATTCATGATTCACAACTTACACTCTAGAAGAGTACTTGAGCCTTTACTCATTCATATAATAGGGACCATAACACCCCTTGACCCAAGTTCACCCTGTGCAGAGACCACGCGAAGTGGCTCTGATACCCCCTGTGACGCCCCCACTTCTCCCAAGGACGAACCCTAGGGTATCCGCAGAACGCCTGTCCAGCTCTTGCCGAAGCTCACTACAATCCATAATTCAAAAGTAGAAATACTTCAAATATTTTCAATACACATTTAAAATACTCCAAAACATTTCATACTTACCATTAGTTAACTTTCAAGTTTAAATACAACCCCAAAAGAATATGTACTACAACCATCTGTTATAACATAACTAAAAGTCTCTAAAAAAAAAACAACTTAATACTATTCACTTGCACTCTCGGTCTTGAACACGGTTAAGGAAAACAAAAGTGTGGAATGAGCTAAACATCCCAGTGAGGTTCCAAAACACATAAAAAGTTCTAATAAATCAAGTAAATTAAGCATAACACACATACGGTTCAAGGTGTCACATTGGCACATTAAAATGAGACATTTATCATGTTACAAAAATAAACACACATTAAAAGGATACGGTGTTCACGTGGAACCATTTCAGTCAGCTTCACCTTATAACATTAGTAATTTCCCCGATTGTCTAGCCATCGCCTTATTCCTCCAGTGGTAATACTCGAGTATACCGATACGGTGGCTCGGAGTTCCAACCTACCCGACCGAACCCAGTCCTGGCTCGAGCAGGTTAGCAACCAAGGGTAGGGTCCAGTTCAGCTAAGAGCTTACAACATGCGCAAGTAATCAAATATACCGGTAAACGGTAGAAATTTACGGTTAAATTGTAGAAATTTATTATTTTAGTAAGTCGAGTGAGATAAAGTACACACTCGCTTTAAAACGGTAAAAAATTACATAGGAGCAATTATAGGGAGCATTTAACACTTAAACAGACAATAAATACAAAGTAAACATATAGTGAGACTATTTGAGTCACCCACATACGAGAGGAACACTCACAGTTATGTGCGATATGTTTCGGTTGCTGGATAACACCTTTGATTACCCTTGAGTCTTGAGGTAAGAACCAGCAAGTTTATATGAAAGTGAAAAACAAGACCTTAGGGTTTTTTCACTTAAAAAGTGAAGAAACAAGAGGTTGGTATATAATTCTCAAATGTATACTAAAGAATAAAGTGAGTCGTTATAACCTTGAATCAAGCCTTTTCAAACTTAAAGTTCAAAAGTAAGAATGAAACCATGAGGAATCAAGTTCTAAGTCAAGAACTAAGCATAATTAAAGAACATTAAGGTTTCTCATTTAAATCCAAGGAAACATCAAGTACAAAGATCCTCCACGAAATCAAGTTTAAAATGAACCATCAATCTCAAAAGGAAGTTAAATGTTCTTAAAAGTTAGTTTCTTAAGAAATCAGAAAATTTCAACTTTATGTGACAAAACTTGGAAAATCAGATCTTGAGTTTGGTATGTCCAAAAATAGAAAACTTTATACTGTTGGAAACTAGATTCAAGGTACTAAAAGTCGATAGAAGAATTTTTCCAAGATTCCAAACAGAAGGCATTCATTTTTCAGCTCAAAGTTGCTGATTCAATAAGGCAAGATAGAACCAGTCTTGGTTTTCGGCGATATTTGGAAATTCGAATAAATTCACAGAAAGTAAACTAACCTTTGAAATTCGTAACACAATAAGAGTCCCATACAAAGTTTTAAACACCAGAAGCAATACTAAATTCGGAGTTTCGAGCAGCAGGATACAACAGTTGGAAGTTGATTGGTTTTTGTACCCTGTTCAGTGAATTTCTTGATTTGAGGAGAAATCTTTGGGGCATTATTTGAGTATCGAAATGGCTTTGAAATCACACCAAATCTTTTACACTTAAACTTTCATATATTAACTACTTCTACACCAAACTTCAGGTAAAAACTTATACAGCAAGGCATTTAACGAAATGACCAAAATTTGTAAATGTTTCAAAGCTAATCTGCCCTATTGCTTTTCTTTCTTTTCAAACGTTTTGTCGAACACAATCAGCCCCAATTCACTCCAACTTTGAAACCAAAGTTCCAGAAACATTTAATAACAATTGATGGTTAAATGACACTAAAATTTTTAAAATATAACCTCCCAAAATAGATTCGACCATTCGGTTAACACGGATGGGAAATTCTTTCAATTTCCAGCTTTATTGCATTTTCGAAACCAAACCATATCTAGCTCTGTATAACTCCAAATTGAGATTGGTTTATGGTGTTGGAAACTAGGTTCCAAATACTACAATTTATCAGAAGACATTATTTTGAAAATCATTACATAATTGGGGCAAAATTGAGCCACAAGATGCTGCTTCCAGTTTCGCTTGCATACACAGTCAAAATAAGACGGCCAAATTTGCCGACTCGCTACAATTCACACAAAATGAGCCAGTAGGTGATTTTATACTGTTAGAAATCTATGAATGTCTAGTTTTGAATGCTACCAACGGCACTCAATTTTGACTTTTGTACAAAAAGTTATGTTCAGATAAAGGAGCACTGTCCAAGTACCCCGGCTATAATATTTCCAAATTTGTATCTTACCAAAGCTCAAGTTTTATGCAACCAAATGAAATGATTTTTGAAAGGCACTTTGTACATACAATATACGACATATATACATCAATTTCACAGTCATCCATGCATCAAAATTTTGAAATCAAAACTTAACAACATGGATGTGAGGACTCGTAATTTTCTTAATTTCTAGGTTTTAATTTCTTTTAATTATACGTTTTTCCACCTTTTCTTTATTCAAAAAATTGTGCAAATAAATTTTATGAGTAAATATAGCTTTTAAATGATTTTCTAGTATCGGTTAGTTTTTGAGAAATTAAGAGCGTATATTGGACGTGGGACCCGCTAGTGCGGAAAGTTCGGTAAAATTCGGCCAACTAGGTTAAGTTTTGGATACTGGAATTAATTTACCAGGTGTTATGAGATATCTAGAGGTTGCCAAGTGGATTGTTGTAAGAGAGACACAAAAGTTAGGCATACATTTAATGAAGGTGACATGTGTCACCATATGATTAAATCTTGTTTTGACTTACTATTCAACCTTTTACCATTTACCATAATAACTTCAAAAATTGACCAAAATATCTTCATTTCTAAGCTTCATATGGCCGGCCACCTTCAAGCAATAAGGGAAGAAAAGCTCTCCAATTTCTTTGCTCCGAGCTTGCTTAATCTTCACTTTTAACCGTTTAATTTTAGTTTTACTCCATAAAACCTCTTCACTTAGTGTTTGTGAGTTGTTTGGTGGAGTTGTTTGGGAAGCTAAGGTGACAAGTTGCTCTCCCTCTTGTTTTACTAAGGTGAGTAGTGGATGAACCCCTCTCCTCCCTTAATTGATGCTTAAATCATGATTAGTGGTGGTATGAGATGCAATATTATGGATTATTTCTTGATTTGTGGTTGAAGTGATGAAGTTTTATTATTTTTGGGGATTTTTCTGTTTTAATATAAGCATGATTGTGTGGCTATCTATGATGATTGAAAATGGTATATAATGACTCTAGGAGGTGGAAAAGTGATTAATTGCAACCAATTTCTGGTTTGGAAGAAATTTCAGAAAATTAGGGTTCTTGTGGGAGCATTCTGCCCGAATTTTTAGCTCCTAGTTAGAGGCCGAATTTGTGACGCCCCACATCTCCCTAAGGCGGACCAAAGGGTATCCGCGGACGCCTGCCCAGCTCACGCCAGGACTCAAGCAATTCCATTCAATTTCAAACCGAACTAATCTCTTCGATGAGAACAATATGAATGCAATAATGCGGAAGCGTTCAAACTTAATAAGTCACTTAATGTATAACCAGTACATCGGGTAATCATGAAACGACTTAAATTCAAAGTACACATCAGGGCCCAAATCTTTCAAGTTTACAATTCCCAAAAGTACAACCCAAACCAGGGCCTAGTCAAAATATATATATATCCGGAGTCTTAACAAAAATTCAACGGATGGTTTCTCCATATTTCTCCGAGAGTCGGTCCTGTTAAGGAAAACAAAACTATAGGGTGAGCTAACGCTCGTGAGGCCAAGAACACACATGCAAGCACTTAGTCAAATAACAAACCCAAATTTAATAAATAAAACCATGTCTTTTCAATAATCAATTATTCAAACAGGAAAAGTAATCAGAAACAATTCAAGGATATAGTAGCTCTCAGGAGCTAAGTTCCACTCGATCTGCCGTTGTCATTCGTATACCTTCCCGCATTGACCCTCCTGTCAACCGGGTCGGTATTTCCATTTCCGTAGATCACCACTTACTTCCCTCCGTCCACCGTACACCTCAAGGGCCCACAAGTCTATTATTGGGCGATACTCTGCGAGTATGCCAAGCAAGACCTCTTATTAGGTCGAGCTTATGTGTATCTCATGGCTCGTTCGAATCCCCGACCAAGCCCATTGCTGGCTCGAGTCTAAGGACGGCCTATGAGTTTGGGCGTCCCCCATTCATTTGAAAGTCGAGGAGGTTCACTCCAACGACACAAGCATTCATGACATAACATTTCATTTCATTCATTCATTCAAGACATTCCATTCATTCATTTGAAATTAGAACGAGTGCGATAAAGTACACACCCGCCCTTAATTTTTTTAAACTTTCAACAAATACCACAATTAAACAAGTATCAAAATTCACACACTTGACACTCACCGAGCAATTCAACAAGAATTATTTTCCGGAAGTTCAAGTGTCCACGGTGAGATCCTCTTGAAGGTCTCCTTGTGCGCCTGGCAAATTAATAGTGGATAATCACACCATTAACCCACTTATCAAGAAAGATTGTACACTAGTACAATCTAAGAATTATTTTGCAAAAAGGAACCTCAATTACACGTAAATCGAGGTTCAACTTGCCTTTTATTAGGTATAATATTATTTGAGTTTTTATCATGAAAATTGTAAGCAAAACGTTTAAGAATATAAAAAGAATAAAGAGTTTTTTGAAAAACTCTATTTTCTTGGAATTGGAAAATTTTCCAGTTTTACGACAAATCTTTGAAAATTCATAACTTGCTCGGTATAAGTCGAAAATTGGAAAATTTTATACCATTGGAAACCTCTTAGAGAGTACTATAAGTTCCTAGAAGACACTTTTCCATGAATCAAAGTGAAAAGTGGTCAAAAATGAGCTTGAAGATGCAGGGTTGGTTCACAAGGCAGAATGAAGTTGGTTTTTGGTCAACTTTGAAAATTCGGCACGATTCGTACGTTGCAAACCGGCCTCTGAAATTTTCAGCTCAATTAGTGTTGCAAGTGAAGTGTATGACAAAACAAGCGGATCGAGAATCGGAGTTTCGAGCACCGAGATACGGTAGCCCGAAGTTGAGCAAATTCAAGACTGGATGAGAATTTTCCAGATTTGAACCTCTAACTTTAGTAATTCAATTGGGTATCGAAACGAACTTGAATCGGCACCAAAATTGGCAGTATTTCAATAATATATGGAAAGTATCTCTCTATCGAATTTCGGGGAAAAATACCTTCGGCAAGGTAGTTAATGAGCCAACCGAAGTTTAAGAAAATTCCTAAGGCATTCTGCCTTTGACTTTCATTTCCCAATTTGCAATCGTCTAACCAAGAAAGTTATCCAACCATGGTTCATTTGTGAAATAAGGGTCTAAGATACACCCATAATATCTTTGGTAAGTGTTTAAATCAAGAACATCAACTAACAAGTTCACTCCAAGATTTGGTTCCAAACCAGTCCCAACATTAGGGTTTTCCAAAACAGAGCAGTTCACTTGATTCAGTCACAACTCAGTCATTATAGCTCGAAATCGAGCATGGCTTACGCCGTTGGAAAATACATTCATAGAGTTAAAATATCACAGAAGAAATCGTTTCCAAATTCGGCACCCATCTGGTTCAAATTCGGGCATCAAATTGCTGCCTGAACACTTCATTCCAGATGAACAGAGCAACAGGACAGCGAACTTAAAACATTTGGTTCGGCTTGGTCACAAGGAATCAGAACGTGCATCATATACCAAATTAAAGCTAGGAATGTCTAGTTTCAAACGCCACCGACGGCACATGATTTCGACATCCGAGGACAGAGTTATAGCCAAAATACTACTGCTGGTCAGAGGCATACGCGAGACAGTTTCCAGATTTGCTGGTTTCGAACAAAAATTCATTTGCTCCATCAAACCCCAATATTTTCCAATGAAATTTTTCACACATCAAATACATCCTATAAACATCCAATCCAAGCCATTAAACCATTAAAATTTGGCCTGGAAATGGCCGAACATAGCAGGGGCAAAATCGGAAAGTTTAGCTTCTTACACCCAATGAAGTTTCCACTAATTACCCATCACTAATGCATCATTATAATCACTAAACCAACAATATAATCACCATTAATCATCACATCAGCAACAACAACCCAAGTGTGGGAATTCCAAGAGCCCACAATCACATTTTTACACCATAATCAAGCTAACTAAGTGCATGCATGAGCTTAATCTTGCTATATAACTTCCAAAAGACAAGAATTCATGGGTTGATCATTACCTCTTCCTTAGGAGTGCAAGACCAGAAAATTTCGGCCCTCTTGAAGCTCCAAGAAACCGTGAAGATGCAGCCTTTTGTTAGCTAAATCCAACCTCCAAGAGATTTGCTAAGTGGTCTCCAAGTTTGGTGTGATTTGGAGGTGATTTGGGGTGGTTTTGAGTGAGGTTAGTGTGCAGAATTTTTGTTGCAAATGAGTTAGAGAGAGGGAGGAGCTTGGCCGGCTGTGAGGAGAGAGAAGAGAGAGTGTAATTCTGATCTAAGTTAGCTTCTCCAAGAAGATTAAATGTGTGGTGAAAAATTGCTCCAAAGTCAACTCTTGTGAGGCTCGTTTGGCACGTTTTTAGGCTCGATTTTCTCGCGCGTTTGGTTCACTAGTGCACTAAACCTCTAATGCACTCATGTTAATATAAATATTATTCACTCTTAATTGTCTCGAAACAAGGGTCTAAAGTTCCTCAAATAAAGTCGCGCGTGTGAAAACGCGTACCGCTAATTTTACCGCTATAACGCGAAACTTTCGAAAAATTCTTAGAACGATTGCACTACTAACTATCACTTGAATATTTATACCTAAGATTACCTATTTTAGGTCCATAGTACAAGTCTCCAATATTCCAAGCTTATTGTGCTACTACGCGGATAAAATCTCCAAGTACTATTCACTATTTTTACGGAACGCGCTCTAGGAAATTAATTTTCGAAACGAATCATTTTAAAAATATAACGAAGTTATATTACCATGTATTTAGGTCTAATAAGACTAGAAAATATTCCTTGGAAATAAAATCCAATTAAATAATTTATTAAGCCATAATTTAGGCATAAAATAATAGTTTTTGCGAGTCCTCACAGAATTGGCCTTAGCTTAAAACATGAAAGTTGTAGGGAATGACATTTTAGAGGTGTCAACAAAATTTCAGGTCAATCGGAGTAGTGTAGAATGATAAAAGTCGAAATTACCCTTGCTGTCCTGGTTTTATCCGAATGTAAGAATTGCGCCTGTAATTGGTTGTTTTGGCTGGAATTGCTTCCGAATTGGTTGTTGAGGCCTTCTGATGAAATTTATCCCTGTTTCTTATCTTTCATCTGGTTTTAGAATTTTTGGATTTGGACTTAGAAAGCCTGAGTTATGATGTTTCCGCTAGAATGCATTTTGGTGAATCTGTTTTACATTTTTGATGTAGTATCTTGAATTTTTGACCTGTTTGCACTCAAAACTGGGTTGGGTAACCTTCTGTGATGTTGTAGCCCTGTCTTTTATCTTCGAAATGGTGGGTCTTGCACCCTCATCCAATAATCGTAGTGAAATTGGTGCCATTACCGCAAAATGAGGTCAAAAACTATTTTTTTTTCAGGGCTAAAGCTAATTCCATTTCCGGATTTTTCTGGTTTCCTCTAATGCTTATATATGCTTATTGTGATCATGTTGGCATTGGTTTATGACTTGTAATCGAGTCTTCTTGTGCTTATTGGAATATTCTAGGGCTTGACTTTTATTTCCGGTCATTTTCCTAGCTAACTTTTGTACTTGGATAATCTTGAGCCTATTGAACGGCTGTGGTGATGAATGTATATTGAGTATGACTTTGGGAGTTGATTGAGGAAAATAATGAAGCCGTGATGGCTGGAAAAGTAAGAAATTTAGGGGAAGTGCTGTCCAATTTTTTCTAGGCCGATTGGTTCCTTTAAGTTTGAATTGGCTTGTGATAGAAATGAAGGGCTTTTGGGTTGTTGAACCTAGGTCTTCATGTTACCTTTTTGTTCCCAAAAATCATGTTTTGTACCCTTGCATTAGTAATTATTTGGCGAGGCATACGACTAGTAGTCGAGCCTCACATGTGCATTTTGTTTACTCGATTCTGGATGTGAAACCTTCAATTGGTTTACTTTGATTATTTTAGGGTTTTTTGGCGATTAAAGCCAATCCGAAGTGAAAACTTTTGAGGTATCTGTACTTGAACCGGTGAGTGTAACACTCCCTTCCATTGCTGTTTAGCTTGATTTCTGCTCTGCAATCTGTTTAATTTGTTTGAGACGAGGGTGTACTTTATCACACTCGTTCTCTTGTCCGTTCATATGCCAATTTTGGTGTCAATCTGAATCTGTATCTGTATCTGTTCGGACGTCATTTGGAAACTTGTAACCAACGACCTTTCTGTGACCTATGAGCTCAAATCCTGTGGCTAAGTTATTCGAGTCGGGCCGGCAAGGGCCTGGACGATTAGATAACGAACCATGGTAGTCTGTTTTGGGATCTTTGGGTATTGAGACCCTTGATTCCGGTATACTCGAGTATAACCATTTCTGTTTCTGTTGAGATGAGCGGGCCCGGTAAAGGGGTGTTTGGTGGACGGAATTTGGTGTAAAGTGGGGTCCACGGACGTGTTGGTTCTATATACGTTGACGGGGAGTCAACCGGCTTGGATCAAGTATTGCGCTGGAAAGCTGGCTCCTGAGAGCCACCTGTATCCTTCCTATTTGAGTTCTTGTGTTTACCTGTCTTACTTTATAGCGAGCATGTGTATCTGATTTGTATAACGTGAAATGCCTGATTTTTCTGCTACATGTTTGGTACCTCATTGGGCGTAAGCTCACCCCCTCCTCGTTATCTTTGTTTTCCTTACAGGAACCTCTTTTGGAAATCATGACTTTGAGAAGCGAGTTGAGCTAGTTAGAAAATCTTTTGTTCTTTTGTATAGCTCCTCGAGAATCAGCAAACTCTAAATGTATTTCGTTTCACTGGTTCCATTTGAATTGTAAACCTAGCGACATGTATATATGAAAGCGTTTTCCCCATGTTTAAGCTTGGTGGTCTTCAATCGTTCATTTCTTTTGGGTCCTATCTCGCATAATATCGGATTTGTGTGATTCGACTCCGTAGTCCTGGCGAGAGCTGGGCAGGCAGTCAGCTGAATCCTTTGGTTCGCCTTAGGGTGAGGTGGGGCTGTCACAATGGACAGAATTTTCAGGCAGCACCTCTTCCTCACGGTTTCCCTCTTTCTTTTTCCACTTCTAGTTTCTACCCTTAAACTCATCACAAACACACTAACACACACAAAAACATCATGGCAGCCCTTAAGTAACCAAGGTGGGAGTTCATAGACCCCACTTCAACCAACCAAATCCAACCAACGACAACAAGAGGGAAGCTACAAGTTTCAAAGCCAAGAAATGAAACAAGAAAGCAAGAGTTTTGGTGAGAGATGTTTATACCTTCCAAACCCAAGAAGAAACCCTAGATTAAGATCAGATTTTGCACCGAAAATTCTCCAAGAAAATCCACAAGATTGCTTCTTGCTCCTATCTAGATTGGTACTCCAAGTTGTAAGTGATTTGGTGGGGGATTTGTGGGTGAAATAGAAGCTAGAAGATGAAGTTTTTCTTTCTTCCCTTCTTCCTCCTTAGGCTGGTCAAAAATGAGGTGAGAGAAATGTGGGTTTGGTGTGGTGAAACTTGTGAGGGAAGCTTGGATGAAAAGTGGTTGTTAAGTTTGCCAAAAAGTCAACTCTCACTAGTGTTGCGCTACTGTTTCGTGCCACCACTTTCTCTCGGGTTTGATACACTTATGTACTAATCCTCCAATGTAAATCCTCTAATACTGTAATTATTCATACTTACTAGTCTAGTATTAAATCCTCAAACCTCCAATTAGTTGTACCGGCACAACTTTCGAGAAACTATCGACGCGCGCACGGTAAAATCTTAAATTTTAACTCACTCACATCTAATCCCTCAATTAACTTTTCTTAGTCTACTATTGATCATCCTTAGTTCTCCAAGACTAGTGTACTCTCGGATGGAACATTGCCTCGAAAAAAACGTGTATTCACTATTCCTTACTGAACAAGTCGCATAAAATTAATTTTAGTAACGGGACGTTTTAAAAATATAAGTAAGATATTATTCCATGAAAATGGATTTAAAATGGTTAAAATAAATTATTCGGAGAAAACGGGTGAATAAATAATTAAATAAACTAGCAAAATAGAATTAAAATTAAGTAAAATTCGGGTCCTCAGATCCACTCTTGTACTGTCCTCATTATCTTTGTTATAATCGGTTTAAAAAAATAGTTAACCTCCATGGATCCCGATGGATTCTATGCCAAAGGAAAGAAGATTATTGTTTGCTAACAGGTTTAATTTGCTTTATTTTATTTTATCTTATTATTTTACTTATCTATCATGGATTCTTTTTACAAAACAAATTCTAGCCTTCTCTGTGATAGCCCCACCTTCCCCTAAGGCGAACCAAAGGGTTCGATGGGCTGCCTGCCCAGCTCTCATCAGGACTCGTTCACTCTCTTCAAACAAAATAGGATATCACCTCAAGGAGAAGTGAAAATAACCAATCTCAATACTTGAAACGTATACTTACATTCATTCCCATTTGAAACAGAAATAAAATCCCAATTTATCGAAAGTTCTCAGTTCTTAATACATCCAACCCTATTCAAGCACTAGTGCGAGAAAAGTGAAAAAACAAAATTTAAAAGAACTAGTCCAGGCTAGTCTGCACAACTCTCATGCCCTCACTCGCATCCCCTGTAAGGAAAACAAAATTAACGGAATGAGCTAAAAGCCTAGTGAGGTTCCATACACATAATCAAACAATTTAGTCCAAGGCATAACAAATAATCCAAGAAACATGTACAATATAGAAGTAATAATCACACATTCATTAAAAGGATACATGCTCACGTGGAGCCTTTCGTTCTTTCATTCATCTTTCATTTCCTTATTCCTCCAATCATTTTCAAATGCATTTGTAAGTGAAAACCCCCCCATTGACATTTCCTCTTGTTCATTCATTTCATTTCTCCCCCTTCTGGCCAATCACTGGCCAGTCTCTATCAATCTTCGTGGTCATACTCAAGTATACCAAACTTTCACCTAGGGTCACCAAATCGCCCGACCGAGTCCGTTTCTGGCTTGAGTCGACCGGCAATGAAGGGCAAGGGCCCAGTTCAGCCATAAGGCTTACATTCATGTATAACTAGCGTATAATCAAATAATCATTGAAAATATCACATTTATTTAGGTTGAGTGTGATAAAGTACACACTCGCCTAGCAAAACTTAATTTCAACAATCATTGAAAGCATTTAATATTTAATCAAATATCCACAATAAGTCACATAGTCAATGGAAACATAATGTACAAAGAACACTCACCTATTTACGTAAAATAACGTTCAAAGTTTCTTTCCGGATAACAACCTCAATCACCAAGGAACCCTAAGAGTAACCAAAAGAACGCATTATGCTTCAACCATCGAAGATTTAGGTGAATCGAAGAAAATCCAAATAATTACTAGGAAAATGTATAAATATAATTTTTGAAGTGAAAAGAGTACATTTAAACCAAAGGCCATGAGTAAAATATTTGTAAAACTTATGCTCGCTCGTAAAACTTTGAAATCTCCATTTGAGTTGAAGAAACGAAGAAAACATATTTCTATTAGTCGTTATTTTCATTTTTCCAAGGATACAAGTTTCGGCCGAATTCTAACTTATATACCTCGATAAAAGAAGATGCAAATATCCTAGATGGTTCAAGTGGTATTCGTTCTCAAATCCTTACCTAGTCTTCGAGTGCAAATTTGGGCAGCACGCCCTTTTTATTTACCTATTTTCCAACCATTTACGACTTCATTCTTTTCCTTAATCAGTCCCAAAGTCATACACAGATTATCTCATTACAATAGCCATTCAATAGGCTAAAAGTCATTCCATTACAAAACCAAGTTAGAAAAGTGACTAGAAATAAGGTTTAAGGTAAAGAACAAAATGATAGGTTTGATGTCTCTTAGCGTATCGGTCACAACTGGAGCTACGCTTATAGGATTTGGGTACAATTTATACCATTTCGAAACTAAGACAAAGGGCTACAATTTTTATGAAGACAGCTCAACCCAGTTCATAGTGTATCTAGGTTAAATTTACAAATTACAGAATCAGAATTTCACTGTCAGGCTGGATAACAGTACTGGGTTCAAATAACAATAACTTAGGCTACATAAGTCCAATTGAGGCATTTTTAGATGCGTTGGAAAACTAAAACATAAAACTACAACTTTTGTGTTTTGGCCAACTACTGATTTAATACGGGTAAAGGTGAAACTTGAAGCCAGAATGATGAAATGTCAAAACTGTCCGCAAAACTCTACCTATGGCAGTTAAGGGTATTTTTATCATTTCACATTATACAGTGCTCGAATTGAGCTGAAATTTACAGGCAGCTATAAAACATCATTTCCTACAACTTTCATGTTTTAAGTTAAGCCCAATTCGGCCTCCATTATGGCCGAATGAAACTGGCCAGAACAGGGTAGTACAAAAACAAAAAGTTGGAATTTAATAGGCAAATGAAACTAACACCATAACACTAGATTTTTAACATATCAAAGCTAATAAATCATGGCCAACCATTAATCATCACATAAGGGCAGAAAATTCTCTAAGAAAACTGCAAATTCCTCAATCATTACTTCAAATCACAATATTCCTCATAAAACTAGATATTTCTCATTTCTAAACCACTAATATGCAATTACTAGAAGTAAAGAAGGATTTTCTTGACAATATACCTTATGACCACAAGGAAAAATGGTAGCTTAGACCTTCCTCCTCCAAAATAACTCCACCAAAACCTTTAAACCTCCTTAGTGAGCACTTGTATGGAGTAGTTTGTGATTTGGTTGGTTAAAACTCAAGATTGAAGCTAGCAAGTGAAGTAGAAAATGAAGTTTTTTTTTTCTCTTATTTTGCTCCTCAAACAGCTGGCCAAGACCAAGAAAAATGGGAGAAAAATTGGGTCAAATTGGTTTTATTAAAGGTGAGAAGGTCTTGGTCAAATCCAACCTCTAATTGGTTTGCGACACGTGGCACCTTAGATGTTTTAAACTTATCTTCTCATTCCCAATGGTTCATTTATCTAACTAACCTCTAATCATCTCCTAGCACCTTGTAAAATAATATTCCTTTACACAAATATCACTTAGTCACCAAAACTATATCGCACTTATCACACTAGCGGGTCCCACGTCTATAACGCACTTCAAATTTAACGTATACTAACTTATACTAGGAAAATGATTTAAAACTGTACTTACTTATAAAAATGCATAGAAACTTTAATATTTTAAAGGCAAGTATAAAAATATAGGTAAAAATAAAATAATGCCTAGAAAATATGAAAATTTTTCAGGTTCTCACATTCTCAAATCCTCTTTAAACACCAAACTCGTAGATGACCTTCAAACCCGCATTGCTCGGATCGAGCAATCAATCCTCATTCAAAAGAAAATAGAAAACAAAACTCCTGAATTCTAGATCGACAAACAAAAATTTAGATCTGAATTCTTTGCAAACCACAACCAGTTTAAAAGAAAACAATTTTTTGACAAATATCAGGGAGAAGCCCGACAAAACATACAAGAAGACTTTTATGACTTTTTGTGAAAAACAAAATAACATATTCATTTTTTTGACAGGTATGAATCTCAAACATCAAAGGTGTTCGCACCAGAACTCGTACATCTAGTCCAAACTATATCAAAACCTGTATCCTCTATGTTAAAAACTGTAAACATTCCAATTTCTACACCAAAACCCCTAGATCTATCTCAAACAACTCATGTACTAGAACCCTCTCGTAAACTCTCAATAGAATCCAAAGATCCACCAAAATCAACACATACATCCATAAACCCATCAGATCCACCAAAATCTTTTGACTACATATCAAAACTCGTAGAATCAATCCATATATCCAGACAACCAACAAGTAGCTATTCTGATTATACCACTAGTCTTGATACAAAAAAAACATAGGAAATCCCACAGACATAAGATATCCTATAATAAATATCTTAACCAAGACTCAACCCATTGCCAAACCTATAACTGTCAAAGATCTTCAAGCAAAAATTGCTTCTCTCAAGCGGGAAGCTGAAACAATTGAAAAAATAGCCCAATCAACCACTGAAGAAGACACCATTGAGGATCCTTCTCAGTCAAACATAATATCTTAAAATAAATATTTTGTTCTTGTAAGACTAGTTATTAGTGACAATTATATTGCAGAAACAGAACCTTTATTTGATACAGGAGTTGATCTTAGCTGTATTCAAGAAGGACTTATTCCAACAAGATTTTTTGAAAAAACAAAAGAAAGCCTAGAGGAGCAAATGGTTCCCAGTTAAACATTCAGTTCAAACTTTCAAATGTCAAGGTCCAGTTTTCATCTGTATCCATTAAAGAAACTTTCCTCCTAGCAAAAGACCTAACCAACAATGTTATACTTGGAACAACTTTTGTAACCAAACTTATTCCCTACTTGACCATGATGATGGGATCATACCCCAAAATATGGACAAGACGCTCTCCTACCCTTCTCCAAAAAAATAGCTCAAAAAATACTGAATTATCTATCCCTCAAACACAACTAAATCAATTTCTTAAAAGAAGACATTGCCTATAGAAAGATAGATGAACAACTCAAGAAACCAGAAATCCAGCAAAAAATCTAGAATCCAAGGAATGGTTTGTGCAGAGGTTCCAAATGCATTTAGGGCAAGAAAATAACATACTGTCCACCTTCCTTATGAACTTGATTTTGAGGAAAAGAATATTCCAACAACAGCAATGTGACAGCCCCACCTCCCCCTAAGGCGAACCAAAGGGTTCGGCGGACCGCCTGCCCAGCTCTCGCCGGGACTCAGTCGTTCACGTCAACCCCCAAACAAAACCAGAATAAACCCACAAAAATAAATATAACGACGATCTAAAACTTGAAGCAAAACTTATGTACATCACTATCTCAAAAGGGAGTACAACATCGAATATACAAAAGTTCTCAATTTACCAAACAACTAGCCCGTGCCAAGCACTAGGGCGAGAACCATTACAAAACCAAAGAGCTAGACCAAACTAGACTATACAGAGCTCTCGTCCTTGCTCGCCTTCCCCTGTTAAGGAAAACAAAACTAAAGGGGTGAGCTAAAAGTTCAGCGAGATCCTATACACAGAAACAAGTAATTGAACAAGGACATTAATCATGTAATAACAAATAATCCAGAAAACATGTCCAATATAAAGCAATGATAATACATTCATTAAAAGGATACAGGCTCACAAGGAGCAATTCGTTCGTTCGTTCCCCATTCATTTCCTTATTCCTCCAATTATTTAAAAAAAATACTTTTTTGTAAGTAAAACCCTCATTTTTTACGTTCGTTCGTTCATTCTCATTCACCTCCTCCTGGACGTTGGCCAGACTTTTCACCCCCATCCAGACGTTGGCCGGACTCCACCCGACAACAAGGTAATACTCGAGTATACCAAACGTTCACCCAAGTCACCAAATCGCCCGACCGAATCCGCTTCTGGCTCAAGTCGATCAGTAACAAGGGAAAGGGCCCAATTCAGCCAAAAGGCTTACATTCATGCGCAACTAGTATTTCAACATCTAATCACCGAAAATTTCATATTTATTTAGGTCGAGTGCGGTAAAGTACACACTCACCTAGTAAAAGTTCATTTTAGAAATCATAGAACACAATTAACATTTAATCAAATATTCACAAATAATCACATAGTCACAACAATCCACATAGTCATAGAAACAAAACGTATATAGAACACTCACCTATTTAAGCAAAATAATGTCTAAAGTATCCTCCTGGATAACACTCTCAATCGCCAAGAAACCCTAATAATAGCCAAGAAAAAATATTACAGTTAAACCCCTCCAAAGTTTAAGTGAACTAAAGAAAATCCGAATAACTACTACTACAAAGTATAAGTATAGTTTTCTAGTCCTCGAGCGTAAATTTGGGCAGCATGCCCTTTGTATTTTCCTATTTTCAGCCATTTAGGGCTTCAATATTTTCCTCAAACAAACCCAAAGTTACACACACAACAATCTCATTTCAATAGCCGTTCAATAGGCTCAAGATATTACAAGGACAAAAATCAAGCTAACAACAAGTGCGGAAATGAAACTTAACAAAAGATAGATTTGACGGGTTCTTGCGGAATGGACACATCTGAAGCTATGTTTGTTGGATTGAAGTGCAACTTATACCACCCTAGCCCTTCTTTTGAAGCATTGGTATAAACCGTGTAGCTATCGTTCCCACTGGGCAAAGTTAAAACTGGAGCCATAGTTAACTGCTTCTTAAGCTCTTGGAAACTACTTTCACACTTAACATCCCAAATATACTTTCCTTGTTTCTTGGTCAAGTTAGTCAAGGGTCCTGCAATTCTCGAGAAGTTCCTTATAAATCGGCGGTAGTACCCTGCTAAACCTAGAAAACTTCGCACCTCTGTGGGATTTTCTGGCCGCTTCCATTTGGCCACAGCTTCTACTTTCGCCGGGTCTACAGCAAGCCCATTTTTTGAAATGTGACCTAGAAACGCCACTTTTTCCAGCCAAAATTTAAACTTACTGAACTTAGCGAACAGTTGGTGCTCTCTTAGAGTTTACAACACTATTCGCAAGTGTTGTTCATGCTCTTCCCTTGATTTCGAATATACTAGGATATCATCAATGAACATCACTACAAACCTATCCAAGTAAGGTTTGAACACTCGATGCATTAAATCCATGAATGCCGCCGGGGCATTGGTTAAGCCAAAAGGCATTACCACGAACTCAAAATGTCCATATCGAGTATTAAACGCCGTTTTTGGCACATCCTCCTTCCTAATTCTCAATTGATAGTACCCTTGTCGCAGGTCCAACTTAGAAAACACCACAGCCCCTTGTAACTGATCAAACAACTCATCGATGTGGGGCAAAGGATATTTATTCTTAATAGTTACTGCATTCAGCCCTCGATAATCAATACACAATCTCAAACTCCCGTCCTTCTTTTTAACAAATAACACTGGAGCTCCCCACGGCGACTCGCTCTCGTGTATGAACCCCCATTCTAGTAGATCCTGCAATTGCACCTTTAACTCCTTAAGCTCAGCAGGTGCCATACGATAAGGAATTTTCGAAATAGGAGTAGTTCCGGGTACTAGGTCAACTTTAAATTCAATCTCCCTTTCAGGTGGCAGAGACTCCAACTTCTCTGGAAATACGTTCGGGTATTCACAGATTACGAGCATGTCTTCCAACTTAATCTTTTCCCCCGGAGTGTTAATTAGAAAAGCTATGTAATCGCGTGCCCCACGATCAAGCAATTTCCTAGCCCTTATTCCCGAAATGAGCGCAGATGAGGCTAACATACCTCTCACGTCTAACTTCAAAGTTGCCTCACCTGGAATGCAAAACTCTACCACTTTCATCCTACAATCTACCCGAGCATGATAATGAGCTAGCCAATCTATACCTAAAATGACATCATACCCTTTAATGGCTAGACTAATGAGGTCAACTACCAATTTTCGTTTACCAACCCAAATATCACAATTCCAATACACCTCATTTGCATGCAAAATTTGATTACCCGTAGGTGTTCTTACCTCTAAGTCATAAGGTAACCTTTCAACTTTCAAGTCAATTCCAAGCATAAATGCAGGATTAACAAAAGAATGAGTAGCATCGGGGTCTATCAAAATTTTGGCTAACCGGTGAAAAACAGGAATTGTACCTTCTACCACCTCCGTTGGTTCAGGCACGGTTTGTTGATCCAGTGAATACACTCTGGCTGGCACCCTCGACCTGGTCCCTCCAGCATTAGTCGGCTTTGGATTTGACCTGGCAGTCGACTGAGTATCACTGCTCAACGGGCAGTTGACTATTTGGTGATCCACACCTCCGCACCTTAAGCACTTCTGAGCCTTTCTCCAGCACTCATCCTCTGTGTGGTTCGGTTTTCCACAATATCCACACGTTACTCAGAGAGTGGAGGTTTGGCCTCCCTGGGGAATACCTCTACCTTGGCCCCTACCGCTTTGGCCTCCTCTCGGGGCACCACCTCTCGGAGTACTTCCCCTAGATGTGCTCGAATACCGTCCACCTCCAGCCCCACGACCGGATTTAGCAGGTGGCATGCTCCAATCACCTCGCACTAACCCTTGGGCTCCACTAGGTACCCCTTTCCGTTTAGCGTGGAAATTCCTTACGTGTGCCCTAGCAGTCTCTATCCTTTGGGCCTTCTCCAAAACCTCCGTAAACGTATTAATTTGGGCTGCCGCTAAGGCTTCTTGTAACTCCATATTTAGCCCTTGCACAAACCTCCGTACTTTTCTTTGCTCTGTGGCTATCAGTTCGGGAGCAAATTTGGACAACTTTGTAAATTGAGTCTCATACTTAGCTACACTCAACATTCCCTGACGGAGTTTAATGAAATCGTCCTCTCTCTTCTCCTGGACGATAGGAGGAAGATATTTCTTGTTAAACTCCCGTACGAAGTTTAACCAGGTCCATACAGTCGCCTCTCTCTCCCATTTGGCCCTCACTACATTCCATCAAGTTCTAGCTGGCCCCTCAAACTGGAAAACAGCGAATTGAACTTGCCTCTCCTCTGTATAATTTAAGGCAGCAAAGATATTAATCATAACCTCCAACCATTTCTCGGCTCCGTCTGGGTCTAGTCCTCCCGAGAACTTGGGTGGAGAGAACTTTTGGAATCTCTCTAAGGCCCTATCCTGCCCCATATCGGAGTCCCTAGGTTGATTTACAGGGGCTTGACCCTATTGTTCCACTAAACAAGCTAGGATGTTAGTCATCTGTTGGATGGCAGTTGCCACTTGATCTCCCCCTACAGCCTGGGGTTCAGGTTGTGGCTCAACCGTTGCCTCACTCGGTTCTGGCACTGGTTCCTGTGCTTGTCTACCCCCGCGGCCTCGACTAGGACCGCGTCCTCGGTTAGTTCCCCTGGTTTGACTTCTTCTACCCTCCATGTTTCGGATTTATGTAACTAAAAATATATAAACAAAGTAAGGTATGACTCGTATAACACATTGCAAAAGGCTAAATAAAGGCAATAAAACACATAATAAACAAGTACTTTATATACATAGCAAACAAGTCATATATACATGCCAGCCTAGGCAAGTCAGAGGCTATACTAGCCCAGGAACATAGATCAAAAGAAGCCCTATGTACATCTACCATGACACGTCAAAGTCAAAAACAAAAGAAAACGTGTCGTCCTACTATGTTCCTAACTATCCCACAAAAGAAACCCCCTTAACTCTAACAAGTCGTTCGGCTAGACGCCGACCCAACAGATTCCGAGGATGCACTCGGCTCCTCCTCTGGATCCTCCCCAGAAGCACCAGGAGCGCCAGGAACTACAGGCGCTTGGCCCTCTCCGGGCAAGTCGTGGAGCACATCATCCATTATTGCCTTGCACTTGGTCAGGATATGGCCAGTCCGGTCTCTAATATCCGCAACCACTCGTATCAGGCGTCCAGTCATAGCCTGAGCCTGCTCCTCCAACATCGATGCCTCCAGCTCTCGGACCCTAGCTCCCTGATCTCGGAGAGTAGCCCGAAGACGCTCAATCTCCGAATGGCACCTACGATTGGCGCTACCCAATCGTCGCCGCTCGTCGTCCATGGCAAGCACTACCCTATCGGGGTAGGAGTAAGTCTTCCAGCAGTCGCAGCGTTGGATCTTGCGCGCTGGGGACCACCGCAGCACTGGCCCACCGGGGCTCTCCTGGTACGTGATCACATGGCAAACGGGCGCCTCCAGGTGGGACTCGTCAATAGGAGCGTCAGTAGGTACGTCAGTCGGTACGTCAGTAGGCACAGGCTGGGACGGCCCAGCACTCCCAGATGCATCAGTACCCGCCATAACCTAGGTTTGCAAGTAACATTGCAAAAATAAGTACACAACACGTAGAAAACAAGGCTAAAGGCTAAGCTCAAGAATAAAACCCTAGCCTATCGTATCAAGCACTCAATCTATCTAAATCAATTCACAACCTAAGCTCTGATACCACCTGTGACGACCCCACCTCTCCCTAAGGCGTACCAAAGGGTTCGGCGAACCGCCTGCCCAGCTCTCGCCAGGACTCACTCACTTGCTCTCACTCGAATCACGTGCATACATCCACAAACCATAAATAACATCCACAATTCAAGCTTATAATTTACTTTGATAGAAATCAAGGTACAAAGTCTCAATATCCCCAAACTAGTTCAGAGCGTATACAGTCCAAATACAAAACATTCTATTTGAGGAATAGCGCAAGTACAAGTCAAAAGTCAACAACTAGACTACGCTAGTCTTTACACGTCTCACGCCTCGCTCGTACCCCTGTAAGGAAAATAAAACTAACAGAGTGAGCCAAAGCTCAGTGAAGTCCAAATATCAAATTGGCCAACAAACCAAATGATAGCAAAGTAATAATGAAATAGCGAGCAAACAAGTCAAATAAGAGAAATAGCACTTCAGCTAGTCCAGCAATATCAAGTTCACATTCACATGTAAGGATACAATAATTCAGGTCTTGGCTTCGTTCCAGCTTGATCGATTGGTAGTTGACACTCCATCAACTTTCAAGTAATAACTAGTCCAAATAAAACCCCACTACACACCAGTCTCCGTTCACCGATCGACCCCCTTCCCCAGGCCCGCACGCCACACGAAACACGAGTGGTAATACTCGAGGATACCATTTTGCCGAGGAGATACACTCCACTCGACATTACTAGTTACCCAGGGTTCGTTATCTAATCGACCAGGCCCTTGCCGGCTCGACTCGATTAACTAGCCACAGGGATTTTGGAATTCCAGGCAAGATATAACTCATGTACATGTACAGCGAATCAAGTGTAATCAATAAACAAGAACAAGTCATATTAGGGCAAGTGCGGTAAAGTACACCCTTGCCCTATCATTCATTCATCATGTAATCATGTGGGTCAAGTAGGAAACACATGTATTAAGTGCAATCGGATATTTGGAAGCACTCACAAAAATATAGTGCTTCAAGTATTCATGTTCAGTTATACTCCAGGTTTGGAGTCCAGATCTACGATAAAATTCAGTTTGAGAACTTTGAAACATGACCAAGATTCGAAACGTAAACGTTTCATTCAGTAAGAATCAAATAATTAAAGTTCATTTGGAAGACATTCGTGAAACACTTGCTCTCTTTTCAACTAGAAGATTTTGTAGCAAATATACTTGGAAATAACATTTGAGTCGAAAGTGCAAGGAAAACAGGTTTACATGGGTTATTATGTCTTTTCCTCAAGGCTACAAGTTTGACTAGGTTTTAACGTATAACCCTCGATAATCAAGGTAGCCAAAGTCCTAGGTGGCTCAAGTGATATTTGTGACGGCCCCACCTCCCCCTAGGGCGTACCCCAAGGTTCGGCGGGTCGCCTGCCCAGCTCTCGCCAGGATTCAGTGGATCACTTCAGTTCTCAATTAAAATCGGAATAAAACCACAAGAATAAATAGGCAACTATCCAAAACTTAAAGCGGAACTTATATATACATTGCCATCCCAAAAGAGAGTATAAACATAGAATATACAAAGGTTCTCAATCCTTCATACATCCATCCCGTGCCAAGCACTAGGGCGAGAACCATTACTGTGACGGCCCCACCTCCCCCTAAGGCGAACCAGAGGGTTCGGCGAGCCGCCTGCCCAGCTCTCGCCGGGACTCAGTCGTTCACTACAATCCTCAAATATATTACAATATAAATCTCAAAATTTCATCAAATTCTCCAATAATTACATATCACAAATGCAGCGGAAACTGATTCAAATCGTGGAACGTATACTTACATCCATATCAATTTCAAATATTTATACAAGACCAACTCGTACATCAAATAGATCCAAACTTAAACTATACACGATATAAGCCATCCAGTCACGTGAATAAGCACTCCAAGCTTTTCTTCGCCTTGAGCCCTGTGGGGGGGGAAATAAAACATTTTTGGGGTGAGCTAGAAGCTCAGCGAGTAACCATTAAAATCAGTAATCAATTCAGTTTTACAGTCGTTCATTTCAGTGATGTCATGATTTCAAGATCAACTGTACATTTATTGCTCTCGTGAGCCAGCGAAATCGTTGTACTGAAACACCCAACGCTCCAAACAAACATTAAACAGTAAACAGTCAGTGGGGGAGCCATTTGCTCCAGATGAACAGTACACAGAGGTGGAGACGTTGGTGTTCAGCATACGAATTCCAAGTACTCATTTAAGCCAAAACATGTCATGGGCCACATGCAAGCACTCATGATATGCAATCAAGTAAATAGTGCAAGAAACGGTTCATAAGAACTTTGGAAACAGTTTAGGGTCACTCACCTCCATGGCTCAGAAATCATCCATCATATAACATTGCCTTGCTCAACTCCAAGCCTTAGATCACAAACCCAATGCAAACAAGTCCCTTCAAAGTTCGGACAGCACCTCCCCTACATTTGCTAACTTTTCCAGCCATCATGGCTTCATTATTACTCCAGCCAGTCCCAAAGTCCCACAAATAAGTTCATCTAATATCCATTCAGCAAGCTCCAAGTAGTACAAAGACAAGTCAAGCTAGGGAAAAGTCCGGAAATGAAGGTTAAGCTCAAAACCAGAAAAACAGTTTTGATGTCATAATGCGGTAATGGCACAACTCTCACTACAATTATCGGTTGGGGGTGTAAGACCCACCGTTTCGAAGCTATGAAACAGGGCTACAACAATGTAGAAGGTCACTCAATCCAGTTCCTGGCCCAACTAGGTCAAAAATGCCAAACACTAAACCAGAATCACCAAAACAGGTTTGCAAAACACAGAAAACTGTAATCGGTATATCTCAGTCCATACAAGTCCAAATGCCGAAATTCTAAAGGCATAAGTTAGCTAAGACATCCAGCTACATTTCATCAGAAGACACCAACTCCAAAATCCAAACCAATTCCAGTCAAAATGGCCAAATACAAACGCCGTTTTCGCATTCTGTCCAAAGCAGAACAGCTACAGTAATTTCGTCATAACTCATTCTACATTAATCCAAATGACCTGAAATTTTACAGGCATCTCAATCACATTAATACCTACAACTTTCATGTTTTGAGCAAAGTCAAATTCGGCCTCTAACCCTATGATCCAAAACCAGACAGAATTGGGGATTTAAGAACCCTAGCTTTTCAATTTTCACACCAAATCCAAAATTGGTTGCATTTATCCACATTTCACATCCACTAGAGCCATTATAGTCCATTGCCAATCATCACAAACAACCACACCATCATAATCCAATTAAACCAGAAAAATCATCATAAAATGGAAAACTTCACCAAATCACTTCAAACCAAGATTAAAACCAGAAATTTCAGCACTCTTATCACTAATAAGCACAACATAAGCATCATTAGGTGTAGTAGGGTGTTTCAAGCTTCACTTACCAAGAACCAAGAGAGAAGAAGATGTTGGGCACCTTAATCCTTCAAACAAAGTTCACCAAACAACTTACTAGCTCTAGAAGGAAGAATTTTATGGAGTGAAATGGATGGAAGCAAATGTTTTTGGTTGATTTGCACCAAGTAGAAGCTTGAAAATTGAAGAAATCTCCTTCCTTTCTTGCTCAAGGTGGCCGGCCAACAAGGAGAGAAAAATGGTGAATTTTGTGCATTTTTTTGATATTTAATCCTTTGGTCAAAAAAGTCAAGAAAGTGAATAGTAATTCTTAAAGTCCAACCAATGAGAATGTGACACTTGTCACCTCATTAAATGCATTCCTATCCTTTCTTTCTTCTCTCACATCAATCATTTCACACACTCTACTTGTCTATTAACACTCGATAAATTTTACACAGTATCCGGAATTTAACCTAATTGGCCGAATTTTTCCGAACTTTTCGCACTAGTGGGTCCCACGTCCAATATATATTCTTAATTTTTTAAAAACTCACTAATGCTAGAAAAATCATCTAAAAACTTTAGTTGCTCATAAAATCCACCCAGATAATATTTCTAAGCCAGAAATGGAAAAATTATGCAATTAAAGGAACTAAAACCCTAGGAAAATATTAGGGTTTTTACGGGTTCTCACACTCTTTTTTTTCGGGGCGTCACAATCTCCCCTCCTTAAAAGAATGTCGTCCTCGACATTCCATCTTGTACTAATCAAGTCAAGACATCCCGCACAAATCACTCAAGCATTCCAAGTAAACACTAAGAGTCAAATCAAACCCACAGTCCGGCATCCTAAACTTCAAGCCTAGGATACACTACAGAGATCTGAAGCCTAAGCTCTGATACCAACTGTGACGGCCCCACCTCCCCCTAAGGCGAACCAGAGGGTTCGGCGGGCCGCCTGCCCAGTGTGACGCCCCGAAAAAAAATGAGTTTGAGAACCCGGAAATTTTCTAATTTTCTAGGGTTTATTTTTTTAACGCCCGCCTTTTCTACATTTTCTTTATTAGAAAATTTCCCAAATAAAGTTTATGAGCAAAGATAGTTTTAAAATGATTTTTCTGGTATCGGTTAGTTTTTAAGAAAAACGGCGCGAACCGGCGGGTCCCGCGCACTACCGGTTGAACGCACTACTTGATCACCACTTTCTTGCCATACAAGTTTATCACTAATGGAGCAAAATATCCCCCCTCATACTTATCCACA
Organism: Coffea canephora; assembly: GCA_036785865.1. Taxonomy (NCBI): domain Eukaryota; kingdom Viridiplantae; phylum Streptophyta; class Magnoliopsida; order Gentianales; family Rubiaceae; genus Coffea; species Coffea canephora. The sequence continues at coordinate 34,059,930 of CM071922.1, read as the reverse complement.
TGGCTGAAATTTGTGGCCAAAAATGTAAGGGAGAGAGAGAAAAATTTGTATGGTTTTGGTGGTGACACTTGTCACCACCCTATGGCTCTTTGATTAATTTTTTTTCCTTGTTCTTTTATCCTTCAATTTAGCTCATTTTTCTTCATTTCTTTCTGTTTTGGTCGAGCTCAAGAGAGAGAGAAAGGGAGAGCAAGAAAAACAACCATTTCATCTTGAGTTTGCACCAACCAAGTGAGGAAATCAAATTCTAAACCGATTAAAGAGTGAGTTGTGATCTTGGGAAGCTAGGGGAACTAAAAATTTCCAAAGGAGGTGAAGTATCACTCTTCCAAGCTTTGTCTTTGAGGTATGAAATCTGATCATGGTCTTTGATCTTGTGAATCTTGTGTAAATTAGCTTAGCAACTCAAATTTGGTGGTGAATCATGGATGCAATCATGTTTTGGGGGTTTTTTCCTTGTGGTATTATGAACTAGGGTTTTCTGATTTCTGCCCAAACTTGCTATATGGTTACTATATGTTGAATATAAGATTATACAAGGGGCTTTGGTAGTGATTGGAACAAGGAATTGAAGAAAGTTCAATTGAAACCAAAAGATTTTAGATTTCTGGAAATTTTCATCCTATTCTGCCCGTTTTTGTTGCACCATGTTAGAGGCCGAATTGGCCTTGGCTTAAAACATGAAAGTTGTAGGGAATGACATTTTAGAGGTACCTGTAAAATTTCAGGTCAATCGGAGCAGTGTATCTTGTGAAAAGATGGAATTACCCTTGCTGTCCTGGTTTACCCAGAATTGGAGAATTGCGACTGTAATTGGTGAATTTGGTCTGGAATGCTTCCGAATTAGTTGTTTAGGTCTTCTGATGAAATGTAACCCTGTTTCTAAGCTTTCGGGTGGCTTTGGAATTTTTAGATTTGGAATTGTGTAGGCTGAGTTATGATGTTTATGCCGGAATGCGTTTTGTAAACCAGTTTTTGTGATTCTGGTGTGGTATCTTGCATTTTTGACCTGGTTACACTCGAAACTGGGTTGAGTGACCTTCTGTAATATTGTAACCCTATCTCTGAGCTTCGAAACGGTGGGTCTTGCACCTTCATCCGACAATCATAGAACCTTTGGTACCATTACCGCAAAATGACGTCAAAACTGTTTTTCTGGTTTTGAGCTTAAGTTTCATTTCTGGATTTTTTCCCCCCTAGCTTGACTTGCACTAGTACTACTTGGAGCTTGCTGAATGACTATGGATGAACTTGTTGTTGTGTGTGTACCTTTGGGACTGGATGAGGAAATAATGAAGCCATGATGGCTGGAAAAGTTAGCAAATGTAGGGGAAGTGCTGTCCGAACTTTTAAAGGATTTGTTTGCATTGAGTTTGTGATCTAAGACTTGGGTTTGAGCAAGGCAATGATACATGATGGATGATTTCTGAGCCATTGAGGTGAGTGACCTCAAACTATTTCTGAAGTTCTTTATGAACCGTTTCCTGCATTATTTACTTTTAAACTGTTTCCAAAAGTTACTTTTGAACTGTTTTCTTGCATATCATGCGTACTTGCATATGAGTGTCCCTTGGTTGCTGTAATTCTTGACTTATTGACTTGTCATTATTAATTGAAAATGTGTTAAGTACTTTCGATGATTGTTAAAACGAGTTTTCTAGGCGAGTGTGTACTTTATCGCACTCGACCTAAATAAATATGAATTTTCAATGATTAATGATTAAATGCTAGTTGCGCATGATGTAAGCCTTTTGGCTGAACTGGCCACTGCCCTTCGTTACCGATCGACTCGAGCCAGAAGCGGACTCGGTCGGGCGATATGGTGACCTTGGGTGAATTTGGTATACTCGAATATTACCTTGTAGTCCAGCTACGTCCGGATGGGTGGAGTCCGGCCAACGTCCGGATGGGTGGAGTCCGGTCAACGTCCGGGAAAGGGGATGAACGAATAAAAGATGAACGAGGGTTTATTTATAAAAATGAAATTTTCAAATAATTGGAGGAATAAGGGGAAATGTCAGGGGAACGAACAAATGAATAGCTCCATGTGAGCGGTATCCTTTTAATGAATATGTTACTATCGCTTTCCATTGTAAATGTTTCTTGAATTATTGATTATTGATGGTTAATGTGTTGGCTTTGTTATGAAATTTCATGTTCGGAACCTTATTGAGATTTTAGCTCATTGAGCTTTGTGGAATTACCATGTGGTGTCATTTTCTGCTTTTGTTTTACTCTCACTGCGCAAATGTTGACCTGTAACAAAATTACATTTTTACCCCGGTTACTTATTGAACTTCTAAAACATTACAATGATTTCACTGGCTCACGAGAGCAAAAATACGTACATCTGATTTCTGAACCATGACATCAATTAAATGAATTTTTGTGAAAACTATTTGATTACTGAGTTTACTGGTTACTCACTGGGCTTTTAGCTCACCCCAAAAATGTTTTATTTCCCCCCCCCAGGGCTCAAGACGAAGGAAGGGCTTGTTGTGCTTATTCACGTGATTGGATGGCTTATATCGTGTACAGTTTAAGTTTGGATCTATTTTATGTACGAGTTGGTCTTGTATAAATATTTGAAATTGATATGGATGTAAGTATACGTTCCACGATTGGAATCAGTTTCCGCTGCATTTGTGACATGTAATTATTGGAGACTTGGATGTATGCTTGTGGACCATGTGATGTATATTTGAGATTTATATTGTAATTCATTTGAGGATTGTAGTGATCGACTGAGTCCCGGCGAGAGCTGGGCAGGCGGCCCGCCGAAGCCTGGGGTACGCCCTAGGGGGAGGTGGGGCCGTCACAGTTGGTATCAGAGCTTAGGCTTCAGATCTCGATAGTGTATCCTAGGCTTGAAGTTTAGGATGCCGGACTGTGGGTTTGGTTTGAAATATTAGTGATTCTTGCGGGATGTCTCGACTTGATTAGTACAAGTGGAATGTCGAGGACGACATTCTTTTAAGGAGGGGAGATTGTGACGCCCCGAAAAAAAATGAGTTTGAGAACCCGGAAATTTTCTAATTTTCTAGGGTTTATTTTTTTAACGCCCGCCTTTTCTACATTTTCTTTATTAGAAAATTTCCCAAATAAAGTTTATGAGCAAAGATAGTTTTAAAATGATTTTTCTGGTATCGGTTAGTTTTTAAGAAAAACGGCGCGAACCGGCGGGTCCCGCGCACTACCGGTTGAACGCACTACTTGATCACCACTTTCTTGCCATACAAGTTTATCACTAATGGAGCAAAATATCCCCCCCTCATACTTATCCACATGGCTGAAATTTGTGGCCAAAAATGTAAGGGAGAGAGAGAAAAATTTGTATGGTTTTGGTGGTGACAAGTGTCACCACCCTATGGCTCTTTGATTAATTTTTTTTCCTTGTTCTTTTATCCTTCAATTTAGCTCATTTTTCTTCATTTCTTTCTGTTTTGGTCGAGCTCAAGAGAGAGAGAAAGGGAGAGCAAGAAAAACAACCATTTCATCTTGAGTTTGCACCAACCAAGTGAGGAAATCAAATTCTAAACCGATTAAAGAGTGAGTTGTGATCTTGGGAAGCTAGGGGAACTAAAAATTTCCAAAGGAGGTGAAGTATCACTCTTCCAAGCTTTGTCTTTGAGGTATGAAATCTGATCATGGTCTTTGATCTTGTGAATCTTGTGTAAATTAGCTTAGCAACTCAAATTTGGTGGTGAATCATGGATGCAATCATGTTTTGGGGGTTTTTTCCTTGTGGTATTATGAACTAGGGTTTTCTGATTTCTGCCCAAACTTGCTATATGGTTACTATATGTTGAATATAAGATTATACAAGGGGCTTTGGTAGTGATTGGAACAAGGAATTGAAGAAAGTTCAATTGAAACCAAAAGATTTTAGATTTCTGGAAATTTTCATCCTATTCTGCCCGTTTTTGTTGCACCATGTTAGAGGCCGAATTGGCCTTGGCTTAAAACATGAAAGTTGTAGGGAATGACATTTTAGAGGTACCTGTAAAATTTCAGGTCAATCGGAGCAGTGTATCTTGTGAAAAGACGGAATTACCCTTGCTGTCCTGGTTTACCCAGAATTGGAGAATTGCGACTGTAATTGGTGAATTTGGTCTGGAATGCTTCCGAATTAGTTGTTTAGGTCTTCTGATGAAATGTAACCCTGTTTCTAAGCTTTCGGGTGGCTTTGGAATTTTTGGATTTGGAATTGTGTAGGCTGAGTTATGATGTTTATGCCGGAATGCGTTTTGTAAACCTGTTTTTGTGATTCTGGTGTGGTATCTTGCATTTTTGACCTGGTTACACTCGAAACTGGGTTGAGTGACCTTCTGCAATATTGTAACCCTATCTCTGAGCTTCGAAACGGTGGGTCTTGCACCTTCATCCGACAATCATAGAACCTTTGGTACCATTACCGCAAAATGACGTCAAAACTATTTTTCTGGTTTTGAGCTTAAGTTTCATTTCTGGATTTTTTCCCCCCTAGCTTGACTTGCACTAGTACTACTTGGAGCTTGCTGAATGACTATGGATGAACTTGTTGTTGTGTGTGTACCTTTGGGACTGGATGAGGAAATAATGAAGCCATGATGGCTGGAAAAGTTAGCAAATGTAGGGGAAGTGCTGTCCGAACTTTTAAAGGATTTGTTTGCATTGAGTTTGTGATCTAAGACTTGGGTTTGAGCAAGGCAATGATACATGATGGATGATTTCTGAGCCATTGAGGTGAGTGACCTCAAACTATTTCTGAAGTTCTTTATGAACCGTTTCCTGCATTATTTACTTTTAAACTGTTTCCAAAAGTTACTTTTGAACTGTTTTCTTGCATATCATGCGTACTTGCATATGAGTGTCCCTTGGTTGCTGTAATTCTTGACTTATTGACTTGTCATTATTAATTGAAAATGTGTTAAGTACTTTCGATGATTGTTAAAACGAGTTTTCTAGGCGAGTGTGTACTTTATCGCACTCGACCTAAATAAATATGAATTTTCAATGATTAATGATTAAATGCTAGTTGCGCATGATGTAAGCCTTTTGGCTGAACTGGCCACTGCCCTTCGTTACCGATCGACTCGAGCCAGAAGCGGACTCGGTCGGGCGATATGGTGACCTTGGGTGAATTTGGTATACTCGAATATTACCTTGTAGTCCGGCTACGTCCGGATGGGTGGAGTCCGGCCAACGTCCGGATGGGTGGAGTCCGGTCAACGTCCGGAAAAGGGGATGAACGAATAAAAGATGAACGAGGGTTTATTTATAAAAATGAAATTTTCAAATAATTGGAGGAATAAGGGGAAATGTCAGGGGAACGAACAAATGAATAGCTCCATGTGAGCGGTATCCTTTTAATGAATATGTTACTATCGCTTTCCATTGTAAATGTTTCTTGAATTATTGATTATTGATGGTTAATGTGTTGGCTTTGTTATGAAATTTCATGTTCGGAACCTTATTGAGATTTTAGCTCATTGAGCTTTGTGGAATTACCATGTGGTGTCATTTTCTGCTTTTGTTTTACTCTCACTGCGCAAATGTTGACCTGTAACAAAATTACATTTTTACCCCGGTTACTTATTGAACTTCTAAAACATTACAATGATTTCACTGGCTCACGAGAGCAAAAATACGTACATCTGATTTCTGAACCATGACATCAATTAAATGAATTTTTGTGAAAACTATTTGATTACTGAGTTTACTGGTTACTCACTGGGCTTTTAGCTCACCCCAAAAATGTTTTATTTCCCCCCCCAGGGCTCAAGACGAAGGAAGGGCTTGTTGTGCTTATTCACGTGATTGGATGGCTTATATCGTGTACAGTTTAAGTTTGGATCTATTTTATGTACGAGTTGGTCTTGTATAAATATTTGAAATTGATATGGATGTAAGTATACGTTCCACGATTGGAATCAGTTTCCGCTGCATTTGTGACATGTAATTATTGGAGACTTGGATGTATGCTTGTGGACCATGTGATGTATATTTGAGATTTATATTGTAATTCATTTGAGGATTGTAGTGATCGACTGAGTCCCGGCGAGAGCTGGGCAGGCGGCCCGCCGAAGCCTGGGGTACGCCCTAGGGGGAGGTGGGGCCGTCACACCCAACTCTCGCCGGGACTCAGTCGTTCACTACAATCCTCAAATATATTACAATATAAATCTCAAAATTTCATCAAATTCTCCAATATATATTCTTAATTTTTTAAAAACTCACTAATGCTAGAAAAATCATCTAAAAACTTTAGTTGCTCATAAAATCCACCCAGATAATATTTCTAAGCCAGAAATGGAAAAATTATGCAATTAAAGGAACTAAAACCCTAGGAAAATATTAGGGTTTTTACGGGTTCTCACACTCTTTTTTTTCGGGGCGTCACAATTACAATAGAACTAAACTGGCTAGTTTATGCTCTCATCCTGCTCGCCGTCCCCTGTTAAGGAAAACAAAACTAAAGGGATGAGCTTGAAAGCTCAGTGAGGTTCCGAACACATATACAAGTAATAAACCCAATACATTAACCCATAATTCAAGAAAACATTTACAATACAAAGCGATAAACACAATCATTAAAAGGATATGTGCTCTCAAGGAGTCATTCATTCATTCGTTCATTTATTCATTCCCTTATACCTTCAATCATTTGAAAATGCATTTTTTTGTCAATAAAACCCCTCGTTCATTCATTAGTTCATTCATTTCATTCACCCCCTTCCCGGACATTGGCCAGGCTCCACCAAACTTCAAGGTAATACTCGAGTATACCAAAACGTTCACCCAGGTCACCAAATCGCCCGACCGAGTCCGCTTCTGGCTCAAGTCGACCGGTAACAAGGGGCAGTGGCCAGTTCAGCCCAAAAGGCTTACATTCATGCACAAGTAACGTTTCAATCATTAAATCGTTGAAAATTTCACGTTTCATTTAGGTCGAGCGCGATAAAGTACACGCTCGCCTAGAAAATTCGCTTTGGAAATCATTGGAAACACTTCACACATTATCAAACAATAACAACAAGTCATGAAGTCAAGGAGAATATAACAAACAAGGAACACTCACCTACACAAGCAAAATAACGTCCAATTCCTCAATCACTAATGAAACCTAAAATTAAGCAAGAGAACATATTACAAGTTATCTAGTAAATCAACTAGGTAAAATTAAAGGAAGTCCGACTAATTACTAGTAGGACGTATAAAGATGATTCTTAAGTGAAAAGAGGTTATTTGAATCTGTGGTCGGAAATAATTAGGGTTTCGTAATCCAAGCGAGAAACCAAATTCAAAAAGGTTATAAAATTTTCCAATGGAAATCCTTGAACTAACGACAAGTCGGAATCCAACTAGATAGGCTAAGAAATACTGTTTTCGGAATCGTTTATATGGTTCAAAATCATCTCATATTCAAGTAGATATTATAGACTAAATGCCTTAATGAAATTCATGTAAAAGGGAGGACAAAATACCCAAGAAAAAACCCTAAACCACTCCTATTTATTTGGGTAAGAGTAAGTAAATATTTGGAGTTTCCAATTGAAGAAGGATCATGTTTTAAGATGGAAAAACAGTCATAGGATTTGCCAATCGAAAATATATAAGTTCAAATAGAAACTTAGCTCTTAAGCGAAAATTTGGGCAGCACGCCCTTTGTGTTTACCTATTTTCCAACCATTTATGGCTTCATTATTTTTCCTCAACCAATCCCAAAGTCATACATATCATCGGTTCAAGTCAATAGCCGTTCCATAGGCTCAAAACAATATAAGAACAAAAATTAAACTAATAACAAGTGCGGAAATGCAATCTAGCAAAAGACAGATTTGACGTGTGGTTGCGGAAAGAACACATATGAGGCTACGCTTATCGGATTGGGATGAATCTTATGCCGTTTCGAAGCTAAGACACAGGGCTACAATTTTTATGAAGATCTCCTAGTCCAGTTTGTGACGACCCCACTTCTCCCAAGGGCGAACCCAAGGGTATCGGCGGGCAGCCTGCCTAGCTCGCGCCAGGACTCAAAACTTAAAACAACGAAAGCTAGCAAAATCCAAAAGAGTACTATACATATATATGCAATCCCAAAAGAGTTATAAGTACATTCCCCAAAAGTACCTGCTCAAACTATTACATCCTTATAATTACAACCAAAACCAAAAGGTAGACCCTAAGAAGGGTCCTTATACAAACCACCACAATAAAAACAAACATCCTAATTGTCCGCTATTACAAGCAAGTCTAACTATACTATACTAGTGTAGGTGCCCAAACGTACCCGCGTCGGCCCCTGCTAAGGAAAACAAAAGGAATGGGGTAAGCTAAAAGCTTAGTAAGTAAACAGGGGCAAAAGCGTAAATTTCACGTAACATCAATTACACAGTAAGAGTAAAGCAAAAGCAGAAAAGTAACATCACATAATAAGGATACGGGTGGCTCCAAAGCCAAGTCATTTGCCATGCGTGATCTCCTGTCGACACTCCGTCGACCATAAATAAGGTCCGTAGAACTTCACTTATACACCCACCGACACCTTATCACCCTCACTGGCCAGTCACCTCACAAACTTGCCCAGGCGAACGAAATCACAAACTTGAGCTTGAGTCACAAGCTCGGGTCACAAAATTGGTCCACATACTCAGCGAACCAGGTTCACAAACTTGGTGACCTCAAACCAAGCTGGACTGACTTCGACCAAGCCCTAACCGGCTCGAATAGTCCCTCTAGGTATTGAGTTCAACCTCAAACTCACAAAATTCACAAAATTATTCAAAAGTCACCCTGAGCCACCAGCTCAAGGGTTTTAGTTCCAAAATTGCTCATATACATAAGCCATGTACAAATATGTGCGCAAATTAGGGTTTAGAGCGAGTGCGATAAAGTACACCCTCGTCTAAGTACCCTCTTCATACATATCGAATCACATAAGCAACTAACATACAAAAGCGGTCTGAATACTTACTCAGAAACTGAAATAGCAAAAGTACGAAGTCGGATCGAAATGAACAGCTAGTAGTGGGCCCCACCAGTTCCGCCCAGCTCACCACCGTCTGAAATAGAACATTATGTCACAATACATCACAAACGGCTACTAACGTCCTTAAAACAAGCCAAACGGCAAAATTGGCACGCGCAAGTGCGGAAACGGCAACAAGCGGCACACGCGCACGCGCGGAACGGCAAACGGGACAGCCAAATCTGCCATCTCAAACCGTTTTGGTCAAAAGTTAGGCTAGGAGTGTCGGATCAAGGCGGGTGAGACACCGTTTCGAAGCTAAGAGGAAGAGCTACAACTTTCATTTAGACATCTCAACCCATATCTCAATAGGTATAAGATAAAAAGCCATGAAATGGTGCCAGTTGTTTCATTGCGGTTTACCAAACAGGCCCTGTTTACAAGGCCGTATCTCATGGCTCAGAAATCAAAATCAAGAAATTCCAGAGGCGTTGGAAAGCTGAGACATAAGGATAAAACTTTGATGTTTTGGCCAAGACTTGAATCCATTCAGAACAGAACGAAAATCGAGTGCCAAAGTGCCCGTCAGAACTGTCCAAATACAAGGCAGTTCTGACGAGCGATATTGTTTTGATCATAATCGGAGCTACGGAACTCGGTTTTCGACGTACTTTATACTGTTTCGAAGCTGAGACCAAAATCTAAACTTCTTATGAAGGAGTCGACACCCAGATCGAAGGGAATCAAAACTGAAAAGTCATGGGCAGAAGCGAAACTAGAAAAACGCGCAGAATCAGAGGGTCAAAACAGGCTGGAGCATATCATCGATAACTCAGGCTACACTAATCCGATTGACCTGAAATTTTACAGGCATAAACAGGACTCAAGGGGCTACGACTTTCATGTTTTGAGGAATTCCTAAATCCGTATATAGCATTAAGAAAAATGAAGCCGAAGTTCAGTTGTTAAACTGTCCTGTTTCCCAGTTTTGCCGTTATCGCGCACCGAAGTCGTACGGTCCGTTCCTACGATTCTTATACCAGATTTTTATCCATTTTGATACCAAATAATCCTTATGTATCTCAGTTCTTAATTGGTCCGAAATTCTCTTCCCAAATCAGTCCAAATTTAACAAACATCAACCACAATCCCTAACCAAATTTCATTTGCACCAATGAACTTAATCCAACCTCTCACTAACTAAACTCTATCTCACTAACCACAAGCTAAGCTAAATTAGCCTAATGGAGTTTAGGGTTTCTTAACCCAAATCAGATTTTTGCAAGTAACCAACCAAATCAAGTGAGGCAATTCATCAAACATAACCACTACAAGTCCATTTCTCAACTAAAACAAGTAAGGAAAGCATTAGCAAGAAACCCAAATTTTTTTCCTCTTCTTGGCCGAATTTTCAGCAACCAAATAACACTAAAATTAACCATGAAACTTCACTATACACATCAAATCCATCAAATAAATCCATAATCATAACATAATACATCATTTCCATGGCTTAGAAACTAAAACCCCAAAAGTTTAACTTTCAAGTAAGAGGCATACCTTCAATTAAGCTTTGTAGATGATTAACCTTCACTAATCAAGCACCCAAGTTGTTGCTCCAAGATCCAAACCCAAGATGGAAGCTAAAACTTGAAGATTTTTGAAGAAATTTTCTCACTTTCTCTCTTCAAGGTGGCCGGCCCTCTCTCTCAAATTTCTCTTCAATTTTTTTGTTTTGTTTGTCTTACAAATGACTTAATTATGGCCCTTAAGACTAATATGTGGTGTAAGACCACTTAGGAGAGATATTTTTAAGGCTAACCAATCACATAAAAACTCCTCAATTGCACTTTTAACCCTTGCACTCCAACTTTCTCTTTCTTATACATTTTCCCTCAAACATTTGATAATCTTTCAATTAACTCCATAAGTCATAACTTAATCTAATCTAAAACATGTAATCATGCTTAATTACTTCACTAATCACTTTCTCATCTTACTCACTTACACTTAAACATGCTTTATCCCACATAAAAGTAATTAAACAATAACCTTTTTGTCAAGGGCAAAATTAGGGTTTAAACCCAACTTAAAGCTTCTAATAAATCATAACATTAGGGATTTTGCTCACTTAGGGTTTCTAACCTTCTTAAAATTAATTAACCTATACAAAATGGATTAAATCCTATACCTTCCCACACTAGTGGGTCCCACATCCGATATACGTTCTTAATTTCTCAAAAACTAACTAATACTAGAAAAATCATTTAAAAACTATATTTACTCATAAAACTTATCTGGCAAACTTTTCTAATAAAGAAAATGTAGAAAATGCGGGTTTTCAATCTTAACCGGAAATTAGGGTTTTCTTCTTAGCCCTAACCCTAATATCAACTTACGAACGGTCTGGGTCCTCACAATCTCCCCCACTTAGGACAATTTCGTCCTCGAAATTAATTCGTTGGTCAAAGCGTACCTTCAAAGTCCACCGAAGGATTTGTCATCTCAGGTTGACCCATCGCATAGACTCTTGCTGGCCCTTTGGGTCGATTTTCCCTTGTAGTTGACGGCTTAGTTGTGGTCCCTTCAGTCGGTGGCATGAGCATGGCCCTGACCCTGTTGGTCAACCATACGTTCCATCAAGTCAGCCATTCGCTGGATGGCTGTAGCTACTTGGTCTAGCCCTTGTTCACGTTCCTTTTCAGGGCTTCGTGCTCGCCCTCTACCTCCACCTCGAGTACCGGAGGCCATTTAAGTGCAAAAGTCTATAGATCGGAACATTATATATACTTATTATCCAGGCTATGAGCAAAAGAAGAGACACAAAACTTTACGCACAAAAGGCATACAAAAGATAAGTTCAAAATTCTATGCAAATATATACACGTATTTACAAAGTCACACCAAAAGATTTACACATTACCCGACCTCCAGTCGGGTCAAAACCCAATATACACACGAGCACTCCGGCTCCAAAAATCTAGTCAGCTAACCAGATAACAAAAGAAAGGGGTCATGCTAGTTCTAACAAAAGTCATATACTAGCTAAACAAAAGTAAGTACAAAAGCGACCCTATGCGTCTCCCCTAGGACCCAGGTTCCCAACGGAACCTAAGGTGTCCACCTCGTCCATCATCTCTGGACCGGTGGCTCGTGGCGGTACCTCTGCGGCTAAATCTAATAGAAGCTCGCAGTCGACAGACATACCCTGAACCCTATCCCTCAGCTGCCTCTTCATAGCGAAGAGGTGCTGGTGTGTATCCTGAAGCTGACGGTGCAGGGCGTCCGTCCTCTCTCTCTCCTCTCGGAGACTCCGCTCCAAATATCCAATACGTCTCGCCTGCTCACGGCCATCCGCTCTAGCCTCGTCTAGCTGTGCCCTCAGAGTCTCGACTGTCCTGTCGAGGTAATAACGCTCGTCATCCAATGCTAGGACTACCTCGTCGGGGTAGCCGTATGTATACCAGCATGCGCAGGGTCGGCGCGACACCTGGCCAAAGGGAGAGTACAAAGTGTAAGGCTCTCCCAGCCTCTGCCTATAACGAATCGCCCGCTTACGCGGCGCTCGATCCTCTGGGCCCCTCCTACTCGGAGGTCTCGGTCCCACGCCACTAGGTCCCGCGCCACTCGAACTACCCGGATACATACCTACAAAACATTAATTCATTAGTTCACCGGCATTTCAGCTTAAAGTATATCATTCAACTTAAAAGAATCAAATATGCCTAGTGCCTATCGCGTATGTCCCACAATTGCCCAAGTCCTCTAACTTAGGCGCTCTGATACCAACTGTGACGACCCCACTTCTCCCAAGGGCGAACCCAAGGGTATCGGCGGGCAGCCTGCCTAGCTCGCGCCAGGACTCAAAACTTAAAACAACGAAAGCTAGCAAAATCCAAAAGAGTACTATACATATATATGCAATCCCAAAAGAGTTATAAGTACATTCCCCAAAAGTACCTGCTCAAACTATTACATCCTTATAATTACAACCAAAACCAAAAGGTAGACCCTAAGAAGGGTCCTTATACAAACCACCACAATAAAAACAAACATCCTAATTGTCCGCTATTACAAGCAGTCTAACTATACTATACTAGTGTAGGTGCCCAAACGTACCCGCGTCGGCCCCTGCTAAGGAAAACAAAAGGAATGGGGTAAGCTAAAAGCTTAGTAAGTAAACAGGGGCAAAAGCGTAAATTTCACGTAACATCAATTACACAGTAAGAGTAAAGCAAAAGCAAAAAAGTAACATCACATAATAAGGATACGGGTGGCTCCAAAGCCAAGTCATTTGCCATGCGTGATCTCCTGTCGACACTCCGTCGACCATAAATAAGGTCCGTAGAACTTCACTTGTACACCCACCGACACCTTATCACCCTCACTGGCCAGTCACCTCACAAACTTGCCCAGGCGAACGAAATCACAAACTTGAGCTTGAGTCACAAGCTCGGGTCACAAAATTGGTCCACATACTCAGCGAACCGGGTTCACAAACTTGGTGACCTCAAACCAAGCTGGACTGACTTCGACCAAGCCCTAACCGGCTTGAATAGTCCCTCTAGGTATTGAGTTCAACCTCAAACTCACAAAATTATTCAAAAGTCACCCTGAGCCACCAGCTCAAGGGTTTTAGTTCCAAAATTGCTCATATACATAAGCCATGTACAAATATGTGCGCAAATTAGGGTTTAGAGCGAGTGCGATAAAGTACACCCTCGTCTAAGTACCCACTTCATACATATCGAATCACATAAGCAACTAACATACAAAAGCGGTCTGAATACTTACTCAGAAACTGAAATAGCAAAAGTACGAAGTCGGATCGAAATGAACAGCTAGTAGTGGGCCCCACCAGTTCCGCCCAGCTCACCACCGTCTGAAATAGAACATTATGTCACAATACATCACAAACGGCTACTAACGTCCTTAAAACAAGCCAAACGGCAAAATTGGCACGCGCAAGTGCGGAAACGGCAACAAGCGGTGTGAGAACCCGTAAATACCCTAAAAATTTTCCTAGGGTTTTAGTTCCCTTAATTGCATAATTTTTGCATTTTCTGGCTTAGAAACATTTTCTGGGTTGATTTTATGAGCAATTATAGTTTTTGGATGATTTTTCTAGTATTGGTGAGTTTTTAGAAAATTAAGAATATATACTGGACGTGGGACCCACTAGTGCGAAAAGTTTGGAAAAATTCGGCCAATTAGGTTAAATTCCGGATACTGTGTAAATTTTATCGGGTGTTAAGAGATAAGTAGAGTGTGTGAAGTGATTGATGTGAGAGAGAAAAGAAGTGATAAGAATGCATTAAATAGAGTGACAAGTGTCACCCTGTTATTGGTTTTCCTTTAAGATTTACTATTCACAATTTTGGCTTTTTTGACCAAAGGATTAAATATCCAAAAATTGCATAAAATTCACAATTTTTCTTCTCTTGTTGGCCGGCCCTCTCTCTCAAGTTCAAGGAAGGAAGAAAACCTCTTCAAGTCTTGATTTCTTCTTGCTTCAATCCATAACTCAACCAACTAAACTAGTTTCTACTCCATAAAATCTTTCTAGTTGGTGTTAGTGGTTGATTTGGAGAAGTTTTTGGAAGAGCTAAGGTGTCCAACACCTCTACCTCTCTTGTTACTAGGTGAGTGGTGTGTGTATCTTCCTCCTACATCTAATGATGCTTAAGTTATGCTTATTAGTGATTAAAGTGCTGAAATTTCTGGTTTTTATCTTGACTTGAAGTGATTTGGTGAAGTTTTCCATTTATTGATGATTTTTCTGGTTTAATTGGATTATGATGGTGTGGTTGTTTGTGATGATTGGCAATGGCCTATAATAACTCTAGTGGGTGTGAAATGTGGATAAATGCAACCAATTTTGGATTTGGAATGAAAACTGAAAAGTTAGGGTTCTTAAATCCCCAATTCTGTCCGGTTTTGGATCATAGGGTTAGAGGCCGAATTTGACTTTGCTCAAAACATGAAAGTTGTAGGTATTGATGTGTTTGAGGTGCCTGTAAAATTTCAGGTCATTTGGATTAATGTGGAATGAGTTATGACGAAATTACTGTAGCTGTTCTGCTTTGGACAGAATGCAAAAACTGTACTGGTTATTGGCCATTTTGACTGAAATTGGTTTGGATTTAGTTGTTGGTGTCTTCTGATGAAATGTAGCTGGATGTCTTAGCTAACATATGCCTTTGGAATTTTGGAATTTGGACTTGTATAGACTAAGTTATAGTAATTACAGTTTTGTGTGATTTGCAAACCTGTTTTGGTAATTCTGGTATAGTATTTGGCATTTTCGACCTAGTTAACCTAGGAACTGCATTGAGTGACCTTCTTCATTGTTGTAGCCCTGTTCCATAGCTTCGAAACGGTGGGTCTTACACCCCCATCCGATAATGGTAGTGAGAGTTGTACCATTACCGCATTATGAGGTCGATCCGGTTTTCTTTCCAAGGCCTAAGTTTAAGGCCTTTCTTAATTCCTGGTTTGCTATCATGCTTGTATATGTTTATAAAACCCTATTGGGGTTGTGAGTGGCATTGCTATATGACTCGTTATCGAGTCTCATTGCATTTGTTTACTTGTTCTAGGGCGTGACGGTGGTTCACGACATTCCCCTGACGGAAGTGCAGGAAATAGCACTTATTTGATTTGTGAGTATACTACTCACTTAAATGTTACAATGTGGCTTTGTTATATGTGTAATTGATGCCTTGAAGGCTTATTTGCTTATTGGAAGTGATTAAGGTGAGGGTGTACTTGACCGCCCTCACCCCTTGTGATTTTATTCATGGTTAATGACTGTTCACTGAAACACTGTACTGGTTATATGAAATATTGAATTCCACTCATGGAAACTGATTTGGTGTCGTTTGGATGAATGTCCAACGGCTTTATTGTATCACTGAGCTCAACCCCGTTTGGTAGTCAATTGGATCGAGCCGGCGAGGGCTTGGCCGTGAAAATTGTCTTGCCACGGGGACTGTACTGAGGAACCTTGTAGTAATGAGACTCTTGGTTCCGGTATACTCGAGTATTACCAAAAGTGACTGAATGGAGTGCGGGCCCGGTTGGGGTATGATTGGTGGAAGGAAAGGAAGTAAAGTGAGGTCTACGGTTTTGGTACTTTTAACATTGACGGAGGGTCAATGAGGTTGGATCAAGATTGCAAGTGTGGAAATGGGCTCTTGAGAGCCAACCGTATCCTTTCACTGGTTTGATTTATCTCTTAATTGCATATTTGAACTGAACGGTTATGATTATGTGATCTTGACTGCTTTTGTGTGATAGTTGCTCACTGGGCTTTAGCTCATACCGTGCCATTTGTTTTCCTTACAGGAAAATGACCACTTTTGGAAAGAATGTGCTAGTTGGTTCAAGTTGAGCTCATGTGAATGTATATTTTGAATAGCTCCTTGAGGGTGAAAACCCTAAGTGTTTTGTTGCAACCAATGGTTGGCTTGTAAATGGTTATTTGTACATGTATGAATTAGTTGAATATTGGATATGCCGTCTTGGCTTGCAAATGTTGGTTTCCAATGTATATATATGTTTGGTCGATGCTTGGTTGGATTTCGGAATGATACGCGTTTCAAACGGAAAAGAAAAAAAAATTTGGAAAAAAGAAAGGGCCAAATCCGGCCGGATTCTGACGTGTCCTCTACTGTTCATCGCGGCTTCGATTTTCGTTTTTTTATTTTGTGATTTTGACCTATTTACGCGCGTTGGTAAGCTCCGGAGCGCATTAGATCGACGTTAACTGACCCGTAGTCCTGGCGAGAGCTGGGCAGGCAGTCCGCTAACCCCTTTGGTTCGCCTTAGGGAAAAGTGGGGCTGTTACAAGCGGCACACGCGCACGCGCGGAACGGCAAACGGGACAGCCAAATCTGCCATCTCAAACCGTTTTGGTCAAAAGTTAGGCTAGGAGTGTCGGATCAAGGCGGGTGAGACACCGTTTCGAAGCTAAGAGGAAGAGCTACAACTTTCATTTAGACATCGCAACCCAGATCTCAATAGGTATAAGTCAAAAAGGCATGAAATGGTGCCAGTTGTTTCATTGCGGTTTACCAAACAGGCCCTGTTTGCAAGGCCGTATCTCATGGCTCAGAAAATGAAATCAAGAAATTCCAGAGGCGTTGGAAAGCTGAGACATAAGGCTAAAACTTTGATGTTTTGGCCAAGACTTGAATCCATTCAGAACAGAACGAAAATCGAGTGCCAAAGTGCCCGTCAGAACTGTCCAAATACAAGGCAGTTCTGACGAGCGATATTGTTTTGATCATAATCGGAGCTACGGAACTCGGTTTTCGACGTACTTTATACTGTTTCGAAGCTGAGACCAAAATCTAAACTTCTTATGAAGGAGTCGACACCCAGATCGAAGGGAATCAAAACTGAAAAGTCATGGGCAGAAGCGAAACTAGAAAAACGCGCAGAATCAGAGGGTCAAAACAGCTGGAGCATATCATCGATAACTCAGGCTACACTAATCCGATTGACCTGAAATTTTACAGGCATAAACAGGACTCAAGGGGCTACGACTTTCATGTTTTGAGGAATTCCTAAATCCGTATATAGCATTAAGAAAAATGAAGCCGAAGTTCAGTTGTTAAACTGTCCTGTTTCCCCAGTTTTGCCGTTATCGCGCGCCGAAGTCGTACGGTCCGTTCCTACGATTCTTATACCAGATTTTTATCCATTTTGATACCAAATAATCCTTATGTATCTCAGTTCTTAATTGGTCCGAAATTCTCTTCCCAAATCAGTCCAAATTTAACAAACATCAACCACAATCCCTAACCAAATTTCATTTGCACCAATGAACTTAATCCAACCTCTCACTAACTAAACTCTATCTCACTAACCACAAGCTAAGCTAAATTAGCCTAATGGAGTTTAGGGTTTCTTAACCCAAATCAGATTTTTGCAAGTAACCAACCAAATCAAGTGAGGCAATTCATCAAACATAACCACTACAAGTCCATTTCTCAACTAAAACAAGTAAGGAAAGCATTAGCAAGAAACCCAAATTTTTTTCCTCTTCTTGGCCGAATTTTCAGCAACCAAATAACACTAAAATTAACCATGAAACTTCACTATACACATCAAATCCATCAAATAAATCCATAATCATAACATAATACATCATTTCCATGGCTTAGAAACTAAAACCCCAAAAGTTTAACTTTCAAGTAAGAGGCATACCTTCAATTAAGCTTTGTAGATGATTAACCTTCACTAATCAAGCACCCAAGTTGTTGCTCCAAGATCCAAACCCAAGATGGAAGCTAAAACTTGAAGATTTTTGAAGAAATTTTCTCACTTTCTCTCTTCAAGGTGGCCGGCCCTCTCTCTCAAATTTCTCTTCAATTTTTTTTGTTTTGTTTGTCTTACAAATGACTTAATTATGGCCCTTAAGACTAATATGTGGTGTAAGACCACTTAGGAGAGATATTTTTAAGACTAACCAATCACATAAAAACTCCTCAATTGCACTTTTAACCCTTGCACTCCAACTTTCTCTTTCTTATACATTTTCCCTCAAACATTTGATAATCTTTCAATTAACTCCATAAGTCATAACTTAATCTAATCTAAAACATGTAATCATGCTTAATTACTTCACTAATCACTTTCTCATCTTACTCACTTACACTTAAACATGCTTTATCCCACATAAAAGTAATTAAACAATAACCTTTTTGTCAAGGGCAAAATTAGGGTTTAAACCCAACTTAAAGCTTCTAATAAATCATAACATTAGGGATTTTGCTCACTTAGGGTTTCTAACCTTCTTAAAATTAATTAACCTATACAAAATGGATTAAATCCTATACCTTCCCACACTAGTGGGTCCCACATCCGATATACGTTCTTAATTTCTCAAAAACTAACTAATACTAGAAAAATCATTTAAAAACTATATTTACTCATAAAACTTATCTGGGAAACTTTTCTAATAAAGAAAATGTAGAAAATGCGGGTTTTCAATCTTAACCTGAAATTAGGGTTTTCTTCTTAGCCCTAACCCTAATATCAACTTACGAACGGTCTGAGTCCTCACAATCTCCCCCACTTAGGACAATTTCGTCCTCGAAATTAATTCGTTGGTCAAAGCGTACCTTCAAAGTCCACCGAAGGATTTGTCATCTCAGGTTGACCCATCGCATAGACTCTTGCTGGCCCTTTGGGTCGATTTTCCCTTGTAGTTGACGGCTTAGTTGTGGTCCCTTCAGTCGGTGGCATGAGCATGGCCCTGACCCTGTTGGTCAACCATACGTTCCATCAAGTCAGCCATTCGCTGGATGGCTGTAGCTACTTGGTCTGGCCCTTGTTCACGTTCCTTTTCAGGGCTTCGTGCTCGCCCTCTACCTCCACCTCGAGTACCGGAGGCCATTTAAGTGCAAAAGTCTATAGATCGGAACATTATATATACTTATTATCCAGGCTATGAGCAAAAGAAGAGACACAAAACTTTACGCACAAAAGGCATACAAAAGATAAGTTCAAAATTCTATGCAAATATATACACGTATTTACAAAGTCACACCAAAAGATTTACACATTACCCGACCTCCAGTCGGGTCAAAACCCAATATACACACGAGCACTCCGGCTCCAAAAATCTAGTCAGCTAACCAGATAACAAAGAAAGGGGTCATGCTAGTTCTAACAAAAGTCATATACTAGCTAAACAAAAGTAAGTACAAAAGCGACCCTATGCGTCTCCCCTAGGACCCAGGTTCCCAACGGAACCTAAGGTGTCCACCTCGTCCATCATCTCTGGACCGGTGACTCGTGGCGGTACCTCTGCGGCTAAATCTAATAGAAGCTCGCAGTCGACAGACATACCCCGAACCCTATCCCTCAGCTGCCTCTTCATAGCGAAGAGGTGCTGGTGTGTATCCTGAAGCTGACGGTGCAGGGCGTCCGTCCTCTCTCTCTCCTCTCGGAGACTCCGCTCCAAATATCCAATACGTCTCGCCTGCTCACGGCCATCCGCTCTAGCCTCGTCTAGCTGTGCCCTCAGAGTCTCGACTGTCCTGTCGAGGTAATAACGCTCGTCATCCAATGCTAGGACTACCTCGTCGGGGTAGCCGTATGTATACCAGCATGCGCAGGGTCGGCGCGACACCTGGCCAAAGGGAGAGTACAAAGTGTAAGGCTCTCCCAGCCTCTGCCTATAACGAATCGCCCGCTTACGCGGTGCTCGATCCTCTGGGCCCTTCCTACTCGTAGGTCTCGGTCCCACGCCACTAGGTCCCGCGCCACTCGAACTACCCGGATACATACCTACAAAACATTAATTCGTTAGTTCACCGGCATTTCAGCTTAAAGTATATCATTCAACTTAAAAGAATCAAATATGCCTAGTGCCTATCGCGAATGTCCCACAATTGCCCAAGTCCTCTAACTTAGGCGCTCTGATACCAACTGTGACGACCCCACTTCTCCCAAGGGCGAACCCAAGGGTATCGGCGGGCCGCCTGCCTAGCTCGCGCCAGGACTCAAAACTTAAAACAACGAAAGCTAGCAAAATCCAAAAGAGTACTATACATATATATGCAATCCCAAAAGAGTTATAAGTACATTCCCCAAAAGTACCTGCTCAAACTATTACATCCTTATAATTACAACCAAAACCAAAAGGTAGACCCTAAGAAGGGTCCTTATACAAACCACCACAATAAAAACAAACATCCTAATTGTCCGCTATTACAAGCAAGTCTAACTATACTATACTAGTGTAGGTGCCCAAACGTACCCGCGTCGGCCCCTGCTAAGGAAAACAAAAGGAATGGGGTAAGCTAAAAGCTTAGTAAGTAAACAGGGGCAAAAGCGTAAATTTCACGTAACATCAATTACACAGTAAGAGTAAAGCAAAAGCAGAAAAGTAACATCACATAATAAGGATACGGGTGGCTCCAAAGCCAAGTCATTTGCCATGCGTGATCTCCTGTCGACACTCCGTCGACCATAAATAAGGTCCGTAGAACTTCACTTGTACACCCACCGACACCTTATCACCCTCACTGGCCAGTCACCTCACAAACTTGCCCAAGCGAACGAAATCACAAACTTGAGCTTGAGTCACAAGCTCGGGTCACAAAATTGGTCCACATACTCAGCGAACCGGGTTCACAAACTTGGTGACCTCAAACCAAGCTGGACTGACTTCGACCAAGCCCTAACCGGCTCGAATAGTCCCTCTAGGTATTGAGTTCAACCTCAAACTCACAAAATTCACAAAATTATTCAAAAGTCACCCTGAGCCACCAGCTCAAGGGTTTTAGTTCCAAAATTGCTCATATACATAAGCCATGTACAAATATGTGCGCAAATTAGGGTTTAGAGCGAGTGCGATAAAGTACACCCTCGTCTAAGTACCCACTTCATACATATCGAATCACATAAGCAACTAACATACAAAAGCGGTCTGAATACTTACTCAGAAACTGAAATAGCAAAAGTACGAAGTCGGATCGAAATGAACAGCTAGTAGTGGGCCCCACCAGTTCCGCCCAGCTCACCACCGTCTGAAATAGAACATTATGTCACAATACATCACAAACGGCTACTAACGTCCTTAAAACAAGCCAAACGGCAAAATTGGCACGCGCAAGTGCGGAAACGGCAACAAGCGGTGTGAGAACCCGTAAATACCCTAAAAATTTTCCTAGGGTTTTAGTTCCCTTAATTGCATAATTTTTGCATTTTCTGGCTTAGAAACATTTTCTGGGTTGATTTTATGAGCAATTATAGTTTTTGGATGATTTTTCTAGTATTGGTGAGTTTTTAGAAAATTAAGAATATATACTGGACGTGGGACCCACAAGTGCGAAAAGTTTGGAAAAATTCGGCCAATTAGGTTAAATTCCGGATACTGTGTAAATTTTATCGGGTGTTAAGAGATAAGTAGAGTGTGTGAAGTGATTGATGTGAGAGAGAAAAGAAGTGATAAGAATGCATTAAATAGAGTGACAAGTGTCACCCTGTTATTGGTTTTCCTTTAAGATTTACTATTCACAATTTTGGCTTTTTTGACCAAAGGATTAAATATCCAAAAATTGCATAAAATTCACAATTTTTCTTCTCTTGTTGGCCGGCCCTCTCTCTCAAGTTCAAGGAAGGAAGAAAACCTCTTCAAGTCTTGATTTCTTCTTGCTTCAATCCATAACTCAACCAACTAAACTAGTTTCTACTCCATAAAATCTTTCTAGTTGGTGTTAGTGGTTGATTTGGAGAAGTTTTTGGAAGAGCTAAGGTGTCCAACACCTCTACCTCTCTTGTTACTAGGTGAGTGGTGTGTGTATCTTCCTCCTACATCTAATGATGCTTAAGTTATGCTTATTAGTGATTAAAGTGCTGAAATTTCTGGTTTTTATCTTGACTTGAAGTGATTTGGTGAAGTTTTCCATTTATTGATGATTTTTCTGGTTTAATTGGATTATGATGGTATGGTTGTTTGTGATGATTGGCAATGGCCTATAATAACTCTAGTGGGTGTGAAATGTGGATAAATGCAACCAATTTTGGATTTGGAATGAAAACTGAAAAGTTAGGGTTCTTAAATCCCCAATTCTGTCCGGTTTTGGATCATAGGGTTAGAGGCCGAATTTGACTTTGCTCAAAACATGAAAGTTGTAGTTATTGATGTGTTTGAGGTGCCTGTAAAATTTCAGGTCATTTGGATTAATGTGGAATGAGTTATGACGAAATTACTGTAGCTGTTCTGCTTTGGACAGAATGCAAAAACTGTACTGGTTATTGGCCATTTTGACTGGAATTGGTTTGGATTTAGTTGTTGGTGTCTTCTGATGAAATGTAGCTGGATGTCTTAGCTAACATATACCTTTGGAATTTTGGCATTTGGACTTGTATAGACTAAGTTATAGTAATTACAGTTTTGTTTGATTTGCAAACCTGTTTTGGTAATTCTGGTATAGTATTTGGCATTTTCGACCTAGTTAAGCTAGGAACTGGATTGAGTGACCTTCTTCATTGTTGTAGCCCTGTTCCATAGCTTCGAAACGGTGGGTCTTACACCCCCATCCGATAATGGTAGTGAGAGTTGTGCCATTACCGCATTATGAGGTCGAATCCGATTTTCTTTCCAAGGCCTTTCTTAATTCCTGGTTTGCTATCATGCTTGTATATGTTTATAAAACCCTATTGGGGTTGTGAGTGGCATTGCTATATGACTCGTTATCGAGTCTCATTGCATTTGTTTACTTGTTCTAGGGCGTGACAGTGGTTCACGACATTCCCCTGACGGAAGTGCATGAAATAGCACTTATTTGATTTGTGAGTATACTACTCACTTAAATGTTACAATGTGGCTTTGTTATATGTGTAATTGATGCCTTGAAGGCTTATTTGCTTATTGGAAGTGATTAAGGTGAGGGTGTACTTGACCGCCCTCACCCCTTGTGATTTTATTCATGGTTAATGACTGTTCACTGAAACACTGTACTGGTTATATGAAATACTGAATTCCACTCATGGAAACTGATTTGGTGTCGTTTGGATGAATGTCCAACGGCTTTACTGTATCACTGAGCTCAACCCCGTTTGGTAGTCAATTGGATCGAGCCGGCGAGGGCTTGGCCGTGAAAATTGTCTTGCCACAGGGACTGTACTGAGGAACCTTGTAGTAATGAGACTCTTGGTTCCGGTATACTCGAGTATTACCAAAAGTGACTGAATGGAGTGCGGGCCCGGTTGGGGTATGATTGGTGGAAGGAAAGGAAGTAAAGTGAGGTCTACGGTTTTGGTACTTTTAACATTGACGGAGGGTCAATGAGGTTGGATCAAGATTGCAAGTGTGGAAATGGGCTCTTGAGAGCCAACTGTATCCTTTCACTGGTTTGATTTATCTCTTAATTGCATATTTGAACTGAACGGTTATGATTATGTGATCTTGACTGCTTTTGTGTGATAGTTGCTCACTGGGCTTTAGCTCATACCGTGCCATTTGTTTTCCTTACAGGAAAATGACCACTTTTGGAAAGAATGTGCTAGTTGGTTCAAGTTGAGCTCATGTGAATGTATATTTTGAATAGCTCCTTGAGGGTGAAAACCCTGAGTGTTTTGTTGCAACCAATGGTTGGCTTGTAAATGGTTATTTGTACATGTATGAACTAGTTGAATATTGGATATGCCGTCTTGGCTTGCAAATGTTGGTTTCCAATGTATATATATGTGTCGCGCCCCATTTTTTGAATAAATAAATAAATGGTTTAAAAAACGTATTTTTGATTTAATTTGTGATTTGAAAAATGAATTGTGATTTAAAAGGAAAATGGGTCTAAATGGGGGTTTTGAGAGTGCGACGATTTGACCCAAAAATTATGGTTTAAAAAGGGTTTTTAAAACTAAATACGGAGTCGCCACTTGGTAATGAGTTAAGGTGTACCAAGTCACCTAAAAAATGTATTTTTAAAGAAAAATAGGAAAAGGTAGTGAGAAACCCTTTTTAAACGACTCCTAGTCTATGTAAACCAAAGAAAAAGGTTCGGGAGTCACATTTGACAAAGGGGAAGGCAAGGATAAAATCCAAGGCACCCCTTTGACCTAGCCAAGGCTAGTTGCGTGATTTAATCAAAGATTTTCTTGTTTTAACCAAAGAATTTATTACATTTGGATGTGCTACATGAAATGCAAAACCCTAGATTCTAAGATGTCTCTTGTAAGGTTTTTGGTCCCAACCACATGAATTGTGGCGGCCAATGAAAGAAAACCTTATAGAGGTCGATTAATGCAAATGATAATTCAAATGCAAGTGTGCAAGTGTGAAAGTGTATGAAAGATGCAAGAAATGTAAGTGCAAGTGTGCGAATGTATAAAAAGGTGCATGTGTGAAATTGTATAAAATTCAAGTGTTTTTTGTGTGCAAATGGGAGAAAAAGTGAAAGTGTGCAAGTGAAGAGATAAAAGGTGTACGTGTGCAAATGGGAGAAAAAGTGAAAGTGTAATGATAGAGTGGATTTAGAATGCATGAGCCTAGGGAATGCACGTATATTGGGTACGGGGAGACCTAAATCGTGACTCAATTTACCCTTTTGTAGAGGGAATACAAGCGTGCTAAGGCTTAGAAAAAGCCACACTCGTCTATATCCCATATTTAAGGGGACTCTCAAGCAAATGAACCCTATAACTAGCATGAAATGCAAAAATCCTAAAATGGAGGGGAAAGGGGTTCGAGGGGCATGCAAAATGATAAAACTAAGAAAAATGCATGAAATGAAGTGAAACATGCAAATGATGTACTAACGAGGGAAAAACCCTAAGGGTCTAGCGTTGGACTAGCCCATTCTATGAATTTCTACTAGCATTGGACTAGTGAAAACGGAACAATGAACCACAACTAGCGTTGGACTAGTGTGGTGACGGGAAAGGGGGCCACAACTAGCATTGGACTAGTGTGGTGACGTCCATTCATCCATCACATTCATTCATGACTATAGAAAGCGAGTAGACATGCGAATCACTTATAAGCACGTAGCACATAACACTTAGCATGCTTGACTAGATGCAAGGACCTAATAAAGCGATTAAACACGTAGCAACGAAAGCAAGCAATGAACTTATTACATTTGCTAACTAAAACAAGGGGGAAAAGGGAAAATGGACAAGAAAGCTCGCCAAGCCCTATCTATTACAAGCCAAGAGGTGTACACATACCCCATAATGAATAACTTAATGAAAACAAAAAGTAAATGACATAAGTAAAAGGAATTAAAGAAAAGCTAGGAAAGCAAAGTAGACATGCAATTCACTTAGCACATTGAGTCACATAGGAGAGACACAAAGAGGGATAAAAGAAATTATACCGCCCTTGAGTTGGAGCTCTAATGGAGTAAAACCGCTTATTTACCCTCCAAAATAATAAAAGAGTCAAGGTACCACTTTAATTAACAAATAATCATAAAAGATAAATATAAACATGAAATTGAATCAATTGAATCATGTCAACAACCGACATTTAAGAAGTCAAAAGAAGAAGGGACGTAATTACAAAAATGAACAAAGTTTTGAGGTCAAAATTAAAGAAAAATAAAGTTCAGGGACCTATTTGCAATTAAATTAAGGACCGAATTGAAAGAAGTTGAAAATGTCCAGGGCCACAATACAGTTAAAGAGAAATTCAGGGACTGATTTGCAAAATCGTTTTCTGGTTTCCTAATGGACTAAACCATTGGGCTATTTCATTTATTCGTTTGGGCCAACACCTTCCTTAGCCCAATCGAAAATCCAAAACAAATGGGATGGGCTAGCCTATTGTTTTTACCCAAATTTAGCCAACAACTGATGGGCTTTTACTTCCTAAGCCCCACCCAAAAAACCAACAAAATAATCTAAACCAACTCCCTTAAACCCAAGTCAAAAAGAACCTCTCAACCTAAATCACACATTTCACTAAAACCCAACATGATAAAATCAAATAAAATTATTAAACCACAATCATGACCCAAAATCAAGAATTAATCTATCCACAAAGTCACATAAAATATGCAAATAGAGGATTAAACTTAAAAGGACAAAAATTAGTTTCAGTTTCTCAGATTTTGGGCCACAATGAAATTGGGCAGGAAGTGAAGGATTCAATTGCAATTTTCAGAAACTTATGCTTCAGGCTCCGCGGAAGCTCTCTTCTTCAACGCTAATTCTGGGTTCTGCAATTTCTGATGTTTCAAAATCCATCAATTTTACCCCGCAAAACACACCACATCGTCCGACACCAAAGACATTGAACATGACAAGAATTGATTCCAAAATTCCTTTATTTCTTTTCCTTTCCCCAATTAACAAACGGGCAGATTCTAGCTAACTTTGGACCGGCTGGCATTCCTCTCTCACGGATACAGAAGAGCACCCAAAATCTTTCCTTTTTGATTCAAGACTTCGGTTTGGGCATTGTAGCAAACAATACATGAGCATAAAAATTTTTAGCAAATCTGTGAGCAATCAAGATAGCAACCAACCCCAAAATTATTTAAGAACAAAGAACTTCAACTCCAATCATCATACGCAGTATGCATATTCAAAAAAATTGAGGCCAAGTAGCAGAAAAATTACACTAGAGCAAACCACGGCGGTTACATTTCAAAAGCTGGACAAGAACTTGAGAAATTTTGGAGAGAAACGAAACTTACAGTGCCTCTATTCGGTGAAGATTCGCGGATGGAGATGGGAAATTCTGGAGCTAATGGCCAGTGGCGATTCCTTTCCTCCTCCCCTGCTTTTCCTTCAGCCGTAGCCATCACTCTCGCTCCCTCATTTTGCCCGCAGCTTCCGTCCGAGGCTCCCTCTTTTCCTTCTAGCTCAGCCTTCTTTCAGTTTTTCCGTAGCTATCTCATGCCGCCGCCCCTCTATTTCTCTTTCCCTCTTGCTCTTTCTCTGTTCTGTCCAAGCCTTTGCCCTCCTTGCTCTGCTTCTTTTTTTTCTCTTTTGTTTTGGCCGAAGCCCCTTCCTTTTTTGCTGATTCCCTCCAGACGAAAACCTCTTCCAAGTTCTTGATTTCAGCCACGGTTCCTTTCTTGTCTTTGGCTTCGCCCGAAAAGCTCTCCCCTCTTCCAGCCGCGCGCCTGAGTTTTTTTTTGTTTTGCTTTGGTTGTCCGCCGCCCCTTTTTCTGTTTTGCTCTCTCTATTCTTTTCCTTTTTCTTATTCTCTGCCCCCCCTATCCTTGTCCGATAGTTTTTCTCTTGTTCGCCACTCTCCTTTCCTCTGCGTTTCTCAAGCTCCGCCGCCACTGAAGCCGAAGCCTTCCCCCTCTGTTTTCTGTTTTTTTTTTCCCTCAAAACCTAGCCGTCCTCCCCCTTCCTTGCTCCCTCTGTTTTTCTTTCCGTTTTTTCCTTAGCCGCGTCTTTTCTATTTTCTTGCTCTCCGTTCTGACCCTCAGCCGCCAAGCTTCCACTCAGACTAAACCCTTTTCTGTTTTTTTTATCTTTTAGCCCTCACAAAATTCTACTTTGACCCCCAAAAATTCCTTAACTTCCCCAAATGTCCCTAACACCTCACCCCTTAGGTGCTTAGTTGTCTAAAATATAGAAAAGACACTTGTCCAAGTGCATGCAGTCCCACTTGTCATTTTCACCTTTTTTCCTTTTTCCCTTTTTTTTCATTTTTCAATTTTCATTTTTTCATTTTCATTTTTAAATAATGAAACTAAATCTAAAACAACTAAAACATATTTTTTTGAACGCTTTTCTTTTTTTCCTTGAGAAATTCTACGCTAAAATGGCTAAAATAACTAAAACTAAAAGTAAATAAAACTAATTGTGACAAATAAAAATAGAACAAATAAAAAACGAATAGTAAATAAATAAATAATAAAACACCAAAAATTTGGTGTCTACAGTTTGCCCCTCTTTGTCTGAGTTTTGAAAAAACTTGAGACAAAGAAGTAGACACCAAATACTTACCTGCATTATTTGGCTGCAAAAATGATTCCAACGAACAAGAATTCTAAAATGGGCCTGACCCAAATATAAAATTAAAAACGGGACTGACCCGAACAGAAAATGTAAAATGGGATAGACCCAAACAGAAAATGTAAAAATGGGATAGACCCGCGGGATAGACCCGAACAGAAAATGTAAAATGGGATAGACCCAAACAGAAACTGTAAAATGGGATAGACCCGAACAGAAAATGCAAACGGGATAGACCCGGACAGAAATTTAAATGGGATAGACCCGAACAGAAATTTAAATGCTTACTGGCGGGACAAATCCAGCTCCAACAGCAATGAAAATAACATGCTTTGACAATCGGACAGTGGGATCAAACCCGAACCTGCCGTGATGAACTTGATTTGATTTTTTATTTTTTTGACTTTTTGATTTTTTGATTTTTTGATTTTTTTTTCTTTTTTTTTTTTTGACTTCTATAAAGCACGGTCAGCGGGATAAAACCCGGTCCTGACAAGATTGGCGGGATGAAACCCGGTCCCAATTGATAAAAGCGGTCAGCGGGATTATACCCGGTCCTGCCGAGGTCGGAGGGATAAAACCCGTGCCCCAACGAAAATAAAAGCGGTCAGTGGGATAAAACCCGAGCCTGCCGAGGTCGGAGGGATAAAACCCGTGCCCTAACGAAAATAAAAGCGGTCAGTGGGATAAAACCCGAGCCTGCCGAGGTCGGAGGGATAAAACCCATGCCCAACGAAAATAAAAGCGGTAAAACCCATGCCCAACGAAAATAAAAGCGGTCAGTGGGATAAAACCCGAGCCTGCCGAGGTCGGAGGGATAAAACCCGTGCCCAACGAAAATAAAAGCGGTCAGTGGGATAAAACCCGAGCCTGCCGAGTGAAAAATTGGCGGCACGAAATCCAGACCCAACGTGATCCTTAGAATGTTGGCGGCACCAGGTCCAGGCCCAACTTGATTTTGGAGATGTTGGCGGCACAAGATCCAGGCCCAACGAGATTTTTAGAATGTTGGCGGCACCAGGTCCAGGCCCAACTTGATTTTGGAGATGTTGGCGGCACAAGATCCAGGCCCAACGAGATTTTTAGAATGTTGGCGGCACCAGGTCCAGGCCCAACGAGATTTTTGGAATGTTGGCGGCACCAAGTCCAGGCCCAACTTGATTTTGGAAATGTTGGCGGCACAAGATCCAGGCCCAACGAGATTTTGGAAATGTTGGCGGCACCAAGTCCAGGCCCAACTTGATTTTGGAGATGTTGGCGGCACAAGATCCAGGCCCAACGAGATTTTTAGAATGTTGGCGGCACCAGGTCCAGGCCCAACTTGATTTTTGGAATGTTAAGAGAATGGGGGAACAGAATGATGCGCAGCGTGCATTGAAGCTTTGCCCACAAGAAATCAAATTTGATTTTTCAAGAAACAAGAAATTGAATTTGATTTTTCCTGATTTTTCTGATTGATTGATTTTGATTTTGATTTTTGCATTTTTGATTTTTGATTTTTTCTTTTCAGTGTCAAGTCCATTTCCTCCTTCTTCTTGCTTCTCTTTGCAGTATCGGCCTTCCGCCTCACTGGATGTTTTTCGTCCTTTTGAACCATGATTACCTGTACAAGGGGTTCCTCAAAGTATGACATGCATTCAAATTTCTTATTTGGAAAGAACAGCGTGATTGGTCCGAAAAATGTCTTGCTTGACTCTTGGGCGAAAATCTCAAATGTATTGCGGAAAATTTTGCCCCAGTGTGGGCTTATTT
The DNA here is from genome assembly GCA_036785865.1 of Coffea canephora. Taxonomy (NCBI): domain Eukaryota; kingdom Viridiplantae; phylum Streptophyta; class Magnoliopsida; order Gentianales; family Rubiaceae; genus Coffea; species Coffea canephora. The sequence goes on along the minus strand of CM071922.1, from coordinate 34,029,785 downwards.
TACAAAATCCCTCCAATGAAAACTTGCCCCAGTGTGGGCACATTTAATTGCAAAAATCTCTCAAATGAAAATTTGCCCCTGTGTGGGCCCATTTGATTGCAAAAAATTTGTTCAGATGATTCCCCATTTATTTGAACAAAGAGAAATCGCACCTTCCAAAATTTAGAAAGTAATCATTTGAACGTTGAATGCAGAAATTTCATGATGAATTCCTCGAAGTAACACCAAATTCAAGAAAATTTCTTCCTCACTTCTAGCATTGGTGTTTAGGGTAACGGGTCACCACTTCTGATTGGCTCATCTTTCAGGACCAATCAAGTGACTTTATTATTTTTTTGAAATGGCTAAGGAAATGGGAGGTCAGAATTTGTTTGGCTTTTGTGCCCAAAATTGTAATGCATTCAACATCACATCTTAGTGAAAGCAAAGAGTTTGTCACCCTTATTTTTCAAGAAAACTTAGTCAACATACAAGCTTTCTAGGCTTGTAACGTATGGACAGAATTGATAGCTAAACATGTGGAAACGGGCTATACCCTTATGATCACAAATGATTTGATGAATTTCTTATGAGTATGATCCTCACTTTGGATTGTCATGAAAGAATAAGTCAACGATGGACTTTATTAGCTTGTAATGTGGCTTGAAAACGATAGTTTAAGACCTTCAAGGATATTGCACCATAGATTGCCTTTTTCCAAAATTGCCCATATTTTGAACTCAAAAGATTTCAGACTTTGTTTGGATTTTCTCATCATTCCCCAGGGACCTCAGTGTCGAATTTTTCTGCATTTTCCTTTCTTGCTTCTTTTCTTCTTTTTTTCCTTTTTCTTTTTCGAACTGATGGGCTTTCACATGGTGAGTAGCGTCAATCCCATATCCAGGCAATTCAGAAATACAGCTAAATTTTCCGGCATCAGAAATTTTCTTGACAAGGCCATTGTAAAGAACAGAAGTCAGGACTTTCGGCTTTTGTAATGGGGTCTGGTGGGGTGTTTAAAAAAGTTAAGGCTTGAAGGCAGATTTTAAAAATGGTTTGAAGATTCTGAGATCGCATTGTTGCCAACCCTATTTTAGGGCTAAACCAGAATTTGCCCCAGTTTATGCTCAATTGAGGCTTTTTCTCTTTCATTTTGTTTTTTCTTTTGATTTTTCGGCTTTCTGCCATTCCTTTGAAATTTTCAAAAATTTGCCCCAGTTTATTTTGAACTGAGGTTCTCTTTTCTTTTGCTTTTGTTGTTGCCTTAGCACTTTTCACCTCTTGGGACTTTTCTTTTCTTTTCCAACTCAAAGTTACCCCAGTGTGGGGTTTGCGATTCTCAGGGGTTGCCAAACGAAGTATTTTATTCTGAAGGCTCAAAAGGGATAACTAGGGATAGAATGCTTGATTGGAAAAGAAGAGGGCCTGACTTTTAATCCGTTCCTTACAATAACTCTGAAAGGAAACTTTCGTTAATGCGAAATTTTTTTTTGCATGTATCTGAATTACTGACTAAGGAAGACCCTTGTTCATCCATATTTGTGAAACATAGAGGATCCGCCAGACAACTTTTCTTTCTTTTCTTTTCACTCTTCTTTTTCTCACAATTGAAGCTCAGGTAGAATCAAATTTCTCCAATTTGCGGTTCCCCCTTTTGAGTTTTAGCATTTTTTTTGCTTTTCTTTTTTTTTTTTTTGGAAAAATCTCCAATCTCCCTCCCCAATGTGGGGTGCGATCATAGGTGCTCTCGAAAAGAATCACCAATTTTTAGCTCAAATGAGGATGCAATGGGTAAATTGTGTTTAGATTGTAGAAACGATGGCCAAAGTATCATTCTTACACTCCATGACAACCAAAGTAACGAATTGCTCATTGAAAATTCATTCCCCTTCTTGGATATTTGAAAATTTTCCAATATAGGGTAGTGATCATTAGGGCTCTTATTTGAAACGAAATTATTCTTTCAAAGGCTCAAATGGGAGAGCAAAATGATAAAATGTGTATAGGTAGAGAAAAGAATGCTCAAAGCATCATTCCAAATTTTCAAAACAAATAAGAATAATGCACATTTTTGCTTTCACTTAGATGTGAATTGAATCTGGTTAAACTAATGGGCATTTGCAAGCAAAAAGTTGCTCCAATTTGCAATTTATCAATCAATGTGACTGATTTTATTTTGGGATTGAATGAAATGGGCAAAATATGAATTGTACAGTGAATTGTACAGTAAAGGAGAAAATGTATCTCATGAGGCCTTTGGAGTGACCATGCACCTTTTTCTGAGCACTTTTATTGTATGGCTCGGATCACCAATCGAGTGTAAGGATTTTAGGAAGCATACACTTGTGAATTTTCAAGCTGGAGGTTGAAAAAATCTCAATTTAGTTTTATTTTTCAAAATTCATCATGAAATCTCCAATGAGTAAGAATAAAGAATGAAATGTACATAAGTATATACAAAACAATAATTGTCCAAAAATTTTATTGCTGAAAAAGTTTGAAACAAAATTCCTCATTCAATTATGATACAAATGAGAAAAGAGAAACTTGTAAACGGCTCCACATATACACTTTTCATCTCCTCTTCTTATGGAACAAAATATATTAACAAATCAAATAAACAGAATTTCCCTTTGGAAAATAATTACAAATCTCTCAGAGGCTTTAGCGTAGAGCTTCCAGATAAATCATTTATGTTTTCATTGTAGGATCTGCCCAAGAATCAAATAACACTTTCAGTTTTGACACTTTATTAGATCGGAAGTGCCATCAGATATAGAAAAATATTTTCTCTTTTATTGAAGTGTTTTTATGAATGCAGGGGAGGGGGAAAACAAAAGAAAAATACCCTGAGTTAGTAAACAAGAATATAAAATCGGTATGCATGTCCTATGGGGGGACCCTTTTTGTGCCAAGGGTAGGCCTAGCATGAAAATGCAATCCGCTAGAGTAGGCACCATACCATACCTGATGAATCCGATCCACTCATTGAGTGAAAAATAATTTTGAAAATTTTGGTCAATTGGAGTGAGGAGAGACATTTGTCAAAATGAGGTCAACGTCCGAATGGATTGATCACTTTTGATCGATATTTGCAAAAACGCACGGGTTTGACCTTGACGAACTTCCTACCGAAGAGACTGGAATTCGTTGACAAAATTTTCTCAGTGAAGCATGGGTAAAAACCCCAACTGATCAAATGGCTGAATGCAATGGACGGTTTTCTCAAAATCGACTAGGTTTCCCAATTTAAAATTGACATTGAAACCCCAATTGATCAAATGGGTTGAATGAAATTGACCATTTATTTAAAATTGACCGGATTACCCAAAAAGGAGAAACGGGTCAAATGAATTGAGTGAAATTTAAAAACTCACTCAAACTTGACCAAATCATCCTAAAAAAGGAATTTGATCGATTGAAATTGAGAATTTTATTCAAAACAGACTAGATCGCCCTAAAATGGGTGAATTAGCCAAATGAAATGAAGATTTATTCAAAAATCGACCGAATGACCCAAAAAGGGTAAATTGGTCAAATGAATTGATGATTTATTCAAAAATCGACCGAATAACCCAAAAAGGGTAAATTGGTCAAATGAATTGATGATTTATTCAAAAATCGACCGGATGACCCTAAAAAGGGTAAATTGGTCAAATGATCCTAAAAAGGGTAAATTGGTCAAATTGATGATTTATCGAATGAATTGGCAAAATGGATTGGTTGAATTGTCCGGCCATTGGTTATTTCAAAATTATTGAAGTGCATTAGTCTATGACCTTCTAAAAATCAAATTTTGGCCTCAATTTATTTATCGTCTCAAAAGGAGGAATCATTTGTGAATTTCGTTAAATTAATGTCTTTTACGCAAGGGATTTTTACCAATTTTTGATAAAATGGCCAAAAAGTGATTATTAGATGCTCATATTCCAAAGATCACTCTATGAAAATGATCGGATCCTACCTTACCTTGTGCACTACCCCTTCGGATGAACAAAATGTAAACGTGCAAGTCTCGTTGGATTAAGTATTCGAGACACAAGGTGGCTTATTCCTAACACGGGATCCCCTAAGTGGCATTCCCTTTCTAGGGTTTAATGCATGATGCTAGTTATTAAAGCGATGTAAATATGCAATTCGAAATGAAACGTGACCTAAGGAACCCTTTATTTGCCAGGGTAAGCCTAAAATGACATGGCATTATTAATTTATGAATGTAATATACCAAAATCTTTAAACGTGCAATGACCTATCTACAAGGGTAGGTTCTAAAAGAAAGTCATGCCAGACCTCTTATTTCCTAATGTTTGTGAATGCAAAAGACAAGAGACAAGGAAACGTGAGTTCAACACATAATCACATAACACATTTGGACAATAAAAAGCAACAAAGACAAATAATGAAAGAGGGGTGGGACCCCTCCCCTCGTGAATAGTGTTTCCTAATTTAGGGTAAGGTCGACTCTTCCCTAGGCAACTCTAATATGGATGCATGAGGTTGGGGTTCGCTAATGCATCTAGACTCGATAAGCTCAGGTCCCCGAGCCTTCAGACTTAGAAACCAAGGGTCATTAATCCCAAGGTTCTCGTCGGTGGCTCGAGCGATTCCCCAAACACCGCTACGCACACATCGTGTCACGGCTACGTGTTTGAGTGAATCTATCAAAACCTCAATCTTCGACCAAAAGCTAAAGGCTATCAACCAATAGCTTTAAGCGGAAGATTGAGTGACTCATTGGAACATGCTACACACACATCGTGTCGTGATCACATGGCCAAGTGAGTCACCTAATCCTAATAGGGTGGAGTGGCGTGACAAGCCACTAAAAGAAAAAATAAAAGGGATAAATAATAAAGCGAATGCACGTATGCTAGTGCTCGTTTGGAGGGGAGGGATCGAGAACCAACGCGAGGCTCTAAGGTGATGTCCCCCACTCAAATGCAATGCAAGCGCGAGATAAGTAAGTAAACATACATCCAATCAACCAATCATACATTTCGCGAGCGAGGGAGTAGTTGGATACGCGTGAAATGCAAAAATCCTAATAAAAGGAAAAATGCAATCCTAAACACCCAAATGTAATATATAAAAAGATTAAAAGAAGAAAATGGTTGATTAAATCAAATTTGCTCGGACTCTCGAATGTCCCCAGTGGAGTCGCCAACTGTCGCGCCCCATTTTTTGAATAAATAAATAAATGGTTTAAAAAACGTATTTTTGATTTAATTTGTGATTTGAAAAATGAATTGTGATTTAAAAGGAAAATGGGTCTAAATGGGGGTTTTGAGAGTGCGACGATTTGACCCAAAAATTATGGTTTAAAAAGGGTTTTTAAAACTAAATACGGAGTCGCCACTTGGTAATGAGTTAAGGTGTACCAAGTCACCTAAAAAAATGTATTTTTAAAGAAAAATAGGAAAAGGTAGTGAGAAACCCTTTTTAAACGACTCCTAGTCTATGTAAACCAAAGAAAAAGGTTCGGGAGTCACATTTGACAAAGGGGAAGGCAAGGATAAAATCCAAGGCACCCCTTTGACCTAGCCAAGGCTAGTTGCGTGATTTAATCAAAGATTTTCTTGTTTTAACCAAAGAATTTATTACATTTGGATGTGCTACATGAAATGCAAAACCCTAGATTCTAAGATGTCTCTTGTAAGGTTTTTGGTCCCAACCACATGAATTGTGGCGGCCAATGAAAGAAAACCTTATAGAGGTCGATTAATGCAAATGATAATTCAAATGCAAGTGTGCAAGTGTGAAAGTGTATGAAAGATGCAAGAAATGTAAGTGCAAGTGTGCGAATGTATAAAAAGGTGCATGTGTGAAATTGTATAAAATTCAAGTGTTTTTTGTGTGCAAATGGGAGAAAAAGTGAAAGTGTGCAAGTGAAGAGATAAAAGGTGTACGTGTGCAAATGGGAGAAAAAGTGAAAGTGTAATGATAGAGTGGATTTAGAATGCATGAGCCTAGGGAATGCACGTATATTGGGTACGGGGAGACCTAAATCGTGACTCAATTTACCCTTTTGTAGAGGGAATACAAGCGTGCTAAGGCTTAGAAAAAGCCACACTCGTCTATATCCCATATTTAAGGGGACTCTCAAGCAAATGAACCCTATAACTAGCATGAAATGCAAAAATCCTAAAATGGAGGGGAAAGGGGTTCGAGGGGCATGCAAAATGATAAAACTAAGAAAAATGCATGAAATGAAGTGAAACATGCAAATGATGTACTAACGAGGGAAAAACCCTAAGGGTCTAGTGTTGGACTAGCCCATTCTATGAATTTCTACTAGCATTGGACTAGTGAAAACGGAACAATGAACCACAACTAGCGTTGGACTAGTGTGGTGACGGGAAAGGGGGCCACAACTAGCATTGGACTAGTGTGGTGACGTCCATTCATCCATCACATTCATTCATGACTATAGAAAGCGAGTAGACATGCGAATCACTTATAAGCACGTAGCACATAACACTTAGCATGCTTGACTAGATGCAAGGATCTAATAAAGCGATTAAACACGTAGCAACGAAAGCAAGCAATGAACTTATTACATTTGCTAACTAAAACAATGGGGAAAAGGGAAAATGGACAAGAAAGCTCGCCAAGCCCTATCTATTACAAGCCAAGAGGTGTACACATACCCCATAATGAATAACTTAATGAAAACAAAAAGTAAATGACATAAGTAAAAGGAATTAAAGAAAAGCTAGGAAAGCAAAGTAGACATGCAATTCACTTAGCACATTGAGTCACATAGGAGAGACACAAAGAGGGATAAAAGAAATTATACCGCCCTTGAGTTGGAGCTCTAATGGAGTAAAACCGCTTATTTACCCTCCAAAATAATAAAAGAGTCAAGGTACCACTTTAATTAACAAATAATCATAAAAGATAAATATAAACATGAAATTGAATCAATTGAATCATGTCAACAACCGACATTTAAGAAGTCAAAAGAAGAAGGGACGTAATTACAAAAATGAACAAAGTTTTGAGGTCAAAATTAAAGAAAAATAAAGTTCAGGGACCTATTTGCAATTAAATTAAGGACCGAATTGAAAGAAGTTGAAAATGTCCAGGGCCACAATACAGTTAAAGAGAAATTCAGGGACTGATTTGCAAAATCGTTTTCTGGTTTCCTAATGGACTAAACCATTGGGCTATTTCATTTATTCGTTTGGGCCAACACCTTCCTTAGCCAAAACAAATGGGATGGGCTAGCCTATTGTTTTCACCCAAATTTAGCCAACAACTGATGGGCTTTTACTTCCTAAGCCCCACCCAAAAAACCAACAAAATAATCTAAACCAACTCCCTTAAACCCAAGTCAAAAAGAACCTCTCAACCTAAATCACACATTTCACTAAAACCCAACATGATAAAATCAAATAAAATTATTAAACCACAATCATGACCCAAAATCAAGAATTAATCTATCCACAAAGTCACATAAAATATGCAAACAGAGGATTAAACTTAAAAGGACAAAAATTAGTTTCAGTTTCTCAGATTTTGGGCCACAATGAAATTGGGCAGGAAGTGAAGGATTCAATTGCAATTTTCAGAAATTTATGCTTTAGGCTCCGCGGAAGCTCTCTTCTTCAACGCTAATTCTGGGTTCTGCAATTTCTGATGTTTCAAAATCCATCAATTTTACCCCGCAAAACACACCACATCGTCCGACACCAAAGACATTGAACATGACAAGAATTGATTCCAAAATTCCTTTATTTCTTTTCCTTTCCCCAATTAACAAACGGGCAGATTCTAGCTAACTTTGGACCGGCTGGCATTCCTCTCTCACGGATACAGAAGAGCACCCAAAATCTTTCCTTTTTGATTCAAGACTTCGGTTTGGGCATTTTAGCAAACAATACATGAGCATAAAAATTTTTAGCAAATCTGTGAGCAATCAAGATAGCAACCAACCCCAAAATTATTTAAGAACAAAGAACTTCAACTCCAATCATCATACGCAGTATGCATATTCAAAAAAATTGAGGCCAAGTAGCAGAAAAATTACACTAGAGCAAACCACGGCAGTTACATTTCAAAAGCTGGACAAGAACTTGAGAAATTTTGGAGAGAAACGAAACTTACAGTGCCTCTATTCGGTGAAGATTCGTGGATGGAGATGGGAAATTCTGGAGCTAATGGCCAGTGGCGATTCCTTTCCTCCTCCCCTGCTTTTCCTTCAGCCGTAGCCATCACTCTCGCTCCCTCATTTTGCCTGCAGCTTCCGTCCGAGGCTCCCTCTTTTCCTTCTAGCTCAGCCTTCTTTCAGTTTTTCCGTAGCTATCTCATGCCGCCGCCCCTCTATTTCTCTTTCCCTCTTGCTCTTTCTCTGTTCTGTCCAAGCCTTTGCCCTCCTTGCTCTGCTTCTTTTTTTTCTCTTTTGTTTTGGCCGAAGCCCCTTCCTTTTTTACTGATTCCCTCCAGACGAAAACCTCTTCCAAGTTCTTGATTTCAGCCACGGTTCCTTTCTTGTCTTTGGCTTCGCCCGAAAAGCTCTCCCCTCTTCCAGCCGCGCGCCTGAGTTTTTTTTTGTTTTGCTTTGGTTGTCCGCCGCCCCTTTTTCTGTTTTGCTCTCTCTATTCTTTTCCTTTTTCTTATTCTCTGCCCCCCCTATCCTTGTCCGATAGTTTTTCTCTTGTTCGCCACTCTCCTTTCCTCTGCGTTTCTCAAGCTCCGCCGCCACTGAAGCCGAAGCCTTCCCCCTCTGTTTTCTGTTTTTTTTTTCCCTCAAAACCTAGCCGTCCTCCCCCTTCCTTGCTCCCTCTGTTTTTCTTTCCGTTTTTTCCTTAGCCGCGTCTTTTCTATTTTCTTGCTCTCCGTTCTGACCCTCAGCCGCCAAGCTTCCACTCAGACTAAACCCTTTTCTGTTTTTTTTATCTTTTAGCCCTCACAAAATTCTACTTTGACCCCCAAAAATTCCTTAACTTCCCCAAATGTCCCTAACACCTCACCCCTTAGGTGCTTAGTTGTCTAAAATATAGAAAAGACACTTGTCCAAGTGCATGCAGTCCCACTTGTCATTTTCACCTTTTTTCCTTTTTCCCTTTTTTTTCATTTTTCAATCTTCATTTTTTCATTTTCATTTTTAAATAATGAAACTAAATCTAAAACAACTAAAACATATTTTTTTGAACGCTTTTCTTTTTTTCCTTGAGAAATTCTACGCTAAAATGGCTAAAATAACTAAAACTAAAAGTAAATAAAACTAATTGTGACAAATAAAAATAGAACAAATAAAAAACGAATAGTAAATAAATAAATAATAAAACACCAAAAATTTGGTGTCTACAATATGTTTGGTCGATGCTTGGTTGGATTTCGGACTGATACGCGTTTCAAACGGAAAAGAAAAAAAAATTTGGAAAAAAGAAAGGGCCAAATCCGGCCGGATTCTGACGTGTCCTCTACTGTTCATTGCGGCTTCGATTTTCGTTTTTTTTATTTTGTGATTTTGACCTATTTACGCGCGTTGGTAAGCTCCGGAGCGCATTAGATCGACGTTAACTGACCCGTAGTCCTGGCGAGAGCTGGGCAGGCAGTCCGCTAACCCCTTTGGTTCGCCTTAGGGGAAAGTGGGGCTGTTACAAGTGGTATCAGAGCCAGGTCGCGTGGTCTCTGCGCGGAGTGAGACTGGGCCAAGGGGTGTTGTGGTCCTAATTTCATGAATATGTCTAAGTGCTCGTTTGAGCGTAAGTTATGAACCGGGCATGTGATAAGTGTATGAATCATTATTATGGGACTCGAGAAAGCTAGGTATGTATGTCGGGTAGGAATCTTTAATAAGGATGAAACACTCTTGGGACCGGCCGGCTCGAGATGTGAACTATCTTAGACAAGATTCTTGTGCCCGGATACGAAGGATATGAGGGCCTAGGTTAGAAAGGATTTGGTGAACTAGAAAGGCGATTCTATGGAACTTCGTGTGGTTTGTTCGGGTATGGTTAAGCGTGATCGACCTTGATTAAGATATAAATATTTGGACGAAGCCCTAGAAGGGGAAAAGCTTTTCGTGAGTTCTTTTGTACTTGTGACCTAGTTGTTCAAAGTACTTTTGAGGACCCTATTGTTTCATGCAATGACTTCGTATGTAATTGATTGACTGTTCTGTATGATTGCTTAACCTGGTTATGTGGGCTATGTGTACGTGTAATATGTTTAAATGCATTTTCCGCCCACATACCTTCTAAAGAAATTCTGTTTTGGGATTTTGAAGAAAAACTAGGATGTACTAGTTTTATTTGTAAGCGATGAGTGGAAATAAGATATATATGCTTTAAATATGTATATTTTCCTGATTTTGGTAAAAAGGTGAATTTTACTTGAATTTCAAATTTGAAAATTAGTGAATAACTGATGAGTTGTTGAATTTTGTATATGATGGGTTAATACCAGGATAACAATTTCTAAACTAAGTTTTCCCCTTGATTGTATATTAGTGTAGTCTCACACTTGAAATTGTCCATGCTTTACACGAAGAAAATATATATATATATATATCCTGAATTTTTGAAAGAATGGCAAGCTTATGGTTAACATTGTGAATCTTGAACTTGATAAGATTTCTGATTACTTTAAATACTTTTCTTATGTTTTAAAATTCTTGACTTTCAAGAAGAGTGAGCCAATTTTAAATGTACGGACTGAGGCAACTTTGAGATATAGAGTGACTGTATTCAAGAGTACGAAATTAGTGTGAATTGACTTGGGTTCCATTTGGCACGTTAGTTAGCGAGTTGTATTCATTTCTTGGGTTTGAACATGGAACTTGCGACTTTACTATAGAACCTAAGATTGGTTATTCTTGGAGATGATGGTGCTTTTGCTGGTCGCTTGTTTATTTCAGATTTTTAACTTCGAATGGATAATCTTGGTTTCAGCTGGCGTTATGGCTTTATTGGATCTAATTGCGTAAGGGTATGTGATTTGATTGAAATTAGCAATAATTGGACCCTTTGGTTTAACTATAGACCTAGGAAGGGTGGTGCACGTCCTGAGACTTTGGTATCCTGCTTACATAAGCTTTTATCTGTTGTGACACTTAATTGCCTATATACAATATCTGACATATTGGCCTTATTTTGTGACTTTTGGCTCGTGCTATAATTTTGATACCTGTAAAAAATCATGTTCTGATTCAAAAATTGTTATACCTTGTATATGTATTAAGCTTTTGATGCTTAATTATGCCTTGTCCTGTGATTATAGACTTCTATTAAGTAGGGTAGCAGGACTGGGAGTAAAGCGTTATGACCGAGGGTTTAGCCAACTCCGTATTCATGGGAGAAATTGATGGATAGTTTCATGTAATTTATTAGGTCCCTAGTACTGAATATGAACCGAAAATAAATCCGAAGATCAGATCTACTGGTGAATAATGGATTAACCTAGTCGGAAACTTGGTGAGATTTTCTTGTGCGCAACATATATTATGATTGGTTTTGTGACCATATTCCAACTTTTATGGAAATTTGAACTCCGAAAGTATTGCATTGGGTTGGTAAGAGAACTCGAACTGTCTGGAACTGATTAGACTGAGCTTACTTGAGACTTGAACCTGTTTAGGCTAGTGTGGCCTTACATACCTAATGTGGATTTGAATTTGTGACTGCTTAAGAATGTGAATTGGCTGGACAGAGACTAGACCATTGTGTTCTTACTCGTACTCATGATCCTTGAGGTTGAACTTGAACTTGCACTTGAACTTGAACTTATACTTTTATTCGTGCTCATGCACCATGAACCTGAAGTATTTGGCTCTGCTTTGACCCTACTCTTGAACTTATTCATACTGGTGTGACTGTAGACCGGCTACTACTCTTTTGTAGCGGTTGAACTGAACCTCTCTGGTGGGGCATGTGACGACCCCACTTCTCCCAAGGGCGAACCCAAGGGTATCGGCGGGCCGCCTGCCTAGCTCGCGCCAGGACTCAAAACTTAAAGCAATTAAAACTAGATAAATCAAAAGAGCACTATATACAATATATACAATCCCAAAAGTTATATTTACATCTTCAAAAGTCTCGAGTCAAATCACTCTAATACACTATAACCACAACCAGCAAAAGATAGACCCTAAGAAGGGTTCTTATACAAACCACCAAAACAAAAACAAACATGCTAGATGTCTCACTAATACAAACAACCTAACTATACTAGCGGCAGAGTCCCAAAGTTCCCCGCGTCGTCCCCTGCTAAGGAAAACAAAGGAAACGGGGTAAGCTAGAAGCTTAGTAAGTAAACAGGGGGTAAAAGCATAAATTCACGTAGCAACAATTACACATTTAGAGTAAAGCAAAAGCAGAAAAGAACAACATCATATAATAAGGATACGGGTGGCTCCAAAGCCAATTCATGTGTCATGTATGATCTCCTGCCGACACTCCGTCGACCACACTCAATGGTCCGTAGAACTTCACTTGTACACCCACCGACACCTTATCACCCTCACTGGCCAGTCACCTCACAAACTTGCCCGGGCGAACGAAATTGAACTTGCTGCGCAAGCTCGGTTCACAAACTTGGTCACCTTCTCGGTGAACCGGATTCACAAAATTGGTTCATAACATGAACCTACAAACTTGGTGATCTCAGACTAAGTTGGACTGACTTCGACCAAGCCCTAACCGGCTCGAATAGTCTATCTAGGTCATGAGATCGGGCCCCAAACTCACAAACTTCACAAAATTTATTCAAAAGTCACCCCGAGCCACAAGCTCAAGGGGTTTAGTTCCAAAATGATTCATATGCATATGTCATGTACAAATAGGTGCGAAAATTAGGGTTTAGGTCGAGTGCGATAAAGTACACCCTCGCCTAGGTACCCTTTTCATACATATCGAAACACATAACAACTAACACGTAAGCGCGGCCTGAATACTTACTCAAAATACCAAAAGTAGTACAAAGGCGGAATTCACTTTGTGTGTTGGCTAGTAGTGGGCCCCACCGGCTCCGCCTAGCTCACCACTGTCTGAAAACGAAGATTATGTCACAATATATCATAAACGGCAACTAACGTACTTAAAACAAGCAAAACGGCAAAATTGGCACGCGCAAGTGCGGAAACGGCAAAACGGCCGCACACGTCCGCGCGGAACGGCAAACGGAATTGGCCAAGTCGGCCATCTCAAACCGTTTTGGTCAAAAATTAGGCTAGGAATATCGGATCAAGGTACATGAGGTACCGTTACGAAGCTAAGAGGAAGGGCTACAATGTTCATGAAGACATCGCAACCCAGATCTCAATGGGTATAGGCGAAAATTGCGTGAAACAGTTCCAGCTGTTTCATTGCGAGTTACCAAACAGGCCTTGTTTGCAAGGCCGTAACTCACGGCTCAGAAATCGAAATTAAGAAATTCCAAAGGCATTAGAAAGCTGAGACATAAGGCTAAAACTTTCATGTTTTGGCCAAGACCTGAATCTATTCAGAACAAAACAAAATTCGAGTGCCAAAGTACCCGTCAGAACTGTCCAAATACAAGGCAGTTCTGACGAGCGATATTGTTTTGATCATAACCGGAGCTACGGAACTCGGTTTTCGACGTACTTTATACCGTTTCGAAGCTGAGATCAAGATCTAAACTTCATATGAAGGAGTCGACACCCAAATCGTACTGTATCAAAACCGAAAGATCACGGGCAGAAGCTAAACTAAAAGACGTACCAAATCTGATGTTCAAAACAGGCTTGAGCATTTCATCTATAACTCATGATACACTAATCCGTTTAACCTGAGATTTTACAGGCATACACAGGACTCAAGGGGCTACAATGTTGAAGAAGGCTACTCAATCTAGTTTCGAGTGCAACCAGGTCGAAAGTGCAATATACTATACCAGAATCGCAAAAACAGATTCACAAAACGTATTCTAGTGCAAACATCATAACTCAGCCTACACAAGTCCAAATCCAGAAATTCCAAAGGCATATGGTAGCTAATACATCAAGCTACATTTCATTAGAAGACCATAACAACTAATTCTGAAGCAATACCAGCCAAAACAACCAATTACAAGTGCAGTTTTCACATTCTGATCAACCCAGAACAGCAACAGTAAAATCGACATATCTCACTCTACACTACTCCAAATGACCTGAAATTTTACAGGCACCTCAAACACATCAATACCTACAACTTTCATGTTTTAAGCAAAGGCCAATTCGGCCTCTAAGTAGGAGATACAAAACCGGACAGAAAAGGGGGTGGTGAAACCCTAAGTTGCTGAAATTTCCTCCAAATCCAAAATTACTTGCAATTATCACTCATTTGCACTTACTAGAGTCATTACCCCTCATTTCCAATCATCATACATAGCCACATCATAGTGATCATATGCAACCAGCAAAAATTCCAAATAAATAGAAAACTTCATCAATCTTAACTAAAATCAAGAAATAGTCCACAAAATCACACTCATAACAACCACAAGTCATTTATTAAGCATCTTTAGATAGAAGAGAGGGGTTCCATAGTCACTTACCTTAGAACCAAAGAAGAGAGACCACTTAGCACCTTAAGCTTCCAAACAACTCCACACAACACCTTACAAGCACTAAACTAAGAGGTTTTATGGAGTAGAAACAAGTTCCAATGGTTGGTTTTGATGATTTGGAGCAAAATGGAAGCAAAACTTGAAGAGTTTCTTCCTTGTTTTGAGAAAGAGAAAGTCGGCCAAGCTATGAGAGAAATGGAAGATATTTAGTCAATTTTTTGGTTTTATTTAGAATTTGGAAAATGGTTGAATAAAAGTCAAAACAAGGTCTAATCAAATGGTGACACATGTCACCCTATTTAATGCATCTTTATCACTTTGTCTCTCTCCACTCTCATCCACATCTCAACCTTCAATTATCTCATAACACCCGGTAAATTAAATCCAGTATTCAGAACTTAACCTAGTTGGCCGAATTTTTCCGAACTTTTCGCACTAATGGGTCCCACGTTCGATATACGTTGTTAATTTCTCAAAATCCAACTAATACTAGAAAAATCATCTAAAAACTCTATTTACTCAATAAAAATTATCTGGGGAATTTTTCTAATACAGAAAAATGTAGAAAAGACGGGTTTCCAAGCTTAACCGGAAATTAGGGTTTTTGTTCACTTCGGGTTTCTAACCTTCTTAAACTTAATTAATCTATACAAAATGGATTAAATCCTATACTTACCCACACTAAAACACACATTAACATAACTAACTTTAATCACCACTCAAACTTGTTCGAATACAAAACTAGGGTTTAAATCTTACTCCCTACTTAGGGTTTTCGAAATACTCACAAACCAAACGTTACCGCCTAACTAATGAATATATCAACATAGAACGGACTGGGGCCTCACAATCTCCCCCACTTAGGACAATTTCGTCCTCGAAATTAATTCTTTGGTCGAAGCGTACCTTCGAAACCTGCCGAAGGATTAATCATCTCAGGTTGACCCATCGCATAGACCCTGGCTGGCCCTTTGGCTCGATTTTCCCCTGCATTTGACGGCTTAGCGGTAGTCCCTTCAGTCGGTTGCTTAGGTTTCTCCTTTTGTGACTTCGGGCACTGGGCGATCAGATGTTCTGCACTACCACACTTATAGCATCTTCGGATCGAACTGTTCTTCCAGCAGTTTTCGTCAGTGTGATTGGCCCCACAGAATCCACAGATTGGCTTAATGCCCACACTAGGCCCTCCACGCTGGGTACTCCTCTGGGGCTCTTGCCCTACTCGACCTCTTCCAAAATTACCCTGGTTTAGGGTTCCTGCGGGTCGAGGACCATCTGTTCCTTGACTCTTCTTAGAAGGTGGCTCACTTTGCAAGCTCTGTCCAGTCACAAAATGGCTCGAATCGGGTTGTCTTCGTTTCCTCTCATGAAAGGATTTTACTTGTCCCCTAGCTGTCTCAATCCGTTGTGCTTTTTCTAATGCCTGACCAAACGTATCCAGCTGAGCAGCTGCCAGTGCCTCCTGGATCTCCACATTTAAACCTTGAACGAAGCGGCGGATTCGTTTTCGCTCCGTTAGCACTAACTCCGGGGCAAAACGAGAGAGCTTTGTAAACTGGGTCTCGTACTCCGCTACACTCAATGTCCCTTGACGCAGGCGGATAAAATCGTCTTCCCGTTTCTCTTGTACAATGGGAGGTAAATATTTTTCGTTAAATTCTCGTGTGAAATTGATCCAGGTCCAAGGGGTCTGTTCCCGCTCCCATTTGGCTCTGATCACGTTCCACCAGGCTCGGGCGACTCCTTCAAACTGGAACACAGCAAAAGATATCTGCCGCTCTTCCGAATACCTAAGCGCGGCAAATATATCGAGCATACGGTCCATCCAGGTTTCGGCTAGATCTGGATTAGGTCCTCCTAGGAACTTAGGAGGTGCAAACTTTTGGAACCGTTCTAAGGCACGGTCCTCGCCCTCATGATTATGTCCCGGA
Organism: Coffea canephora; assembly: GCA_036785865.1. NCBI lineage: Eukaryota > Viridiplantae > Streptophyta > Magnoliopsida > Gentianales > Rubiaceae > Coffea > Coffea canephora. The sequence goes on along the minus strand of CM071922.1, from coordinate 34,013,361 downwards.
TTATGTCCAGGGTTTCCAACAGCATTCCCGTGGCCCTGACCCTGTTGGTCAATCATACGTTCCATCAAGTCAGCCATTCGCTGGATGGCTGTAGCTACTTGGTCTGGCTCTTGTTCATGTTCCATTTCAGGGCCTCGTCCTCGCCCTCTACCTCCCCCTCGAGTACCGGAGGCCATTTAGTGTACAAGTCTATAATTCGGAACAATACGTATGCTTATTATCCAAATTATGAGCAAAAGAAGAGACACAAAACTTATACACAAAAGGCATAAAAGAGGCAAGTTCAAAATTCTATTCAAATATATACACGTATTTACAAAGTCACACCAAAAGATTTACACATTACCGACCTCCAGTCGGTACAAAACCCAATATACACGAGCACTCCGGCTCCAAAAATCTAGTTACTCGGCCAAGTAACAAAAGGAATTAGCCGAATTAGTTTTAACAAAAGTCATACACTAGCTAAACAAAAGTAGAAAAGCGACCCTAATCACCTCCCCTAGGGCCCAGGTTCCCAACGGAACCTAACGTGTCCACCTCGTCCATCCTCTCCAGACCGGTGGCTCGTGGCGGGGCCTCTGCGGCCAAATCTAGTAAGAGCTCGCAGTCAACAGACATACTCCGAGCCCTGTCCCTCAGCTGCCTCTTCATAGCGAAGAGGTGCTGGTGTGTGTCCTGAAGCTGACGGTGCAAAGCATCCGTCCTCTCTCTCTCCTCTCGGAGACCCCGCTCCAAGTATCCCACACGCCTCGCCTGCTCACGGCCAACCGCTCTAGCCTCGTCTAGCTGTGCCCTCAGAGTCTCGACCGTCCTGTCGAGGTAATAACGCTCGTCATCTAATGCTATGACTACCTCGTCGGGATAGCCATACGTAGACCAACACGCGCAGGGTCGGCGCGACACCTGGCCGAATGGGGAGTACAAAGTGTAAGGCTCTCCCAGCCTCTGCCTATAACGGATCGCCCGCTTACGCAGCGCTCGATCCTCTGGGACCCTCCTACTCGGTGGTCTCGGTCCCACACCACTGGGTCCCGCATCACTCGAACCGCCCGGATACATACCTACAAAACATTAAGTCGTCAGTCAACCGGCATTTCAGCTTAAAAGATATCATTCAACTTAAAAGAATCAGATATGCCTAGTGCCTATCACGTAGGTCCCACAATTGCCCAAGTCCTCTAACCTAGGCGCTCTGATACCAACTGTGACGACCCCACTTCTCCCAAGGGCGAACCCAAGGGTATCGGCGGGCCGCCTGCCTAGCTCGCGCCAGGACTCAAAACTTAAAGCAATTAAAACTAGATAAATCAAAAGAGCACTATATACAATATATACAATCCCAAAAGTTATATTTACATCTTCAAAAGTCTCGAGTCAAATCACTCTAATACACTATAACCACAACCAGCAAAAGATAGACCCTAAGAAGGGTTCTTATACAAACCACCAAAACAAAAACAAACATGCTAGATGTCTCACTAATACAAACAACCTAACTATACTAGCGGCAGAGTCCCAAAGTTCCCCGCGTCGTCCCCTGCTAAGGAAAACAAAGGAAACGGGGTAAGCTAGAAGCTTAGTAAGTAAACAGGGGGTAAAAGCATAAATTCACGTAGCAACAATTACACATTTAGAGTAAAGCAAAAGCAGAAAAGAACAACATCATATAATAAGGATACGGGTGGCTCCAAAGCCAATTCATGTGTCATGTATGATCTCCTGCCGACACTCCGTCGACCACACTCAATGGTCCGTAGAACTTCACTTGTACACCCACCGACACCTTATCACCCTCACTGGCCAGTCACCTCACAAACTTGCCCGGGCGAACGAAATTGAACTTGCTGCGCAAGCTCGGTTCACAAACTTGGTCACCTTCTCGGTGAACCGGATTCACAAAATTAGTTCATAACATGAACCTACAAACTTGGTGATCTCAGACTAAGTTGGACTGACTTCGACCAAGCCCTAACCGGCTCGAATAGTCTATCTAGGTCATGAGATCGGGCCCCAAACTCACAAACTTCACAAAATTTATTCAAAAGTCACCCCGAGCCACAAGCTCAAGGGGTTTAGTTCCAAAATGATTCATATGCATATGTCATGTACAAATAGGTGCGAAAATTAGGGTTTAGGTCGAGTGCGATAAAGTACACCCTCGCCTAGGTACCCTTTTCATACATATCGAAACACATAACAACTAACACGTAAGCGCGGCCTGAATACTTACTCAAAATACCAAAAGTAGTACAAAGGCGGAATTCACTTTGTGTGTTGGCTAGTAGTGGGCCCCACCGGCTCCGCCTAGCTCACCACTGTCTGAAAACGAAGATTATGTCACAATATATCATAAACGGCAACTAACGTACTTAAAACAAGCAAAACGGCAAAATTGGCACGCGCAAGTGCGGAAACGGCAAAACGGCCGCACACGTCCGCGCGGAACGGCAAACGGAATTGGCCAAGTCGGCCATCTCAAACCGTTTTGGTCAAAAATTAGGCTAGGAATATCGGATCAAGGTACATGAGGTACCGTTACGAAGCTAAGAGGAAGGGCTACAATGTTCATGAAGACATCGCAACCCAGATCTCAATGGGTATAGGCGAAAATTGCGTGAAACAGTTCCAGCTGTTTCATTGCGAGTTACCAAACAGGCCTTGTTTGCAAGGCCGTAACTCACGGCTCAGAAATCGAAATTAAGAAATTCCAAAGGCATTAGAAAGCTGAGACATAAGGCTAAAACTTTCATGTTTTGGCCAAGACCTGAATCTATTCAGAACAAAACAAAATTCGAGTGCCAAAGTACCCGTCAGAACTGTCCAAATACAAGGCAGTTCTGACGAGCGATATTGTTTTGATCATAACCGGAGCTACGGAACTCGGTTTTCGACGTACTTTATACCGTTTCGAAGCTGAGATCAAGATCTAAACTTCATATGAAGGAGTCGACACCCAAATCGTACTGTATCAAAACCGAAAGATCACGGGCAGAAGCTAAACTAAAAGACGTACCAAATCTGATGTTCAAAACAGGCTTGAGCATTTCATCTATAACTCATGATACACTAATCCGTTTAACCTGAGATTTTACAGGCATACACAGGACTCAAGGGGCTACAATGTTGAAGAAGGCTACTCAATCTAGTTTCGAGTGCAACCAGGTCGAAAGTGCAATATACTATACCAGAATCGCAAAAACAGATTCACAAAACGTATTCTAGTGCAAACATCATAACTCAGCCTACACAAGTCCAAATCCAGAAATTCCAAAGGCATATGGTAGCTAATACATCAAGCTACATTTCATTAGAAGACCATAACAACTAATTCTGAAGCAATACCAGCCAAAACAACCAATTACAAGTGCAGTTTTCACATTCTGATCAACCCAGAACAGCAACAGTAAAATCGACATATCTCACTCTACACTACTCCAAATGACCTGAAATTTTACAGGCACCTCAAACACATCAATACCTACAACTTTCATGTTTTAAGCAAAGGCCAATTCGGCCTCTAAGTAGGAGATACAAAACCGGACAGAAAAGGGGGTGGTGAAACCCTAAGTTGCTGAAATTTCCTCCAAATCCAAAATTACTTGCAATTATCACTCATTTGCACTTACTAGAGTCATTACCCCTCATTTCCAATCATCATACATAGCCACATCATAGTGATCATATGCAACCAGCAAAAATTCCAAATAAATAGAAAACTTCATCAATCTTAACTAAAATCAAGAAATAGTCCACAAAATCACACTCATAACAACCACAAGTCATTTATTAAGCATCTTTAGATAGAAGAGAGGGGTTCCATAGTCACTTACCTTAGAACCAAAGAAGAGAGACCACTTAGCACCTTAAGCTTCCAAACAACTCCACACAACACCTTACAAGCACTAAACTAAGAGGTTTTATGGAGTAGAAACAAGTTCCAATGGTTGGTTTTGATGATTTGGAGCAAAATGGAAGCAAAACTTGAAGAGTTTCTTCCTTGTTTTGAGAAAGAGAAAGTCGGCCAAGCTATGAGAGAAATGGAAGATATTTAGTCAATTTTTTGGTTTTATTTAGAATTTGGAAAATGGTTGAATAAAAGTCAAAACAAGGTTTAATCAAATGGTGACACATGTCACCCTATTTAATGCATCTTTATCACTTTGTCTCTCTCCACTCTCATCCACATCTCAACCTTCAATTATCTCATAACACCCGGTAAATTAAATCCAGTATTCAGAACTTAACCTAGTTGGCCGAATTTTTCCGAACTTTTCGCACTAATGGGTCCCACGTTCGATATACGTTGTTAATTTCTCAAAATCCAACTAATACTAGAAAAATCATCTAAAAACTCTATTTACTCAATAAAAATTATCTGGGGAATTTTTCTAATACAGAAAAATGTAGAAAAGACGGGTTTCCAAGCTTAACCGGAAATTAGGGTTTTTGTTCACTTCGGGTTTCTAACCTTCTTAAACTTAATTAATCTATACAAAATGGATTAAATCCTATACTTACCCACACTAAAACACACATTAACATAACTAACTTTAATCACCACTCAAACTTGTTCGAATACAAAACTAGGGTTTAAATCTTACTCCCTACTTAGGGTTTTCGAAATACTCACAAACCAAACGTTACCGCCTAACTAATGAATATATCAACATAGAACGGACTGGGGCCTCACAATCTCCCCCACTTAGGACAATTTCGTCCTCGAAATTAATTCTTTGGTCGAAGCGTACCTTCGAAACCTGCCGAAGGATTAATCATCTCAGGTTGACCCATCGCATAGACCCTGGCTGGCCCTTTGGCTCGATTTTCCCCTGCATTTGACGGCTTAGCGGTAGTCCCTTCAGTCGGTTGCTTAGGTTTCTCCTTTTGTACCTTCGGGCACTGGGCGATCAGATGTTCTGCACTACCACACTTATAGCATCTTCGGATCGAACTGTTCTTCCAGCAGTTTTCGTCAGTGTGATTGGCCCCACAGAATCCACAGATTGGCTTAATGCCCACACTAGGCCCTCCACGCTGGGTACTCCTCTGGGGCTCTTGCCCTACTCGACCTCTTCCAAAATTACCCTGGTTTAGGGTTCCTGCGGGTCGAGGACCATCTGTTCCTTGACTCTTCTTAGAAGGTGGCTCACTTTGCAAGCTCTGTCCAGTCACAAAATGGCTCGAATCGGGTTGTCTTCGTTTCCTCTCATGAAAGGATTTTACTTGTCCCCTAGCTGTCTCAATCCGTTGTGCTTTTCTAATGCCTGACCAAACGTATCCAGCTGAGCAGCTGCCAGTGCCTCCTGGATCTCCACATTTAAACCTTGAACGAAGCGGCGGATTCGTTTTCGCTCCGTTAGCACTAACTCCGGGGCAAAACGAGAGAGCTTTGTAAACTGGGTCTCGTACTCCGCTACACTCAATGTCCCTTGACGCAGGCGGATAAAATCGTCTTCCCGTTTCTCTTGTACAATGGGAGGTAAATATTTTTCGTTAAATTCTCGTGTGAAATTGATCCAGGTCCAAGGGGTCTGTTCCCGCTCCCATTTGGCTCTGATCACGTTCCACCAGGCTCGGGCGGCTCCTTCAAACTGGAACACAGCAAAAGATATCTGCCGCTCTTCCGAATACCTAAGCGCGGCAAATATATCGAGCATACGGTCCATCCAGGTTTCGGCTAGATCTGGATTAGGTCCTCCTAGGAACTTAGGAGGTGCAAACTTTTGGAACCGTTCTAAGGCACGGTCCTCGCCCTCATGATTATGTCCCGGATTATGTCCAGGGTTTCCAACAGCATTCCCGTGGCCCTGACCCTGTTGGTCAATCATACGTTCCATCAAGTCAGCCATTCGCTGGATGGCTGTAGCTACTTGGTCTGGCTCTTGTTCATGTTCCATTTCAGGGCCTCGTCCTCGCCCTCTACCTCCCCCTCGAGTACCGGAGGCCATTTAGTGTACAAGTCTATAATTCGGAACAATACGTATGCTTATTATCCAAATTATGAGCAAAAGAAGAGACACAAAACTTATACACAAAAGGCATAAAAGAGGCAAGTTCAAAATTCTATTCAAATATATACACGTATTTACAAAGTCACACCAAAAGATTTACACATTACCGACCTCCAGTCGGTACAAAACCCAATATACACGAGCACTCCGGCTCCAAAAATCTAGTTACTCGGCCAAGTAACAAAAGGAATTAGCCGAATTAGTTTTAACAAAAGTCATACACTAGCTAAACAAAAGTAGAAAAGCGACCCTAATCACCTCCCCTAGGGCCCAGGTTCCCAACGGAACCTAACGTGTCCACCTCGTCCATCCTCTCCAGACCGGTGGCTCATGGCGGGGCCTCTGCGGCCAAATCTAGTAAGAGCTCGCAGTCAACAGACATACTCCGAGCCCTGTCCCTCAGCTGCCTCTTCATAGCGAAGAGGTGCTGGTGTGTGTCCTGAAGCTGACGGTGCAAAGCATCCGTCCTCTCTCTCTCCTCTCGGAGACCCCGCTCCAAGTATCCCACACGCCTCGCCTGCTCACGGCCAACCGCTCTAGCCTCGTCTAGCTGTGCCCTCAGAGTCTCGACCGTCCTGTCGAGGTAATAACGCTCGTCATCTAATGCTATGACTACCTCGTCGGGATAGCCATACGTAGACCAACACGCGCAGGGTCGGCGCGACACCTGGCCGAATGGGGAGTACAAAGTGTAAGGCTCTCCCAGCCTCTGCCTATAACGGATCGCCCGCTTACGCAGCGCTCGATCCTCTGGGCCCCTCCTACTCGGAGGTCTCGGTCCCACACCACTGGGTCCCGCATCACTCGAACCGCCCGGATACATACCTACAAAACATTAAGTCGTCAGTCAACCGGCATTTCAGCTTAAAAGATATCATTCAACTTAAAAGAATCAGATATGCCTAGTGCCTATCACGTAGGTCCCACAATTGCCCAAGTCCTCTAACCTAGGCGCTCTGATACCAACTGTGACGACCCCACTTCTCCCAAGGGCGAACCCAAGGGTATCGGCGGGGCCGCCTGCCTAGCTCGCGCCAGGACTCAAAACTTAAAGCAATTAAAACTAGATAAATCAAAAGAGCACTATATACAATATATACAATCCCAAAAGTTATATTTACATCTTCAAAAGTCTCGAGTCAAATCACTCTAATACACTATAACCACAACCAGCAAAAGATAGACCCTAAGAAGGGTTCTTATACAAACCACCAAAACAAAAACAAACATGCTTGATGTCTCACTAATACAAACAACCTAACTATACTAGCGGCAGAGTCCCAAAGTTCCCCGCGTCGTCCCCTGCTAAGGAAAACAAAGGAAACGGGGTAAGCTAGAAGCTTAGTAAGTAAACAGGGGTAAAAGCATAAATTCACGTAGCAACAATTACACATTTAGAGTAAAGCAAAAGCAGAAAAGAACAACATCATATAATAAGGATACGGGTGGCTCCAAAGCCAATTCATGTGTCATGTATGATCTCCTGCCGACACTCCGTCGACCACACTCAATGGTCCGTAGAACTTCACTTGTACACCCACCGACACCTTATCACCCTCACTGGCCAGTCACCTCACAAACTTGCCCGGTGCGAACGAAATTGAACTTGCTGCGCAAGCTCGGTTCACAAACTTGGTCACCTTCTCGGTGAACCGGATTCACAAAATTGGTTCATAACATGAACCTACAAACTTGGTGATCTCAGACTAAGTTGGACTGACTTCGACCAAGCCCTAACCGGCTCGAATAGTCTATCTAGGTCATGAGATCGGGCCCCAAACTCACAAACTTCACAAAATTTATTCAAAAGTCACCCCGAGCCACAAGCTCAAGGGGTTTAGTTCCAAAATGATTCATATACATATGTCATGTACAAATAGGTGCGAAAATTAGGGTTTAGGTCGAGTGCGATAAAGTACACCCTCGCCTAGGTACCCTTTTCATACATATCGAAACACATAACAACTAACACGTAAGCGCGGCCTGAATACTTACTCAAAATACCAAAAGTAGTACAAAGGCGGAATTCACTTTGTGTGTTGGCTAGTAGTGGGCCCCACCGGCTCCGCCTAGCTCACCACTGTCTGAAACGAAGATTATGTCACAATATATCAAAACGGCAACTAACGTACTTAAAACAAGCAAAACGGCAAAATTGGCACGCGCAAGTGCGGAAACGGCAAAAACGGCCGCACACGTCCGCGCGGAACGGCAAACGGAATGGCCAAATGTCGCCATCTCAAACCGTTTTGGTCAAAATTAGGCTAGGATATCGGATCAAGGTACATGAGGTACCGTTGAAGCTAAGAGGAAGGGCTACAATGTTCATGAAGCATCGCAACCCAGATCTCAATGGTATAGGCGAAAATGCGTGAAAAGTTCCAGCTGTTTCATTGCGAGTTACCAAACAGGCCTTGTTTGCAAGGCCGTAACTCACGGCTCAGAAATCGAAATAAGAAATTCCAAAGGCATTAGAAAGCTGGACATAAGGCTAAAACTTTCATGTTTTGGCCAAGACCTGAATCCTATTCAGAACAAAACAAAATTCGAGTGCCAAAGTACCCGTCAGAACTGTCCAAATACGGCAGTTCTGACGAGCGATATTGTTTTGATCAAAACCGGAGCTACGGAACTCGATTTCACGTACTTTATACCGTTTCGAAGCTGAGACAAGATCTAAATTTCATATGAAGGAGTCGACACCCAAATCGTACTGTATCAAAACCGAAAGATCACGGGCAGAAGCTAAACTAAAAGACGTACCAAATCTGATGTTCAAAACAGGCTTGAGCATTTCATCTATAACTCATGATACACTAATCCGTTTAACCTGAGATTTTACAGGCATACACAGGACTCAAGGGGCTACAATGTTGAAGAAGGCTACTCAATCTAGTTTCGAGTGCAACCAGGTCGAAAGTGCAATATACTATACCAGAATCGCAAAAACAGATTCACAAAACGTATTCTAGTGCAAACATCATAACTCAGCCTACACAAGTCCAAATCCAGAAATTCCAAAGGCATATGGTAGCTAATACATCAAGCTACATTTCATTAGAAGACCATAACAACTAATTCTGAAGCAATACCAGCCAAAAACAACCAATTACAAGTGCAGTTTTCACATTCTGATCAACCCAGAACAGCAACAGTAAAATCGACATATCTCACTCTACACTACTCCAAATGACCTGAAATTTTACAGGCACCTCAAACACATCAATACCTACAACTTTCATGTTTTAAGCA